>OZ024743.1:103755351-103760351 GCA_964016885.1 Eledone cirrhosa | reverse complement strand
GCAGCTGGTTTGACAAGGTTCGGTAAAACTGTATATTGCATATGAGTTAAATTAGTTGCATACGTGACCTATTTCTAGGATAGTTGTATCCCAACGACATTTTTTAGCCGTTGCTCGCACCAACCGGAGGTATATGGTCTTTAAAGCAATGAAATACCAATGATGGTTGGAAGATCACCGATGAAGGACTAACTTTATTCATATGTAACCCATTAGCAACCACGCAGCACGTTTATTCTCATATTTACACATATTTTTTCCCCGCTGTGACCCGTCTGTTTCGTTCTTACTGCTTCCTCTTTCTCTGTATCTTTACCCTCCCTAACAGTCACTCTCTCTGTTAGCCTCTTCCTCACCCTTCACTCACTCACTCTCTGTTACTACCTCTCCTCCTCCTCCTTCTTCCCGTTTGACCTGTGCGTAATTCTTTTCTTTCGCACGCTTGGCCAGGCCGGTCGGCATTTTTTCTCTCTCTCGTCTACGATTTCACAGAACTTATGTTTACCGAATACACAGACTAGACCCCTTCTTCCTCCCGTTAGACCTGTGCGAAATTCCTTCCTTGCTCACATTTCAACCAGGTTTGATGGTCTTTATTCTCTCTCGTTCACGATTTCACCGAATTTAAATTCATAGAAATTTGGGACTTGACTCCTTCTTCCTCACTCTTCGTTGCTTCACCATTTTTGTTTGTTTACACTCGTGTCCCCTTTATTTACGTGTCCCAACGACTTTTTTTAGCCGTTGCTCGCACCAACCGGAGGTATATGGTCTACAAAATTATCTCTTGTAATTGTTTGATGTGTTTATTTTATATATATATTATATATATATATATATATATATGCGTGTCGGTGTGTGTGTGTGTATGTGTGTGTGCGAGCCAATATGTACGTACTTTCGGATATGTTGCAAAATAGGATAGTTGTATATATATATATATATATATATATATATATATATATATATATATATATATTTATTAAAATAACAGATTAAAGTTTAAGCAAATAATCCCTGGTTTCACCCTTAACAGGATCTTCAGAAGATCCCGTTAAGGGTGAAAGCAGCGATTCTTTGCTTAAACTTTAATCTGTTCTTTTAATAAATATTTGCTCTACGGTTCTTATATATTTGATATATATTTATCCTTATCGAGCCCTCTTTGGATTTTAGTCTTCAAATTTATTATTATTACTATATATATATATATATATATATAAATATATATATATATATATATGAATAAAAGGAATTCCAACTTTGTCTGATTTACTCGTTTTATTTACGATCCTTTTAAATTTATAATGGTATTAGAATGAAATAGCATGGTAGAATATTAAATGTTAAGTGTTAATTGAACAAGTACTTTCTTGCTTTCGCAATCTTTGTACGTACTTTTGAAAATTGAAAACTTGACTGTCACCACACAATCGAAACCTGAAGATTGCGAAAGCATGAAAGTACTTGTTCAATTAACACTTAACATTTAATATTCTACCATACTATTTCATTCTAATACCATTATAAATTTTAAAGGATTGTAAATAAAACGAGTAAATCAGACAAAGTTGGAATTCTTTTTATTAATATAATCTTCTATACACAATCATACACACCCATGTATATTTATCTCTCTCTATATATATGTATATATATATATGTATATATATATATATGTATATATATATATATATATATATATATATATATATATATATATATATATATATATATATATATATATATATATATATATATATATAAATATACATATATATATATAAATATACATATATATATATATACATATATATATATATATATATATATATATATATATATATATATATATATATATATATATATATATATATATATACTTATATATATATATATATATATAAATATATATACATACATATATATATATATATATATATATATATATATATATATATATATATATATATATATATATATATATTAGAAAGTGAGGTTTTTTTTACAAAATGAAAAATAACCGAGGTATCCTACACGAGTGAAAGTATAAAGAAAAAAAAAATGAAATCGAAAATGCAACTGGAGTCTTATTTAAAAATATATATATATTTATTTGGTTCCTTTACCGGTTTCGCAGTTCTTCTGCTTTTCAAAAGTAGAGTTGAGATGGAGGGTCTCTCAACTCTACTTTTGAAAAACAGAAGAACTGCGAAACCGGTAAAAGGAACCAAATAAAAATATATAACGGGGGAGCAGTAAGAGAGAAAGAGAGAAACAGATAATCGCAGTCTAGGTAAATATATATGAAAAACAAGGGAAAGGAATACTGCGTGGTTGCACATGGGTTACATATTATAAAGAGTAACATATATATATATATATATATATGCATATATGTATATGTATATATATGTATTAATCTATATATATATATATATATATGTATATATATATATATAAAAGTGTATATATATATATATATATATATATATATATATATACATATATATATATACATATATATATATATATATATATACATATATATACATATATATATATATATATATATACATATATACTTTTATATATATATATATATATATACATATATATATATATATATACATATATATATATATATACTTTTATATATATATATACATATATATATATATATACTTTTATATATATATATACACATATATATATATATAGATTGATACATATATATACATATATGCATATATATATATATATATATATATATATATATATATATATATATATATATATATATATATATATATATATATATATATGTTACTCTTCATTATTCCACTACACACACACACACACACACACACACACATATATATATATATACATTTTTATTTTAACCTGTTCCTGCCATCCGGCTGAGTCCATGCTGGGGCACCGCCCTTGTTGCTACACATTTTATCTCCATCCTGTATTGGTTGGCCACTGGTGCAAGAGGGAGTTCGTTGCTGCTGCCCTTAGGTTTCCCTCGTGCCTTGCTGTGGGCTCATCCGGGAAGCTGGATAGCAAGGTGTCGAGATGTTTCTTGAAAACATCCACATCAACACCATGCAGATCTCTCAGATCCCTCGGCAGCTTGTTGAAGAGTTGAGGGCCCTTGAACCCCAGGCTATTGCAACATCTGCTCCTTATTCTAGATGTGGAAGACGGGAACTTTGGCACCACACAGTGACGTCCTGTTCGACGGTTGGTCCAGCTCCCAATGCCAAAGTTTGGTGTTAGTTCCTCCAGGATTTTCCACATGCAGATCACTGCGTATCTCTCCCGTCTTCGATCCAAGGAGTAGAGGTTCAGTTATTGTAGCCTCTCCCAGTAGCTTATCTCCTTCATCATGGCAATCTTCTTGGTGTAGCTTTTCTGGATTGCCTCATGCTCCGTGGTTAGTTTGACACTATGGGGTGACCACAACTGGGAGCAATAGTCCAGGCGGCTCAGGACAAATGTCCTCCATAGTGTCAACATGGTGTCTAGGTCTCTTGTCCGGAAAGTCCTCAAGATCCAGCCAACTAGTCGTCTGCACATTGTCGCCACTTTCATGATGTGTGAGGAAAAAAGATACATCATCGCTCATGTCTATACGCAGGTCTCGTATCGATTTCGACACGGAGATATCGGTCCCACCTGGTCCGGCGTAACAGTGTTGTACTGTATTTGTGTTTGCAGGTTTGTATTGTAGGGCTTGGAATTTGCCAGCATTAAACTGCATGTTGTTGCCTTCCACCCATTTGTATATGGCATCCAGATCTTGTTGTAAAAGGGCAGCGTCAGCCGGGTTTTTGATTGCTTGTGCTACCTTAGTGTCATCAGCATAGCTAGTGAGGGATATTGTATGTACTACAGAGGGCATGTCTGAGAGAGCCACCAAAAACAGTAGTGTTCCCAGGACTGTGCCTTGGGGCACCCCACTTGTTATTAATGTTTCCTTTGAGAGGGCCCCGTTTGCTGCGGCTGTCTGGCTTCTGTCCTTTAAGAAGTCATGCAGCCACTCACCTACTTTTCCAATTATACCGAGTCCCTGTAGTTTGTGACATATCATTCCGTGTTCGACCTTGTCAAAGGCCTTCACAAATTCAAGATATATCACGTCCACATGTGAGTTGTCTAGCAGTTGTTTCAGTACCCAGTTGTAGTGATGTAGCAGCTGTGTAAGGCAGCTTCTTCCTGGGCGGGAGCCATGTTGCGTGCTAGTCAGGCGGTCATTTTCCTCGAGAAAAGTGATCAGTTTCTTTCTGATGATTCGCTCCATGACCTTACTGATAGGTGACGTCAGGGAGACTGGCCTATAGTTTTTCGCCTCCGCTCTGCTACCTCCTTCATGGATTGGGCATATTGTGCCTTCTTTCAGCTCCCTGGGTAGTATACGGCTAGCCAAGGAGCTTCTGAAGAGCGTCTTCAGTGAAGTTGCTAAGGCCCGCTTACATGTTTTTAAGAGGACTGCTGGAAATCCATCAGGTCCAGCTGCTGAGTCCGTTCTAATTTCATCTATGGCGTATACCACATCCTCCTCCGTTATGTCTATGTGGTTGATGGTCGCCATCTCTTCATGTAGTGTTGTGGCATCAAAGAACTCCTCTGGCTTTGTTATTTGCATGTGCCTCAGTGGACATGTGAACACACTTTTGTACTGTTCTTTCAGTATTTCACTTATCTCTTGGGGATTCTCGGTTAATGAACCGTCTGTATGGAAGAGTGGTCCAATGTTGCAGTGTACCGAGGCAGTTTCTTTGGCAAATTTAAAGAAGGCCTTAGGGTTTGTTCTAACATTTTCTATGGCCCTAGTTTCTTTCTTTGCCCACTCATTTTCATGGAAAAGTTTGAGTGCAATCTCGGTGTCAAGTAGTGCACGTTCCAAATAGGATTCCTTCCTGTTTTTGTTTTCTTGTGCATTCAACTGGTTTGAGAGCTTGGTTCTACGTCTCATAAGGATTTTCCCATTT
>OZ024743.1:103750351-103752851 GCA_964016885.1 Eledone cirrhosa | reverse complement strand
GCTTTTCCAGGAGCCAAAATTTCTGCAAATTGTGTAATCTTGAGATTTATTACATAATCACACACAAGAAGAAACTGCTGAATAACAGAATTGAACGAACATTATTCTGCCGTCACAGAACTAAAACCCTTTTTTCCCACTACAAGCCGAATATTACATAAAAGAGGGACATCCCCCAACTATATAAACCTTAATCTAGTTAGAAAAATATAAAAACAATCTCTTCTCAACATATATTAATAACCTTAAATTACCACACTAATAATGGAAAGATATGCTGATGAGAATAGGTGCAAATATGCGATAATGAATGTGTCTAAAAACGTCCATAAGTATGTATATATATGTGAAAATGTATATAAATAAGTAAATATATATATATGTTTGATGTGTATAGTTAGATGTAAGTGTATTCATGTATTAAAGTGCTTATATATATATATATATATATATATATATATATATATATATATATATATATATATATATATATATATATATATGTATATATATGTATGTATATATGTGTATATAGATGTGTATGTATGTGTATGTGTGTACACATGGACTAGAGTATGTATGTATATATGTGTGTGTCTATACGTGTGTATATAAAGATAAGTTGAGTATGAAAATGTATACACATGAGCGCGTATGTATGTACATGAATACATGTGTGTATATATATGAGTATGCATGTGTATATATATGTAAGTATGAATATGTGAAATGTGAGTATATGTATTTTGTAGAGGTGTGCAAATATATTTGTGTGTGAATGCGTGGGTGAAAGGATACGTACACTTGAAAGAAAAATTTAAGTCTGAATGTTAATTAAGTGCAAACACAAAACCAACCACGCATATCTTTACTATCTACCAAGAATTCTCACTGCTATCGAAAAACCACTCCTTCAACTATTCTTCTAACAACTTCACCCCTCCCTTTTAATATTCTCTATAAAAACTAAATAGGTCCTCAGTAATATTATTCTGATGAAATGACAGTAAATAATAACATTGAAATATTGATGTCTGCATAACTAAAAGTTTGTAGATAGCAGCTGTTTTAGGTTATGTAACTGTTATAGAAACACGTGTCAATAAATTCCTTTCAACTAAACTGTATCCATTCAAATCTTTCTATTTTTCTCCGGATTACTTTTGGAACTACAACTGGAACCGTCGAGCAAACTCTACGTGAGCTGATAATCTACTGTGTGTAATATTTATATTACAACACAACGGAAAATACTGTATATTTACCTCCTGTAAAGTCGAGCAACCCACACAGCAAACGCAACCACAACAATGGAAAAACACTACCTGGATATGTCACTCAAAAACATACCAACCCAAGGTAGAAAGGAATATTTATTGAGTATGATTCAAAAAACTAATGAATTCATTCGACGTGTCAGGTGGAAAACGCTCCACTATGATAGAAGCCGTATGAACTCAACATTAGAAAGTGGTGTAAACAACAAATTCGGTTTTAGGACTTGTAAAAACCCACCCACCAACCCACTATTAGATGCATTTGAGCAGGACCTTATGAACTTAATCCTTAAAATTAAATTCAAAGGACGCAACACCAACAGCAAATTACAGAAAGATATAAAAAAAACTACTGGACGACCTTAAAAACACCAAAGGAATTGTAGTAAAAGCGGACAAAACATCAAACCTGTACACTATGGATTGCACTACATACAACAACTTCATTCGAAAAGAATTACATAAAAAATATAGAAAAACGAGTGAAGTAACCCTTAAGCACATCAATGATGAGGCATGCGAAATAGTGAAAAATCTCGGAATCGAAGATAGGACAGGACCACTCTTACCGGCGGTACCCACCTTCAATCTTAAGGACCACAAGGTAAACTTTGATAATGACCCTAAAAATTAGATTAATCTGCCCCTCTAAATCAGATATAGGTAAAATAAGCAAATATATCTTAGATAGAATCATCCCTCAAATTAAGGCTAAGGTTAACATTAAACTCTGGGGGAAGACCCAAGAAGCAATAAGATGGTTTAATAGCATTAGCAATAAGAATAAATCTAAGTTTATCCAGTTTGATATCGATGAATATTACTCATCGATATCACCTGAAACTTTGAATAGAGCCATTAAGTTTGCTAAGGATAACTCTGACCTTACAAACGATGAAATTAAGATTATATTAGAAGCTAGGAAAACTATAGTCAAATTTGAGAACAGTTATTGGGTACGTAAAGATACACCCTCTAACTTTGACATAACAATGGGCTCTAACGATTCGGCGGAAATAACTGATATTGTGGGGTTATTTATCGCCTTTAGACTCCAGGAAAAATTCAGCAATCTCCACGGCGGAATATACCGCGACGATGTTCTCCTAGCTAAAAACCTTAACCAAAAACTAGAAAAAACTACGCAAAGTTATAAGAAAACTACTACTCGAAATAGGACTAACTATAACATATGAATACAACCTTAAAGTAGTTAACTTCCT
>OZ024743.1:103680351-103745351 GCA_964016885.1 Eledone cirrhosa | reverse complement strand
TAACATAAATTTATTGGACCATTTTACTCAACCAATAATGCACCTTACTATGTAACAACTATGTATGTATATATATGTATGTACACACACACACACACACACATATATATATAGTATATATATATATATATATGTATATATATATATACAGTATATATATATATATATATATATGTATATATATATATATACAGTATATATATATATATATATATATATATACACACAGTATATAAATATGTATATATATATATATATATATATATATATATATATATATACTGTAGGGTCGCTCTTGAGCGTTACTGGTAACATCTGGTACAACCTGTCTCATGGTCGGGTCGTCGGTGACTAAACCGGCAACCCCACGAAGCTTGCTTGGTGAGGAGGATGATATTTGGACACCTTGCAGGATGAAATACAAAACCCGACAAAGGGCGGAAGAACTCAACAGATTCAACCGCCATCCAAATAGTAACTTTTTTTTTCCACCTGAGAGTGAAAGCCCCCAGTTGTTGTCACAACACCTTTCTATGAGAGGGAAACTCTGAAAAAAAACCCTGCGGCCTCGGAAGCACCAGTTCTCCTTTTCGAGTACTGTTTTCGACGTTCAGAGAGTGGGATTGGTCGAGTACAAGGCCTTTGCCCACTTAAAAAAAAAGTTCAAAGCACAGGCATTGCTTGTTGAGGATATGTTACAGGTCTGTGTGACTGGCCGTAGCCTAAAAATGCACCAATCTCTATAACCTGACATGCGATTGCAGTACTCTTAGCAGAGTTTGCAGCCATCATATATATATATATATATATATATATATATATATATATATATATATATATATGTGTGTGTGTGTGTGTGTGTGTGTGTATGTATATATATATATATATATATATATATATATATATATATATATATATATATATATAGTAATAATAATAAATTTGAAGACTAAAATCCAAAGAGGGCTCGATAAGGATAAATATATATCAAATATATATATATAAATTTAGAAGAAACAAGGTGCTGTGTGGTTACTGATAAAGTGTATTTAGAAATGAAAGGAAAGCACAAAGAAAGGACAGTCCCCTCTTCAGTTGTCTGCTGGGGTTCGTTGAAACGTCCGAGACCCCCAGCAGACAACTGAAGAGAGGACTATTCCTTGTTTGTGCTTTCCTTTCATATATATATATACTAGCAAATGACCCCGTCCATTGGACGGTGTCAGTTGTTGGTAGGGCTGCAATGTTAATGGTCAATTTCCGTGTTGTATGTTTAACTTGGAGGATAATTTTACCTGATCAACTCTTTCAATAAAAAAAATGAGACGGTATTCAAAAAGAGCAAGTTTTATTTACAGATATGTGTCATTAAAATGTGAACATAGAGAAATGTATCGTTAGCCGTGTCGGTTGAACAATGTGTATTTTAAAACATCCATCATGTACACACACACACACAAACACATACACACACAAACATACACACACATACACACAAACACACACACACATACGCACACAATCCCAAGACGTGACGTTGTGGAAGGGGGAGAGTTAAGAAGTGTAATAAATAAGTTAAAATTATAAACGCTGTATTTATCATATTCGCGTCACACACACTCCTCTCTTTCTTTATTTTACTCTCACTCCTCTCTTTCTATCTCCCTCTCACACACCCTTCTCTCTCTGGTCGTTATGGAAATTACACACACACACACACATGCACGCACACATACACACACAAACACATACACACACATATACACACGCACATACACATACAATCCCATAACGTCGTGTTGTGGAAGGGGGAGAGTTAAGAAGTGTGTAAAAGGAACGCTCTCTCTCTTTATGGCTGTCATGGAATTTGTTAGTGCAAAAGTCTATACGATTATAAAATCGAAGTTTGTGACTTCGAAATTAATCATTATGAAATAATTTTTTCTTGATGTTACAAACCGTAGCCTATTTTGGCTATGTGTTTAATTTGACAGAGATCGATGGAATATTTTCCAAGTGAAACTCTTTTACACACACACACAGAACGGGAATTATATATATAGATATGTATATATATATATATATATATACATATATATACATATATATATAGATATATACATATATATATATATATATATATATATATATATATATATATATATATATATATATATATATATATACAATATTAATAAATGGAAACTATATTTATAAAACCATATTTATTTCATTATACATATTTCAGGGATACCACATTAAATTATGGTATGCCTTCATCAGACAAAATACAATATATAACAGTTTTACAAATAGGTTTGACGTACCCTTTAAAATACAACCATTACTTTTGAAGGCTGTCTGGATAGTGATTTGTTCATATATTAAGTCATAGTGTTAAGCACAATTAAAACAAGACGGAGAGAAAGAAAGAGAAAAGAACAAAGACAGAGAGAGAGACCTATTTGTAAAACTGTTATATATTGTATTTTGTCTGATGAAGGCATACCATAATTTAATGTGGTATCCCTGAAATATGTATAATAAAATAAATATGGTTTTATAAATATAGTTTCCATTTATTAATATTGTATATCTACTCCAAAAATTTGTCGAGTGCTTTATATCAGTTATAAAAATATTTACTTGTTGTATCCCAACAATTTTAAATAGAACTTTTGCATATATATATATATATATATATATATATATATATATATATATATATATATGAATGTTTGTATAGTATATTTGGTAATATACCGTATGCTTAATTAAAAACATTTTGAAGACCTAATGTTTGCTGAACCGCAATCGCCCTGATTATTACTGGAATTCTATAAGAATCTAGCTCCTATAATCTTCGGCGAAAGCGGGGAGTACGTTGCTCTGATGATCGCCAACAGCGTGAAACAGACAGTTTGTTAGCTTCTCTCCCTTCTTTCGCCGAAGAAAAGAAGGAAGTGACATAGTCACTACTTTAAAACTGATAGCGTATGGTCCTCAAAATGTTTTTAATTAAGCATACGGTATATTACCAAATATACTATGCATACATTCATGTATACATCGCTATTTCAGAGCACCAATCCTAATATATATATATATATATATATATATATATATATATATATATATATATATATATATATATATATATATATATATATATATATATATATATATATGCAACTAATTTAACTCATATGTAGTATACAGTTTTACTGAACCTTGTCAAACCGGCTGCACACCATTTTGTAACATTCACGCGGGCATGTAAACACACTCACATATATATATATATATATATATATATATATATATATATATATATATATATATATATATATATATATGTGAGTGTGTTTACATGCCCGCGTGAATGTTACAAAATGGTGTGCAGCCGGTTTGACAAGGTTCAGTAAAACTGTATACTACATATGAGTTAAATTAGTTGCATACGTGACCTATTTCTAGGATAGTTGGATATAGAAAACAATTTATAGAGCTTACTAATTCAAAAGGCAATCAGACATTGTGGATTGTTGGGAAGAGGGTAAGTTAACGGTATGGTGGAAGGAGCAAAAGAAGGAGAATGAATCGAGTTGTTCTCGAGTTAGTGAGATGGTGCCGCTACAGTCGTCGATATAACAGCTCTATATCTCTGGGGTGGAACAAGAATATTGGCCAAAGATTTGGACTTCAGCGTAGCCTACGAGTAAGTTGGCGTAGTTGAAGTTAATTCTTATGCCCATAGCCACCTAGATTATCTCTTGGTAAACCTGACCTGAGAAGGAAAAGCAATTGAAAGAGATGAGCACCGCGGCAAGGCGAATGAGTGTGAAGGTGGGGGTGTGAGGAGAGGGGCGAAGCTCGAAAAAGTGTTGCAGCGCCCGGCGGCCCTTGGTAAGGGGAATATCGGTGTAGGACGATTTGATATTATGTGTGAAAAGGAGGGAGAGATATGTGGGAAGACAAAGGAGTCGGTGAAGTGGAGGGCATGGATTGTGTCAGAGATATTGGAGGAGAGGCGACTACCCGGGGTGCAAGGACGGAGTCGAAGTAAGCGGAAATGAGTTCGGTGGGGCAGTCACAAGCGGAGATGATGGAGTGGAGATGGGTGTATTTTTGGGAGGAAGTTGATGGTGGAGATGTGGGGTGTGCGGACGATGAGGTTAGCGGGTGTGTGTGTTTGAGTGAATGTGTGTCTGTATAGGGTGAGAATAATGAGGCGATGAGTTGGGGTATAGTGGAGGATACTTGTCATTTGTAGTGATGAGTGAGATCAGAGGGTATGAGGCGGTGCAGGATCTGTCGTAATGCCTTCATCTTCTAGAGGTCAGTGAATCATACAAACACGAAGCCACACTTTTCTGTTGGTTTCATAAAGATGTCATCACAGCGTCGGAGGGAGCGTTTACGGAAGTTTAACTGGTTCGACGCCATGGCAGGCAGAGATGAACGTGTCCAGTGCGGTGATGTCTATTTTTTCCGTTAAGGGGACTTATATGCTCTATTATTTAGATTAATTTTTTATAGTAGAAAAATTCTATGAAGCTTCTAACTTTCTCATAAATTTCGAATTCCGGTCATCGTTTCTAAAAACTATCTATGTATAGCTTTAAAATGGTGGAAGAAAATATGACACATTTTTGGTGCGATGGTAGCATTGCTACCCGGCGAACATGCAGGTGTGGTTTCGAATTCCGCAGGTATTAATGTCCAACCTCTCCCCGTTAGTTGGGCTTATTTGCCTATTATTTTGACTATTTTTCTATAGTAAAAGAGTTCGACGAATCTGCTATCTTTCTTTCAATATTGGCCTCTCATGGAGCGCTAGGACAGAATTACGAAAATGGAAACGGCTCCTCCACTGCACAGTAGTAGCCATAATTGGCCCCCGAAACCTATGCTTGCGCATACATATAAAATGTATGAAATTTTAATTACTAGAATCTTTTCCATGCGCTGACGCGTATGTATTAATGTGTGTGGGTGTGTGTATGTGCCTATGCATAGATTTATATGTATGAGTATATAAATATAAACGTGCAAATACGAACACGCTTACACAAATACACACTCACAGACATACATTCACACAAATATACATACATTCACACAAACATACACACATACACACACACACATACATCAGCAAAGACGGGGAGATATGTAAACATTTAACTCAGCCTCACTTTCATTTTTAATAGGTATTTATTTCAAAACTTATATCCCATAACTATTTCATCTGATGAACGAACTGGACTTTTCTGTAGGATTCGTCTAGTTTCCTGAAACCTTTGGTAATGGAATAATTATATTGTGTTGTCTATTATGTATATATAATATATATATATGTAGGAAAATGTTTAACCCTGACGGCAGAGCTCAAGCCGTTTCGACGGCTATTTCTGGACTCATTTATGGTGTCCATCTGGTTCCTTACCACACCTCCTTCGTTATAAATATATATATATATATATATATATATATATATATATATATATATATATATATATATATATATATACAGGGCGCGGACAGTATTTGAGGACACATGCATTTTTAGTCATTATTTTATTTGACTAATTTTTATTGAACTTCTATTTCAGAAAATAACAATGAAAATAACTATGCTTACTAATGAAATGAAATGGCTTGCTGTGATTGTGGCTTTGAAGGCTAATCATGGGGATTTAGAAATTTCTCTTTTTCTGAAAGTTGCAAGATCTTTTGAGTTAGAGAAAGAAGATGGAAGCATATTACCTGTATCAAAACGTAAAAAACATTCCAAATGCTCTGATTCTATCAGGACACCTGAATTTATTCAGGAAGTTAAGCAAAACATTGATGACTATCCAGGAAAATCAATGAGATCAATTGCAAAAAACGTTTGTGTGTCAGAAAAAAGAATCAGAAATGTTGTGCATGAAGACATCAGATACACATCTTACGTGATGAGGAGAGGTCAATTCATGTCAGATAAAACAAAAGAAAACCGTTTAATCAGATCCAAAAGACTTTTGAACAAACTTAAAAATGCACCAGAAGTTGATGTGATTTGGTTTTTCTCAGATGAGAAAAACTTTGACCAGGATCAGAAAACTAACAGAAGAAATGACAGGTGGCTATGTGCAGACCCTTCTGAGGTTCTAAGCGTAATGCACACAAAATTTCCTGCAAGTGTCATGGTTTTGGGTGTTGTTAACAATGAAGGACATGTGATCCTCCTCACTATTTTCCACAAGGCCTTAGGGTGAATGCTGCTGCGTATATTGAGGTTCTGGATAAAGGTGTTAAGCCTTCGATTAACAATGTATGCAATGGAAGGCCTTATGTCATTCAACAAGATTCTGCACCATCACACAAGGTTCAAATGACACAAGAATGGATGGCCGTAAAATTGCATGATCACATCACCCCCAACATTTGGCCTCCTAATTCTCCAGATCTCAATCCACTGGACTACTATATCTGGAGCATCGTTGAGAAAAATATCAATGAACACCCCCCATAGCACCAAAGATTCTTTGAAAGCTTCAATAATTCGAGTCTGTCCGATATGAACAAGGACCACTTAATCCGAACCTGTAAACGATTTCAACCACACGTAGAAGTAGTTATTGTTGCTTATGGCGGTTTTATTGAATGAAATTATTAAATTGATAATTTAGCTTTATGTTTACGTTATTTTTATAAGAATACAGTTTTTTTCTGTTATTAAATAAGCGTTTTTTTAAAACGATAAATATGTCCTCAAATACCATCCGTACCCTGTATATATATATATATATATATATATATATATATATATATATATATAATAAAATGTTGTAGTGTGCTTGAATCATTGTATACAATATAAAACGTTGAAAGAGATAGAAGGCTAAACAATACAAAATGAACTGTAAGATGAGGTAATGAAAATGAAGTTACCTGGTTCTTTGTTTTGTTTTTTGTAGTTCTTTTCCTGTCCAATATTTCAGGACCTAAAAGCCCCTTCTTCAGGGTTTAAGGAACTTTCAGAGGATAATGTTCCAATTTCCTCTCTTTGGGATAAAATTTTGATTAAACATTTTTAAAGTCGTTTTCAAGCGTCTTTTGATGGTTATTTCGCTATTCACGAGAATGACGTCAATTGCCTATGTAGTATTTCACGAAATCAATTTTCCTTTTTGTATGAGATGTTGTTTAGTTTGTGTGCGTAAGCAAGAAGGCAGAGGCCTAACATCAGTCCGGACAGCATTTGAGTGTCGCATCATATTCCTCTGACAACATTTATGAACCTCGAAGCGTAGGAGCCCATATATCTGCATGAGACAGATAAGATCATGAGAGTTGGGATGGAACCCCTTGAAAGATATTCCCTACATGATAATCAAAAACTCACACCCAAGGAAACTGCCTAGCAGTACCTCAGTGAATCCATGGATGAACAACTACATGCTTATCAGCAAAAAATCATGCATGGATATGTTGCCAGGAGGCATCAATGTGAGAATATTATAGATTAACAATGTAGCCTATCTTGAACCAACAACCGCTATATTGGCTCCCTCTTTGAAGGATACGCTTTTGCAATCCAAGAACAGGAAATCAACACAAAATACCTGATTCACAAGAGAGACAGAGATGCAGGCAAAACACCTAGATCTGAGAACAAGTGCAGACTCTGCAGAATTAACATCGAAGATGTCACCCGTGTCATAAGCAGCTGTCCAAAGATGTCATCGTGGTACTATCTACCTATGAGGCATGATGTAGTTGCCAAAACACTGTACAATGCAATCCGTAGAAAGATAGCCCCGATTATAAACACATTAAAAGCTACAGCAATGTGGAAGACATACACATACATAATATGAAAAAGTACTGGTGGAATGTTCCAGTAAAACCCAAATAAAATTCAGATATAACAGACCAGATATAATGATATGGGACAGGGGAAAGAAGACAGGTATAGTAGTGGAAGTCTGCCCACTAGTAGATGCCAATATAATATCAAAGATTAGCGAAAAGGAAAATATCTATGCAGAACTAATGAAAATCTACAGATACTCCACCCTGACTATACCTTCAGATTTATGCCTGTGATTATTGGGGCCCTGGGGTATGTTAGTAACTGCCTCAATACAAATCTTGAGAAGCTAGGCTTCACAGGAACAGAAAGAACACAACTAGTTAGGAAACTACAAGTACAATCCATTATTAATGGAACAGTAAAAATATGTAAAACATTCCAAATATTCTGCATCTAATAACTGCATATAAACATGTACAGATACAAAGCATATACACATGCACACATTCAACTCAAAACATAAACATCCACACATACAATAACATCCATAGTTGCACATACATGCAGGCATGCAGACATGCATACATATCTACCTAGTTGATGTGTAAATTCCAACGAGAGAGTCTTGTGTCTATGTTAGGAACCGACTCTCTCTCTATAAGTAAAAAAAAAATTGTGAAATTATAAAACCAGAAAAACATACATACGTACATACTTACATACATACACAGCGATCAGTCGCATATTTTGGCGTGGGAGACTATTAAATTTAAGATGAATACTATCTCCAACAGTAATGCCACAACTACAGTCATGTTGAATAACTGGTTATTCTTCTAACTATATCTTCTGAAGACACCTTTTATTCGAATTCGTAGAGATATCCTACTAAATACATAATTCATTTTACAAGGATTTGCTACAAACAGCATAGCTGAACACAGCATCAACAACAACATTAAGGAAGTATCGAAGATAAACAACGAGAAAGGTAAACAAACTTTATTCAGTTGTAGCTACAGAAGAAATCGAAATTATAAATCGCATTTCTCTTGGAGTCGCGACCTTAATGATGATTTATTTAATTGTTAAAAAATGGCAAAAAACAATCCCTCCATTGGCTATATGAACAGAATGAAGCTAAACTGGGACGAAATGCACCCAGAGCTAAATTATTTCACAGCGAAACAATTACGCCAACAAGCGACGTTTGTTGAACGTAAAAATACGATAAATATTATTAATTGTAAATCCTCCACAACAAACATGTTATCAACAACACGTGCTACAGGTCGCCATGGTACTAGACTTCCTAGCAGCCAGGTGGAAAAGTGCCTTGAAACAACTGTCTGTAAGAAATTTGACACCACGTGTACCATCCGAGTATACCTCGACTATTGTGGAAAATACTATCGATAATGATAATAATCAAAAGTAAAAACAATTGAAAATTTCCCTCAACGAAACATTCCAGAGAGAAATTAATTCATGTATAAATATCTCTCTTGCTGAACGTATTAAAACGACAATGTTTAATTAAAAAAAACAAATAATGAAATATTACGTGTTATTGACGAAATAGAGGATGGATATTTACGACGGATAAAAACCCCAACAAAATCAACGCCTGTATATATGCCTTAGCAACGACAGTGAAGCATTATCTTGGTGATAGCAGAGATATTAACAAGAACAAAACACCATCAAAAATACCATCATATATAACTAAAATAGAAAAAAAGATTGCTGACCTACGAAAAACCATAGGATATGTGACAATGCTCCTTACATGCAAACAAACACCAAAAAAACCTCACTCCTCACCAACAAAGAGTGAAAAAATAAAATAGAGACGATGTTTGGTAACAGTAGAACCAGAACTCTTCAATATAAGCTGATCACCCTCAAACAAGAATTGAGAGCTGTTAGCGAAAAGCGCCGATACCCGAAGAAGGTAGATGAACGAAAAGTGCTTAATAAAAGATTCAGACGAAACCAAACATCAGTCTATAGAGATAGGAAGGACAAAATAATAAGTGTCACTGAGGCCTCATAGCAGAGACATAGATTCCTTTTGGAGAAAAATATGGGGTGAAAAGAAGAATTTCAACCAAGATGCAGTGTGGCTAAAAGAAATCCAAAAGAACTATTGCTCCTACACTACAACAAAAACATACGAAATAAGTGAGGGTACTCTTGAGACTGTGATAGGAAAACTCCAAGATAAGAAAACATCAGGAAGAGACATGATTGTCGGCTACTGTTACAAAAAACTGATATCCTATCGGAGGTATTTACTGACCTCTACCAACAAGTTCTTAAGGGAGATACACTTATACCAGAATGGTTGACATTAGCACAAACATTACTGGTCCCCAAGAACAAAGACACCCACTTGGCAAAAATCTACCGATCCATTGTATGCCAGAACCTGATGTATAAGATGTATACAGCCTGCCTGAACCTATTCCTCCAAGATCACTGTGAAAATAATAACATCATCACAGATGAACAAGCAGCTGGAAAGAAAGGATTTGTGGATGTGCTGAACAACTCCTAATCAACAAAACTGCGATGTCGGAGGTGCGACAACTTAGGAGGAATATGACTACAGTCTGGCTGAACTACAGGAAAGCTTTCGATAGAGGCCCTCCAATTTGCTAGAGTCCCAGACATTTTTATCAGAGCCATAGAGAAGCTGTCTTCTTGGGCTACTATCCTAAGGTTAAAGACAGAGAGAGAGAGAGAGAGAGAGAGAGAGAGAGAGAGAGAGAGAGAGAGAGAGAGAGAGAGAGAGGACTCTATTTTCACTGATTAAATAAAATATCACAGGGGTATATTTCAGGGAGACAGTCTCTCTGTGATATTATTCATCCTGTCATTAAACTCCTTGTACTTTCTGCTCAAGAAATGTGAAGGATACATCACTGGCTCACAGGAGGACAGAAATTAGAACCTAACCCATAATTTCTTTATGGATGATCTAAAACTCTATGTCAAGAACATGGATGGGATGAAGAAAAATCTTGACCTCGTTACAACGTTCTCAAAGGATATAGGAATGGAGTTTGGCCAAGATAAATGCTCATATATTACTGTAAAGTAGGGAAAAACAAACCAATCTAGCAACATTGTCATCAATGGCCTAACTGTTTCACCGATATCTGATGAGGACTGCTACAGATACCTGGGGATAGATAAGAACATATCCTATAATGGTATCTGTAATAAAGAACGCGCAAACAGGGAATACTACACCCGATTAAGAAAGATTTGGTCATCGGAACTCTCTGCGCAAAAAAAAACAGTGGCTCACAATGTGTTTGCTGTGCCTGTCCTAACACGAACGTTTGGAATACTCAATTGGACGATAGACGAAATCCGAGCAGTTGATGTTGGAACTCGAAAAATACTAAACAACACCGGAAACTTCCACATCAACAATGACGTAAACCGCCTTTACTTGAAACGTAAGCAGGGAGGCAGAGGCCTAACATCAGTCCAGACAGCATTTGAATGTCGCATCATATCCCTCCAACAACATCTACGAACCTCGAAGCGTAGGAGCCCGTCACTCGAGCAAGTCTATCTGCATGAAACAGATAAGATCATGAGAGTTGGGAAGGAACTTCTCGAGAGATATTCCCGGTGTGATTATCAAAAACTCACACCCAGGGAAGTCGCTCAGCAGTATCGCAGTGAATCCATGGATGAAAAACTGCATGCTTATCAGCAAAAAATCATGCATGGATATGTGGCCAGGAAGTTCCAGAGTGAGAGTAATATAGATGAGGAAAGTAGTCTATCTTGGACCAACAACCGCTATATTGGCTCCCACCTTGAAGGATACGCTTTTGCAATCCAACAACAGGAAATTAACACGAAATACCTGATTCACAAAAGAGATAGGGATGCAGGCAAAACACCTAGATGTGATAACAAGTGCAGACTCTGCAGAATTAACATCGAAGATGTCACCCGTCTCATCAGCAGCTGTGCAAAGATGTCATCGCGGTACTATCTACCTATGAGGCATGATGTAGTGGCCAAAACACTGTACAATGCAATCCGTAGAAAAGATAGCCCCGATAATAAACACGTTAAAAGCTACAGCAATGTGGAAGACATCCATGTACATAATATGAAAGAGTACTGGTGGAATGTTCCAGTAAAAACCCCAATAAAATACAGGCATAACAGACCAGATATTATGATATGGGACAGGGAGATGAAAGCATGCAGAGTAGTGGAAGTTAGCTGCCCAGCAGATGCCAATATAATATCAAAGATTGGCGAAAAGGAGAATATTTATGCAGAACAGATGAGAAATCTGCAGATACTCCACCCTAATTACACATTCAGATTTATGCCTGTGATTATTGGGACACTGGGATATGTTAGTAACTGCCTAAATACAAATCTTGAGAAGCTGGGCTTCACAGGAACAGAACGAACATGACTAGTTAGGAAATTACAAGTACAATCCATTAATGGAACAGTAAAAATATGTAAAACATTCCAAAAATTCTGAATCTAATAACTGCATATACACATGTACAGATACAAATGCACACTTACAACTCAATACATACACATCCACACATACAATAACATCCATATCCACACATACATACTAGGTACATTATCTACCTAGTTGATGTTGTGTAAATTCCAATGAGAGAGTCTTGTGTCTATGTTAGAAACCGACTCTCTCTCTATTCGTAAAAAATTGTGAAATTATATAACCAGAAGAACATACATATATACATACATACATACGTACATACAAATCCATACGTCTCATGGATATACCCAATCACTGCCAGATACTTTACACACACACAAAATCACTTTAACTCACATATATAGTACACACATTCAAACTTGCATTCACTCACACATATAAGTCCACTACCACATACCACATACCACACGTTTAAACATCCACCTACACTCACACATAATATCGACACAGACACTATACTTTGGGTTCCACCTCTTTACCAAAACTGCTTTGTATTGTTTACACACTTCATTTTCGATTTTATTTTATTTGTTTCTCCATTGTATTCCTGTATCTATTTTGTACTCCTGAAAAAGGGCTTAAGCCCGACACTTTGAATTTTCCATATAAAGCGTGAAATTAATAAGACACTTTGTACCTTTGTACTATTTCATTCTAATACCATTATAATTTTAAAGGATTGTAAATAAAACGAGTAAATCAGACAAAGTTGGAATTCCTTTTATTAATATATATATATATATATATATATATATATATATATATATATATATATACATATACGTTTGTTATAGGTCTGGTTCATCTGAATCATTGAGCACTTGCCACACATCTCAGAGGTTGTTTTTCGTTATTTCGTGGGCCGAAATGCGATTCTCGATAATTTATATTTATATATTTATATATATATTCCAACTTTGTCTGATTTACTCGTTTTATTTACAATCCTTTAAAATTATAATGTTATTAGAATGAAATAGTATGGTAGAATATTAAATGTTAAGTGTTAATTGAACAAGTACTTTCATGCTTTCGCAATCTTCAGGTTCATATTCTGTGGTGACAGTCAAGTTTGCAATTTTCAACTGTCAATGTTATTATTTTTTTATTTTTTTTATATTTTATTTCTTCATTTTACTTTATCTTGTGTTTCGGCAAAGTTCAAGGCAGCCGTAAGTAGCGGTAAGGTAATTGAAGCATAGTAATTCTCTATGTCAAACTGGATGAATTTAGTGTCTCGTTTGTCCTCCATATTGCTGAACCATGAGATTACTTCCTGGGTGTTGACCCATAGGCTAAGTCTGGCGTGTTGCTTAACTTTTGGTATAACGCGGTCTAGGATTTTTTTGCTGATTCTCCCTATGTCGGACTTCGTTGGGTTTATAAGCCTGATAGAAGGTTTACGGTCGAAATCGGATTTGTGGTCCTTCAGTGTGAAGTAGGGTGTCCGTGGATCTAGGGGTTCCGTGCGGTCGGCGACCCCGAGGCTGGAGGTAATTTGTTGTCCATATCGATTTATGACCTCGATGCATGAGTGGTTAGCCTTTTTATAGGTGGAGTTTAGGCTGCTCCTGATCCGTGTGTGGTATCTGTCGGGGTTGACGAAGTAGAGGTTACCAGTTTTATCCGAGTGCACCATGATGTCATTGGTGTTATCATACTCTGTTAAGTTGCTACGGAGTTTTTGTAGGAATCGGTTGTGTCTGGATTTGAATTTAATGTTCTATGTTACTATGCTTCAATTACCTTACCGCTACTTACGGCTGCCTTGGACTTCGCCGAAACACTTGCGCCCATCACCAACCAGGAAAGAAACATCATCCTCCACGCCAGGAAGACAGTCCTACTCTTCGACAACTCCAAATGGATAAAGAGAGCTCCCGACTCACCCTTCGACGTCAGCATGGGCGCGACGGATTCGGCTGAGGTCACAGATCTTATAGGATTATTCCTACTAGCTAAACTCACCGATATGTTTCCTGCATTCGGCGTTGGATTGTACCGTGATGATGGGCTCCTTACCCTTAAAGGGTACAACCCCAGTAGTACAGACCGGGTCTGTAAACAATTAATCAGCTTCTTCTGCGACTGGGGATTTAAAATAACCCCACAAACGTCCCTGACCCGAGTAAACTTCCTGGACGTTACCCATGACCTCGATAATGATCTGTACTACCCATACAGGAAACCCAACGACAACCTGCACTACATCCACCGCCGGTCAAACCATTCTAGGAACATCAATAACCTGGTTAAAAACATCTCCCTCCGCATATCTCGTTTGTCCGCTAATGAGCAGATATTCGAGGAACATGCGCCTTATTACAACCAGGCCCTCAATCGGAGTGGTTTCCGAGAGGAAATATCCTACTGTCCAGCTTCCATTAGCGGAACCAGCAGGCGACACCGCCGCTCACGCAATGTAACATGGTTCAATCCTCCCCACAACGCCGAGGTGACAACTCCTATCGGGAAAATCTTCTTTAGGCTCATTGAAAAACACTTCCCACTACAACACCGCTACCACAACATAATTAACAAAAATACCATCAAACTCTCCTACAGCACCACACCAAACTTTGCACAAAACATCGTCTCCTCTAACAACAAAAAACTCAACCCCTATGGAAGAAATAACCTAAATAGTAGTGGAGAGCCGACCAGGAGGTGCAACTGTCCTGATGGATCCATTTTCCCCCTCGACAACAGATGCAGAGATCGTAATGTGATCTACCAGTGCAACGTGAGGACGGACACTTCCAACAAGACTTATATAGGATTAACCGCATGTGACTTCAAGACCCGGCTATACTAACACAGACATACCTTCCGAAACCCGGCCCGGCGTCACGCCACCACACTTTCGGGCCACATCTGGGACCTCAAGGATAACAATATTACCTATGATCTCACTTGGAGCTTACTGTCCAGAGCCAACTCTTACACGGGAGGACGCCGTCCGTGCAATTTATGCTCGGAGGAAACTTTACAAATGCTGTTTTCGACGAACCAACTCCTAAACAAAAAAGATGAACTGGTAACTGCATGCAAACACAGATTGCGTAGGACTTACCTCGCCCTCAAACCCCATAATGACCCGGGGGGGGGGGGGGGGGGTTAGACAAGGGCTGTAACACCCCGCTTGCCGACTTTGTAATGGGTAACCTCTGCTTGCAAGGGTAGACGTAAGATCTTCTTTTATATCTTTTTATCGCTTCCTCTATATTTCCTTCTTCCCCCCATCCCTACCTAGTCCTTCCACCCCAGTCCTCTTTCTTTGTCGTCGTTCCTTTCACTTTCTCGCCCACCCGAGGCAGCCTCTCGGTCCTTTGTAGCCTCAGTACCCCCACCCCTTCCCATATTCTATGATAGAATTGGCCGACTCCGCTTTTTATAGCAGATGTGATAGACCCCGGATACTTGCCTTCTTATCCGATGGCTGCTCCTTTTCCGTGCTTTCTACATTTCTTAGTGGTATCTTTGCTTTAATTTCTCGTATATCAGTATTTTTTTGTGGGTGGGTGGGGGGTGGGGTGGGTGGGGGGATTCTGAATTAATTTTCCGTATCAAATTTTTCATATACTTCGTACGAGCATTTATGTAGTTTGCACTAGAATTTTTGTATCGTAGCGGCACCCTAGAGATAGTATTAGTATTCTTTTTCGGGGTTCTGAATTATTATTTTGTATTAGTTTATTTTTTGCACTGGGTGGTTGCTGGCCTTGTGCCTGGGGTGGAAACAGTTATTTCGTATTAGTCTCGGGACTCTGAATTATTATTTCGTGGTAGTTTCTTTAGTATTTTGGCCCCCCCACTTGTTGACCCGTCACCGTAAGATATACTCGGTTGATTACTACTACCTCTTAAAAGGGTCTCATTATAATTCCGTCCCACCTAGTAAACCTTTCTTAAGTCTAGCAGTACCAGTGAGAGACTTGATAGCTGTCCTTAGGGAATAGTAACCAGAAATTGTTTTTTTTTTACATTTAATTGTTTTTTTAACATTCTCGGTATTTTTCTATATATTTACCCCATATTGTTTTACTTGTTGTTTTGACTCCCCCTCCCCCTCCCTAGTATACTTCCTTGACCTCCTGCCCTGCTGTAGTTGGCACTATCAACGCACGACTGGGTTTCCTCCACCCCCTCACCCTCTTCTACTGGAAGGTTCAGCTACCCCTTCCTTCCACAAATTGCCATGATAGAATTATGAGTCTCAACAACAAACTTTTGACCAATCCTTGTGACAATCACTTTTACCATATATGGAATTACCCCCTGAGAAGCTCGGCTATTCATATACCAGGATAAAAATTTTCATTTAGTCCAGAATTAGCCGTCGAAACGGCTTGAGCTCAGCCGTCGGGGTCCTACTCGTTCCTATATATATATATATATATATATATATATATATATATATATATATTATATGGAAGATTCGATGTGTTGTTTATTATTTATATATATATATATATAACAAAATGTTGTAGTTTGTTTGAATCATTGTATATCTATATATATAAAACTGATGTTGTCTGTGTGTGTGTCCTCATTTTTGCAAAGTCTATACAAATCCACATTTCTACTCCGATTGACTTCAAACTTGCATTTATATATTCCTTGCAGTCTAAAGATACTAACTGCCGCTTTATTTTTTAATTTTGAGTTGTGAGGCGCCGATGATCGATCTCCGTCGAGCCCTTATAATATCTGTCTGTATGTCTGGTGTCTGCATAACGAGACTCTGACGAACACGTCATTGTTGACGTATTCTCTTCGCTACACACACACACACACACACACACACACACACACACACACACACACACACACACACAGACACATATATACTTATATATACATATATATGTATATACACATATACATATATATATATATATATATATATATATATATATATATATATATATATATATATACAAACATATACACATATATAGATATACACATAAAAATATACGTATACACACACACACACACACACACATATATATATGCACAGCTACATTATAGGTTGCTTTAACCCGTCTTTTATTATTAAAAAAACTTCTTGCCAATAAACATTAACCCTTTGTGCGCCATTCATCTAACTGTAGACCAACAAATACCAAGTAAACGGAGCGTTGACAAGAACGATGGCGAATGAATCTTCGAGGTAAGCAGTTTCCTCCTGAGCTGTTAGTTCATGCGGGATTCTCTGCTACACCTTTTCGTAATAATACCGAACAACGTACTGCTGGTCACTCCTTCCTCCAAAAGCCGTACAAAGCAACTATCTCTCTCTCTCTCTCTCTCTCTCTCTCTCTCTCTCTCTCTCTCTCTCTCTCTCTATATATATATATATATATATATATATATATATATATATTTGTTATAAGAACAGATTAAAGTTTAAGCAAATATTCGCTGATTTCAACATTAACGGGATCTTCTGAAACTAAAAAATTTAATCTGTGAACGCAGAAGTAAATATTTCGAGAAACCTTGTAACCGAACGAAAACAGGAAGACGATATTTTGGTTCGTGAAGACGTTCCCTGGCAATGAACGGAAAAAAAGCGAGGATAATACGTCGTTATGTGGGCCGAGAAGAACAATTTCATGCAAAGACAAGACCAAGTCTATGGTATAAATGGAGTCGTTAGACTAATATTCTATTTAAAATAACAGAATGATTTTCAGCCCCAGAGTTTAAGAATGATGTAAATAAAATTGCAAACGAAAATGACAGATGTTATTAAAATAGTAAAAGTAAATAGCGAAGATTTAGGCCAGTACATACGTATACACCGACGGACATACACATACATACGCACACACAAATACATACACACACACAAACACACACACACACACACACACACACACATATACACACACACACACACACACACAAACACACACACATACACACACACGCACGCACGCGCGTGTGTGTGTGTAAACCTTATGTATTTCTACAGTATTTTCACCAAACTTAAGACATAGATTACTTATTTACTCCGGATGGTCATGGGCACTTTCATTTTTCCAGATATTGATTATAGGGCCTCCTGGCACATAACCCCCTTCAAACGCTTCCTTGTAGTCGACTGAAGCACTGCAGTGCAATGCAAGAAAACGACATAACTTCTGGAGTTCGCAACCAATTTTCTCAAAACTTGACACATGGGCTACGTTTGTTCTTCAGATGAATGTGGATTGGCACATATTGAGTAGGGGACCCCTGGGAGCAGGAACCCCCTTTGGGAAAAAGCCGATGATTTTGTAAAAGTATAGTTTTCGAAGAAGCACTGAAGTATTGACATAAATGGTATACATAACTGCTATTTAATACCCGAGCAACGCCGGGTACCTCTGCTAGTAATATATAACGTGGAAAGAGATAGAAGGCTAAACAATGTAAAATGAACTGTAAGATGACGTATATATATACATTTTTATTTTTAATATATACTAATATTACCATTAGAGAAATTTTGTAAACATATTTTTTTAACGTTATATATTTTTTCATCCTTGAATTTTTTCTTTCTTCTCTCCTTCCGTGCTCGTATTAAACCCATTATTTACTTTTTCCTATTACAATACATAGAAACAAACTTGGACCCTAACTAATTCCTCTAAGTTCATAATTCATTTAACCTTTTCTTCATTCACCTTATCTCCTTAATATTTTTTATTTTAATAATACATTTTAATAAATTCCTTTTCGCACATATTATTAAACCCTTCAATGAAGGGTGGTGAATTGGCAGTATTGGTAGAGGGTCAGACGCCATGCTTTCTAGCATAGTTATGTCCCTTTATGATCTGAGTTCAAATCCCGCCGAGGTTAACTTTGCCTTTCATCCTTACGGGGTCGATAAAATAAAGTACCAGTAATGTACTGGGTAATTGCTGGCCTTGTGCCAAAAAGTAGAAACAATTATTAAACCCTTCAATATATAAACCTTAAATAAATAGTATTCTTAATTCCTTTTTCTTTAATCATAAGCATCACCTTTCATAACCTCATTAACTTTTAATTTCAAAATTTTTAAAATTATGTATTATCTTACAACGGCTTTTTTAAATTTCTCTCTGTGAGACAGTGTTTCTCAGTATTAAAGGTTATCTCTCTCTCTCACTCATTTTCTCCTCCTCTCTCATCCTTCCTTCTTATACTCCTCCTCCGTCATCCTTTCCTTATTATATTCTTTCCTCCTCTTCCTTACCTTTTCCTTCCCCCATCCTTTTCTTTTTTTCCCAATCTCATATATCCATCTTATTTTATTTTTCATATGTTGATTTAACACTTCACTGCTCGCAAGTGTTTTTTAAGCTTCATATCATGTCTCCCTATTTTATCTGATGAGAACCCAGATATCATCCCTTGATGATATTTGTTTTTGAAATGCGCAAAATAAAATACATCGAACTCTTTTAACCATCTTTTGATTTTATATTATTTATACTACTCCAGTCCTATAAACTGTTGGTATTTGCACTGCTTTATTGTGCTCAATAAAACTCACCTCCAACATATATATATATATATAATGAAGGAAATGTGGTAAGGAACCAGGTGGACCATAACGCACCAAAGTACTCAATACTTATATATATATATATATTGGCATCAACATCTGGTGTTCACATCCTGCTCCGTGTTTATAAACCTGCCAAGATACAAGAAGTCATCGACTTCCTCAATCTCCGCACCGTCCAGGGCATGCATTTGTTTACTTGACATAGCGTTGAGATGCATGCATTGTTTTGCCAGCATTCAAGAAGAGTCCAATGAACTGCACTGATTTTACCATCTCCACCAAATATAGAGGCATCAGTCTTACACAAATTTTAGCAAAGACTTACAATGATATTATACTGAATAAGATAAGACCAAGTATCGACAACACTACGTTTCAGCAAAAATGGATTTAGACCATTTCCCTCTACTGCCTCACACATCTTGGCTCTAAGAAGGATTGTTGCAGAGGTATACGGAATTACAAGAAGGCGGCAGTCATTGTATTCATAGATTTCAAGAAGGTTTTTGATTCGGTCGACCGAAAGAAGAAGCTCAAAATTCTTCTTGCTTATGGGATACCCTATCAAATCGTAAATCCAATTAAAATTATGTATGAGAATATTTCAGCAGTTGTGATGGCACCTGAGAGAAATTCAGACCGATTCTGGCCTCCTTCCTTTTTGTGATTTGCCTCGATTATGCACTGCATAATGCCATTGCACCATGAGACAAAATAAAGCTCAAAAGTCGACAAAGCACCCGACATCCGGAGGAAGTTCTATCTGAAATGGTTTACGTAGATGACACAGCTCTCCTGGAAAACACCCGCAAAGAAACTGAGGAAGTGCTACACGTAATATTGAGCAGCAAAATAATAAACTAGTCGTTTTGTAAGTGATTTGTGTAATAAAGCGGGCCGTTTTGTAGCATGCTACTCGAGATCACGAATCCAGCACTCCATGGCCGAGTGGTTCGAATATTGAACTCATGCTCCTAAGTTTGTGTCTTGAATTCCTAGACCATTTTCCTTGTGGTTTTTTTGTGTTGTTTTTATGTGTATAGTTACAGTTTATGTATTAGCCTTAATGTGAATGGCATATGGCCTGTATGTGAATTTTATATGTCTCTTGGGAGTATATGTGTATTGTCATGTGTGAGGGCGTAATAGTTACAATATTCCTCTCCAATCTTATGCACAGGTTTCTGGGTGAGGAATCTTTCGTGTATAATGTGTCTAAATGTTGTGACGAGTCAGACATTTTGCTTATCAGAGGTCCATTTATGACAAATATATCTATTGCTTCTTCAAAGCAAAGGTTACACGAATAGTTGCCACCAGTCTAAAGATTAACCTTGATGAGCGTACCCAATTGCAACTGCATGGGTCATTTTTCGCACAAATGTCACGTGGTAGGAAAGTGTCGTGGATTTTTTTTTAGGGCTGGTAAAACTTGATTGGATTTTCCCATCAAAACAAAGTTTACAGGTTTTAAATAACACACACACACACACACACACACACACACACACACACACACACACACACACACACACACACACACACACACACACACACACACACACACACACACACACACACACACACTTATATATATATATATGGTGGATACCTAAATGTATTCATGAGTGAATAACAATAATATTATAATAATTGTTTTTACTTTTGGCACAAGGCCAGCAACTACCAGTGCATTACTGGTACTTTATTTTATCAACCCCGTAAGGATGAAAGGCAAAGTTAACCTCGGCGGGATTTGAACTCAGAATGGCAAGTGCCGTAACTATGCGTCAAACCATGGCGTCTGACCCTCTACCGATACTGCTAATCAACCGCCCTTATATCATAACATTATAGTGGATTGGCAGTATCGGTAGAGGGTCGGACGCCATGCTTTGCGGCACAGTTACGTCCCTTTACGGACCGAGTTCAAATCCCGCCGAGGTTAACTTTGCCTTTCATCCTTATGGGGTCGATAAAATAAAGTACCAGTAATACACTGTGATAATTGCTGGCCTTGTGCCAAAAGTAGAAACAATTATTATTAATATAATATCATAACATTATTAATATTCGGTTTCTTTACAATTAAACAGCCTCATAAAACACCACGTGGTATATGAACGACTCACCCTTTTGTTCCAGCAGTAGTTGAGAGAAAACAATTGACAATATTGTTTCGGGCGTAAAATCGCTTGGTATGCAAATGAGGCTAATCAGCAGATGTATTCATTTAAGAATACTATGTATTGTCAGCAGTTCCAGTGGGTGGCAGACAGGAGAATACGCAATCTTGATAAGGAGCAAATAATCTGAAACAGTTGTCGATTGTCGTCTTCCAGCTACCGCTGGAACAAAAGAATAAAGTTGTTCATCTACCACGTGGTGTTTTATGAGGGTGTTTATTGTAAACAAACCGACTATAAATAATGTTATGATATTATTATAATATTGTTGTGCCTTTCATCCTTATGGAGTCGATAAAATAAAGTACCAGTAATACAGTGGGATAATTGCTGGCCTTGTGCCAAAAGTAGAAACAATTATTATAATAATATTGTTGTTATTCACTCACGAATACATCCCACACACACACACACACACACACACACACACGCACGCGCTCACACACACACACACACACACACACACACACACACACACACACACACACACACACACACACACACACACACACACACACACACACACACACACACATACACACACACACACACACACACACACACACACAGACACGCGCGCGCGCGCACTCATATATATACACTATAGAAATGGCTTTCCTGATGATTTCCTTCGAATGAAACAGTTCTAGTCCTGTAGAAGCCAGTTCTATATTAAAAATTTACACTCTGCTATTTATTGAGTGCCTTACTTACTGTGGTTACCCCCGATTGAACCCGGGATACACACACACACACACACACACACATATATCTATAAATTTCTCTCTCTCTCTCTCTCTCTCTCTCTCTCTCTCTCTCTCTCTCTATATATATATATATATATATATATATATATATATATATATATATATATGGCCCATAACGCACCAAAGTACTCAATACTTAGGGTAGTAGAGTGGGTAATAGTCCAGAATTAGCCGTCGAAACGGCTTGAGCTCAGCCGTCGGGGTCCTACTCGTTCCTATATATATATATATATATATATATATATATATAATTCAAGCAATATATATATATAATTCAAGCAATGTGAATAAAGCCCTTATTGTATAGCCAACCATGTCACTCTTCTTTCTTGAATTATTATTACTCCAAGTATAAACTACATAGAAATCACCGCGAATTCGCAGCATCACTATGGAAACGCCTTGTTGAGTCAAACTAAGCCATACGTTAATACCATCCACTACACGGAGTACTCTAACTGGACTACATCTAGGTGGACTACCTATAACGATATCCTGTTATCCCGTATATATATAGGGGTTGAAATGTCCAGTTACTGTAGGTTCACCAGAGTGAGCACTCGATGCGTAGTTTACGGTAACTATAGATGTTTAGTAGCAAGTAGAGTGTAAATATCGATATATATAAAACAGATGTCTGTCTGTCTGTCTGTCTGTCTGTGTAACCGTATGCATTTCTACATTTTACAACCGATTTGCACCAAATTTCATACATCGATTGTGGGCCCCAAGGGGCAGATAACTCCCTTAAGCCTCTCGCTTGGAGTCAGCAGTACTACTGCATAAAGGTCCCATAATTCCTGTAGTTTGCCTCCCATCTTCACCAAAATTAATCTTTTATTTGCTTATGGCCTACAAATAAATTTGCATGCATACACTTGCGCAGAAATTCAGGTAGGGGACTCCTTGGGGGGCAGTAAACCGACTTGATGAATGTTAAAGTTGATATCATCAATGCAACAAAACGTCATAACTGCTTGATTTGGTGTTTGGTTTTCACGAAGCGAGATGTATTGGTTACCCATGGCTTATAAAGAAAGGTGAACACATGAACTTTTACTTGAACTTATCAAGGAGACCCGGCGGTAAGCCACCTTCGAGCTATCTATTGAAGTTCACATTAACACTGTATTAGTACCTGATAACTTTTGAAATTTACGTTCGATTTTAACTTTACCGGACACATTGGTTATCCATTGCCATGATGTTACCCATTGCCATGATGTTGAAGACACTGTCTATACACGGAACAAGCAAGGGGACCCCAGGGGACAGTAAGCCCTGGCGAGTCCTTTATTGAATTTGGCTATTGTAATGCAGCAAAGCGTCATAGCTTCGATAATTGGTAGTACAATAAAATGAATTTCTAATTAGTTGTTATTCATGTACTACAGATGAAGATATAGTAAGGCACATTTACTTTCATTTCAATTCAGCAAGAGGACCCCCTCGGGGACAATGAGCCCAATTCATTAACCTATAAAAGTTCAAACTGCCACAATAAAAAAGCACCGTAACCTCGGGAGTTTATACTTGATTCTTACAAAAACTAAAGGAAATGGTTATTGCCTACCAATTATCGAAGCTATGACGCTTTGCTGCATTACAATAGCCAAATTCAATAAATGACTCGCCGGGGCTTACTGTCCCCTGGGGTCCACTTGCTTGTTCCGGGTATAGACAGTGTCTTCAACATCATGGCAATGGGTAACATCATGGCAATGGGTAACCAATTTTGCAAGGGAACCCCCTAGGCAGTGATCCCCTTTGGACCACTTTTAAAGTTCATAGTATGGTCGCAGCAAACCATTTCAACTTCTGGAAATAAAAGTCAATTTAAACGAAAGTTGACGCATCGGTTACTCATGTCCTACAAATGGAGTAGCGAATTTTAAAATCCCCCTGACTTAACTTTAGTTTGTTTAGTTAACTTTAGGATGATTGAATTTAATTTTGCACCCGGTTGTCTCCCCCGTGCACCATAATTAAGTGCAGAATGGGGAGATACATTTTTTTCTTTGAACTTTGGCGTCATTTCACACTCCTAACCATGAAAGCGCGATTTAACCCAGGTGTACATTTTAACGCCTACTGTATGTGGATTGTGCTATTTCACACTCATGCCTAAACTGTGCGAATGATTGATTAGTTTTTGCACCCGGTTGTCTCCCCCGTAAAATTGCACCTCGATTAAGTGCGAAATGGCGACCTCTGGCCAACCACACATCAATGAGTTGTGTTCAATAGATTTCATCACACTTATTTGTATTATCTAACCAATCAGATAACTCGAGTGTTGTTCATTGAGCGATATCACTCCTATTTATTTCGGTCAAGTACGATTTAGGATCACACTACTTTTTTGGCTTTTGACAAGTGGTAGGGTTTTTACATGCGTACTCTCATAAACTACCCCATGTTTCTGAAACGCATGCAACATTTGTCACCGTAAAGGAGTTAATGTGTTTATGGTCATAAGGTTCCAGTTTATCATGCTGTGATTTTTCGGCCATTTTTGTCTGTATCCTTTCAATGGTTAGTACTTACTTATTGCTATGTTCGAACTGAACAAACATACTGACACTTATGTACCTACCACTGTAGCCACACTATTTAATTTCCTTTATCACAGGTAGTCCGTACGCAGCGTTGCCCCTAACTTAAAACCTGAAATTTGACTGGTACACAAAATCTTGCAAAACATACCCACTTTCTTAGACCACATAGATTTATCACATTTTTTCACAATTCATATCCGTGTTTAGATTTGCTTACTTAAACGTTATTTGTCCATTATTTATCGTTCTCCCTGGTTAATTTTCTAAAAACAATGCCCTCAAGAAAAGAACTTTCATTGGTCAATTATCTAATGATGCAAGTAGGTCTAAGTGAAGGCGTCTCACCAAAGATGTAAATGCGACTGCGATTAGGCTCTCACAGAATGCTGTGCAGACGGCAGCTGCAAGAGCGGAGGAGGATGACAGTCGACGTGAACCTCAACGGAGCAAAGATGCTGCCGCGACTGCTGCTGCTCGCGCTCGAGAGGATGAAGGACGACGTGCCGTTCGACGAAGCAGGTACGCCACTGCAACAGCCGCTGCTCGCGCGCGAGAGGATGAAGGACGACGCGCAGTTCGATGAAGCAGGGACGCCGCTGCCATTGCTGCTGCAGGAAATACTGAAACCATAGAGCAACGACGTGGCCGACTTCTGCAAAGTGAACAGCGGCGATCATCGTTACGTGGCATTTCTAGGACTTGCAATTCACGATGGTTGTTGAAGGCCTTTAACTACGACCCCTCCTCCGACTACGCTGTGCTTGCCTGGAAACCTGCACGTATACACGTCCCTTGGCTGTGGCTGATCCGGACGAAGTTGTTAATTACCCCACAGAATTTCTTAACTCCCTAGACCCTCCCGGATTGCCACCACATTGTCATGCTCCTCAGGAATTTGGAACCCCGAAGGCTTTCCAACGGCACGTGTCTGGTCGTCCAAAAGGCGATGCCTCATGTTATTGAGGCAACAATACTTACAAGACTTACGCCGCTGAGACTTTTAAGAGTGAACAATCCAAGGCTCTCTTTAGGGTCACCAACTTTAAATTGTTACTATCGGATTCGTCTTTGCTGACAGCACCGCCGCAGAGATATTTCAAAGTGAACGTTCAAAGGCCCTCTTTAGGGCCAACACCTATAAATTGTTACTTCTATAGTCGTGTTTAACCGAACTCTTTCGTTTCATTTGAACGACTACTCCATTGAGAGTTATACCGGGCAACGCCGGGTACCTCTGATAGTAATAATAAAATGGACGATTTGTTGTCTTCATTACGTTTATTGAGTAATGACACGCGTTTCGCTATTGATCAGCTGAAGGTTCGATTTGTATCGATCTAGCCCGACTCTGGAATAAAAAACTCGTCATTACCACAACAGAGGTCCGACGAGCTTTTGATTCCAGAGTCGGGCTAGATCGATACAGATCGAAGCTTGAGCTGATCAATAGCGAAACGCGCGTCCCTATTCAATAAACTTAACGAAGACATAACAGATCGTCCAAGGTCGGACACCATGCTTTGAAGCATAGAGTTACGCCCCTTTACGGTTTGAGTTCAAATCACGCCGAGGTTAACTTTGCCTTTCATTTTTACGGGGTCAATAAAATAAAGTACCAGTAACGTACTGGGATAATTGCTGGCTTTGTACCAAAAGTAGACACAATTATTATTATTATTGTTCTTTGCGTCTCAGTCATTGATGTTGGTTAACTGGAAAGTTTGTTGAAATGAATATCAAGCCACTACCTGCAGCCTCAGATATTCAGGACGTATCGGAGGGTTCTTGCTGTTCCCAGCAAGCATGCCTTTTGAAGTGTTCCAAAATGCGGGGCTGGACTAATCTTCTTTAACCATCCTTGGAAACTCTTTGAGATAGTACTTAGTGCGCCTATGACAATCGGGACGACCATGATTTCATGGCAGTTCCAAATCCTTTTTAACTCCCACTTTAAATCCTGGTATCGGTTAATTTTCTCCCTCTCCTTTTATTGTACTCTCGTGTCGAATGGGCAGGCTACATCTACAATCAGGCACGATCTCTTTTCCTTGTCCAAAACCACCAGGTCAGGCCTATTGTGTTCCAATTTCTTGCCGTCTGTATCCTAAAGTGTCATAGCACCTTTACCTGATCGTTTTCTATCACCGACTCTGGCTTATGCTCATACCACTTCTCAGAATGTGGTAAATTGTTTACTTTGCATAGGTGCCAGTGGATCACTCTGCCCATCACATCATGTCTCCAGCCTTTATAGTGAGTCTGGGCTAGGTGTTTACACTCGGAGACAATGTGAGCGACAGTCTCCTCTCTCTCTCCACAGATCCTACACAGTGAGCTAGCCTCCTCCTTGTCAATATGGTGTTTCACCCACTTCATTCTGAGGGCTTGCTCTTGCGCAGCCATTAGCATTCCTTCTGTAACTTTTTAAGGTCTCCTCTTTTTAACCAGTTCCATGTCTGTGGATCTCTAAATTCAGTTTTCTTAAAGAAGGTGCTATGAAGGGATTTTTCATGAAGGTTGCTCTTCCTCCTTGTTGTTATTCCATCCTTGGACATCCCCTGGTCTATTGTCTTCTTCAGTACAATTTTAAGCATTGGCTCCCTACTGTCAGTCACATATTTGTGCAAGTTGTTTTTTTTCCATCTGAACACAGTTCTCTATGCTGATAAGACCTCTTCCACCTTCAAATCTCTTTAAGTAGAGTCTATCGACATCACTCCTCTTGTGGAACATGTTGTAGATAGTCAATAGCTTCCTAGTCTTCCTATCCATTTCTTTTTGTTCAGCAACATTCCATTTCAGAATTCCCGCACTGTACCTAATAATTGTTTCTACTTTAGGCACAAGGCCAGCAATTACCCAGTACATTTACAAGGCCAGCAATTACCCAGTACATTTACTGCATTTATGACATTCCTACTATTTAGATGTGATTTTAATACGCTCCTTACTCTCCTTATGTACTAAAATCTTATCAATGACTTCATTGTTTTTGTTCTTGATGTCATCTGCTTCCAGAACACCTAAATATTTGTATCCCTCTTCAGTGTCCATTTCCTTTATCAACTCACCTGTTGGTACCTGGATTTCGTTGCTTCTGCTCAATTTACTCCTCTTCATACATATATCATTGCTGAAAATACTCACAGTGTCAACAAATACATCCAACTCCTTCTCACTCTTCCCAAAGAGTTTAAGATCGTCCATGAAGAGGAGATGGTTGATGGTAAGCTCTCCTTTTCCCAACTTGTATCCTGCTCTCACTTTTCGCAATATAACGGTCAGGGGTATCATGGCAAGGACAAACAGCAGAGGGGAGAAAATATCTCCTGGAAGATACCTCTCTTGATCTTCACGCCTCCCAAGGATTCTCCACCCGATGTTTCCCAGGACTTCATACTTTTGCTCAACAACTGTCTGATGTTATCTGCCACCTTGAAGATCTCTAGGCTTTTGGTGATCCAAGAATAAGGTACCATGACGAATACCTTTTTGCAGTCTATCCATCCCATGGCAAGACCAGTGTGTCTCCTCTTGTAATTCCTCATTACCATCTTATCAATAAGTAACTGGTCTTTTGTACCACAGGACTTCTTTCGACATCCTTTCTGTTCGTCCGGTAACAAGTTGTTTATGTGGAGGTGATGGTAGATTTCCTCAGACACAATGCTTGTTAACAGTTTCCACATTACGGACAGAGATGTGATAAGCCTATAGTTGGTAACATCATTACCCTTGATTCGGTCTTTCATTACCAGAACTGTGGTACCTTTTGTCAACCACTCTGGTACTTCACCCGACATCAAGCAAACATTGAACATTGTTGTCAGTTTCGGGTGGAGGGATGTTATATTTTTAATCCGATACCCTTGCACACCATCTGGGCCTGGTGATTTCCAGTTGGTTAGTTTTTTGGCCTGCCCTTTAAGAGTTTCAACTGTGATACTCAAATCAGGTTGTTGGTGTGCTTGTTCACTAATCTCCTTTTGAACTGTCTCAATCCACACTGCCTTACTATTATGTTCAACATCCTGCTCCCATATTCCTCTCCAGAATGTCTTAGTTTGTTCCGCCTCAAGGATGACGTCGTTGCCTATTTCTTTCCCTTCAAGCTGTCCAAACAACATCTTCTGGTTGTTCTCAAACATGCGGTTCTGTCTATACTAACTAACTCTGTTCTCATACCGCCTAATCTTTGCACCTTTTGCTACAATGCGTTACTTCAGTTCCTCTATGACAACATTTAGCCCCCCCCCCCCCTCCCCCTAGTTTTGTATTTTATTTTCAATCTATCTTTAGTGCCTATGTTTTGTAATGTCCAATTCAGTAAGGATTCAAGCTTTCCAATGTCTTTTCTCATTTCAGTCGTTTCTTCCACCAAGGTTCTGATCTTTCTTGTTTGTTGTTTGCTCTCGTTTTTATGCCAAGTAATTTAATTATTATTATTATTATCATTTTTATTTTCTTTCATTATTGTTTCTGAGATATATGCCGAGTGTCTTCTTGACACCTAGGGCAAATAAATTCACAGTGTACATTGGTAAGCCAGTTAATACAGCACATTGATTATAATTAGAAAAACAAAAAAGCAAAAAAAAACAAAACAGTATACACATATACACATGTGCATATGCATATGTAAATACAAGGAGGGATATCAATCTTACAGAGATAGGGCTCTTCTCAATACGTGTGCAGTACCAGTCAAAACAATTTTTTGCACCTCGTGCAGAGAGGGTAAACCAGGAATCATTCGCAAATATTGTTCTGTTCCTTTCTTGATCATTCGCAGTCCTCCTACAATCACTGGTATTGTAACGGCCTTGAGGTGCCACATTTTCTCAATTTCAATAAGCAGATCTTTATATTTTCGTAGCTTGTCAAATTCTTTTGCCGCGATATTGTGATCACATGGGATGCTCATATCTATCAACAAACAGACCTTGTTATGTTGATCTTTTATAATGATGTCAGGTCTATTTGCTTTTATGGTCCTGTCAGTATGTACAGGAAAGATCCAATTATTATTATTATTATTATTATTAATATTACTATTATTGTTCTTTGAGTCTCAGTCATTGATGTTAGTTAACTGGAAAGTTTGTTGAAATGAATATCAAGCCACTACCTGCAACCTCAGATATTCAGGACGTATCGGAGGGTTCTTGCTGTTCCCAGCAAGCATGCCTTTCGAAGTGTTCCAAAAAGCGGGGCGGGGCCAATTTTCTTTAACCATCCCTGGAAACTCTTTGAGATAGTACCTAGTGCGCCTATGACAATCGGGGCCACTTTGACTTCATGGCAGTTCCAAATCCTTTTTAACTCCTACTTTAAGTCCTGGTATCGGTTAATTTTCTCCCTCTCCTTCTCTTGCACTCTCGTGTCGAATGGGCAGGCCACATACACAATCAGGCACGATCTTTTTTCCTTGTCCAAAACCACCAGGTCAGGTCTATTGTATTCCAGTTTCTTGTCCGTCTGTATCCTAAAATCACATAGCACATTCACCTGATCATTTTCTATCACCGACTCTGGCTTATGCTCATACCACTTCTCAGAATGTGGTAAATTGTTTACTTTGCATAGGTGCCAGTGGATCACTCTGCCCATCACATCATGTCTCCAGCCCTTATAGTGAGTCTGGGCTAGGTGTTTACACTCGGATACAATGTGAGCCACAGTCTCCTCTCTTTCTCCACAGATCCTGCACAGTGGGCTAGCCTCCTCCTTGTAAATATGGTGTTTCAGCCACTTCATTTTGAGGGCCTGCTCTTGCGCAGCCATTAGCATTCCTTCTGTAGCCTTTTTAAGGTCTCCTCTTCTCAACCAGTTCCATGTCTGTGGATCTCTGAATTCCGTTTTCTCAAAGAAGGTACTATGAAGGGATTTTTCATGAAGGTTGCTTTTTCTCCTTGTTGTTATTTCCTCCTTGGACATCCCCTGGTCTATTGTCCTCTCCTTCAGTACAATCCTGAGCATTGGCTCCTTACTATCGGTCACGTATTTGTGTAGGTTGTTTTTCTCCATCTGAACACAGACCTCTATGCTGATAAGACCTCTTCCACCTTCAGATCTCCTTAAGTAGAGTCTATCGACATCACTCCTCTTTGGAACATGTTGTAGATAGTCAATAGCTTCCTAGTCTTCCTATCCATTTCTTTTTGTTCAGCACATTCCATCTCAGAATTCCCGCACTGTACCTAATAATAGACACAGCTCGGGAATTTACTGCACTTGTGGCATTCCTACTGTTCAGATGTGACTTTAATACGCTTCTTTCTCTCCGAATGTATTCAGTTCTTATCAATTCCTTCATTTTTTTGTTCTTGATGTCATCAGCCTCCAGAATACCCAAATAATTGTATCCTTCTTCAGAGTCAATTTCCTTTATCATCTCACCTGTTGGTATCTGGATTCCGTTGCTTCTGCTCAATTTACTCCTCTTCATCACAAGGACTCCACACTTACTAATACCAAATTGCATACATATATCATTGCTGAAAATACGGACAGTGTCAATAAACACATCCAACTCCTTCTCACTCTTCCCGAAGAGCTTAAGATCGTCCATGAAGAGGAGGTGATTGATGGTAAGCTCTCCCTTTCCCAACTTGTATCCTGCTCTCACTTTTCGCAGTATAATGGTCAGGGGCATCAGGGCAAGGACAAACAACAGAGGTGACAGACTATCTCCATGGAAGATACCTCTCTTGATCTTCACGCCTCCCAAGGATTCTCCAGCTGATGTTAACTCTGTTTTCCAGGACTTCATACTTTTGCTCAACAACTGACTGGTGTTATCTGCCACCTTGAAGATCTCTAGGCTTTTGGTGATCCAAGAATGAGGCACCATGTCAAATGCCTTTTTGTAGTATATCCATCCCATGGCAAGACCAGTGTGTCTCCTCTTGCAATTCCTCATTACCATCTTATCAATAAGTAAATGGCCCTTTGTACTACGGGACTTCTTTCGACATCCTTTCTGTTCGTCCGGTAACAAGTTGTTTGTGTGGAGGTGATGGTAGATTTCCTTAGACACAATGCTCCTCAACAGTTTCCACATTACGGACAGACATGTGATAGGTCTATAGTTGGTAACATCATTACCCTTGATTCGGTCTTTCATTACCAGAACTGTGGTACCTTTTGTCAACAAGTCTGGTACCTCACCTGACATCAAGCAGTCATTGAACATGGTTGTCAGTTTCGGGTGGAGGGATGTTACATTTTTAATCCAATACCTCTGCACACCATCTGGGCCTGGTTATTTCCAGTTGGTTAGTTTTTTGGCCTGCCCCTTAAAAGTTTCAACTGTGATACTCAAATCAGTTTGTTGGTGTGCCTGTTCACTAATCTCCTTTTGTACTGTCTCAATCCACACTGCCTGGTCATTATGTTTAACATCCTGTTCCCATATTCCTCTCCAGAATGTCTTAGTTTGTTCCGCCTCAGGGATCACGTCGTTGCCTCTTTCTTTCCCTTCAAGCTGTTCAAACAACATCTTCTGGTTGTTGTCAAACATGCGGTTCTGTCTATACTGATTGACTCTGCTCTCGTATCGCCTAATGTTTGCACTCTTTGCTACAATGCGTTGCTTCAGTTCCTCTATGATAATGTTTAGCCTTTTCCTCCTAGTTTTGGACTTTATTTCCAGTCTATTTTTAGTGTCTATGTTTTTTAGTGTCCCATTCAGTAGGGACTCAAGCTTTCCAATGTCATTTCTCATTTCCCTGATTTGACCATTCAGTCGTTTCTTCCACCAAGGTTCTGATATTTCTTGTTTGTTGTTTCCTCTCGCTTTTATGCCAAGTAATTTCCTCACCGCATTTGCTGTTGCTTTGAGGATATTGTTGCACTGGTGAAGGCTCCTCGCCTCAAGGTATGGGATTACTTTGTTTACCTTAGCTGTTGTTTCTTTTAACTTTTTCCTGTCTACAAATCTTAGGTTCATAGGTTTCCCACTATCATTGTTCATTTCATCTACCACTAAGTTTAGGATATCAACCAAATCTTGTCCTAGCCCGTCAGCATTCATCTCCTCAATGGCCGTATCTTTGTTCCAGCTATTATATATTTCAGCATTCAGATCATTGTCTGCTTCGGATGGTTCCTCCGTTCTCTCAACGTCTTCACCTTCATTTCCCACTGGGCCGTTTGCCTGGCATACACCACTCTCCATTTCCAACCTAATCTCTCTGCTCAGTTCCTCTAGTTCCAGCTCGCTTATCCACCCATTAGTTCTTATTACCCCAGCCTGCCCGGCCAATTTTTGTTCATCTAATTTAAATAGACCAAACTCGTTCCAGATGTTATGCATCCGTTTCCTATAGCCTTTTTCCTTGGGGTTACACTTCAGGTAACATTACATAACAGTTCTATTCAATTCTTTCATCCAGTTGGTTCTGGTCCCTTTCCTTCTTCTTCCTCCGACACCAGCATTATTTGGTTGACAGCCAGGTCCCTGCTGCTGAGCCAGGGAGCCCCTGCTGGGTGAGAGTCTGTCACATTACATTCCAATTCACCGTTATTCGAACTGTTATTCTCCACTTCACCGTTATTCGAACTGTTTAGGTTCGACATTGAAACACTCTTATCGAGGATTGGTGAATGTATGGTTACATAACCACCGGTGATTTCATCACCTCCAGTGATTTGATCACCCTCGGTGATTTTAGCGTGGCACTATCACGCTGTAGACGAACATAAATAAACAAACAAACAAATAGGTAAAAACCCTCCAAAATAAGCATAAGTTTCATTGTAATGTAATGTTTGAATGTCTGACTTAGTTTTTCTGCTTGTCTGTGTGTCTGTTTTTCTTTGCTTGTTTTCTTTTCTTTACGATTTTCGTTGCTGCTGTGCTGTTTTGATTTTGATTTTTGACTTTTTGATTTTTTGACCGGGTCATCAAATCAGGCTATTTATATCTTTTGATGCCTTCCTCATTTAGTGGGAATACTATGATGCCTGTCTTAGCAGGAGGTAGTGGGTGAGAATAGCGGCGGCAGCGATAATGAGGCAGTGGTGGTGGTGGTGATGTGCTAGTAGTACTTAGCAGGAGGTAGTGGGAGAGAATAGCGGCGGTAGCGATAATGAGGCAGTGGTGGTGGCGATGTGATCGTAGTACTGTAGTGATGGTGTTGAAGTTGAAGTAGAAATAGAAGTTGAGGTAACTTGACTAGAGTTTTTGGCGTGGTAGTGGTGATGGTGGTGAAATTATTTGCCTGTCTGTCCACTTAGCCATTTTTCTCTTTTTCGACTATAACATTTCTGATCCAAAATTAAACATTAAATATGCCGTAATGTGATGCGTTGTCACCTGCTGAGGGTCAAAACTGTAATCTTATATTTCATTTGTAATAAGAATTATTCTATCACAGTTGTTTTATTATTATTATTATTATTATTATTATTATTACAGTTGCATTTATCTTGCTTTATGTTCATACGAGTTATCACCAAGTCACAACCAGTGACCTCAAGAGACAACAAGGTCCGCCATGTTCAAGAAAGAACATACATATTCACACATGCATCTTTAGTGTTTAGACTTGTGATGTACTTATATTGACAGAATCTTCCTTAGTATATGGGCAGTTCCCATTAGTACTATCTTTTGTATTTCTCCTATACGCGGGTTTCCTGGGATTTGCGATAAGTAATCATTAGACCCCTTAGGTATCATTCCCAGAGCGCCTACAACCACTGGTATTGTTTTAGTTCTCAATTTCCACATTTTTCCAATTTCTATCTCCAGGTCCTTATACTTGCTCAATTTTTCAGATGTTTTTATAGATACATTCTTGTCTATTGGAACAGACATATCAATTAGCAGGCATACCCTCTTTTGAAAGTCTTTCAATATTATATCAGGTCTGTTTGCATCTATTTTTCGGTCTGTTTGGATGCTAAAGTTCCACAAGATTGAGATGTGATCTTTTTCAAGTATGGGAGGTGGTTGATGCTCCCATCAATTCTTTTGATGGGGCAGGTCAAAATGCTTACACATTATCCAATGTATGTATTGTGCAGCTCTGTCATGCCTGTTTAGGTATTCGGTTGGAGCTATAGGACTGCACATTGAAATTATATGGTCAATGGTCTCTGGTTGTTTTTTGCATACACGGCATAATGGGCTGCACCCATTTTTTATTATGTTGGCTTGGTAATTTTTTGTTGGCAGACACTGATCTTGTGCCGATATAATCAGTCCTTCAGTCTCCGATTTCAGTCCAGAGGATGCCAACCACTGATGGGTTAAAGTTTTGTCAACATCAGGATTGTTAGCTCGCTCTGGGTATTTTCCATACAGAGGCTTTTATTATTATTATTATTATTATTATTATTATTATTATTATTATTATTATTATTATTATTGGTGGCCTACGTAGGAAATCGTATTATCGTGAGCTCCGCAAAGGTTTGTTGTTTTCAGTTGTTTCAAATTGCCAGTTATGGAACATTTTTGTTGTTAAGTGTTTATAAGTTCACATATATTGCTTTCTGAAAAGGACACTCAAAAAGATTGGGGCCTTGAGCCCGAACACCACTGACGCGACCACCACCACAATTGAAACTAAAAATAACAATAACAAAAATAACAATAACAACAACAGCAACAACAAAAATGAGAATAACAACAAAAACGTCAACACAAGTGCAAATGTGTCGTTTGCCAAAGCAGCCAAGAAAAGCGAAACAATCCAGGTGAGCCAGGATGAATTAAATGAAGCCAAGAGAATGGTAAAAAAAGATGGGTACAGGGTCAGCCTCACCCCCTAATAAAATGGAGCATCGGCGCCTATGCACCGTGTCTTATCGGACGATAAACACAAAATCACGCCGAGTGGAACAGGCATCCGAGACCCAAATACAAAAAGCTTTGGGACATGTGTGGGCGAAAAAACCCCACATCAGACGTGAGCAGAAATATGGAACCGTGGACGTGTTCTTTGAAACACCACAGGAAGCCAGAGAGCACTCCATGGCCCCATTAAGAAGCGACGACTTCACATTCGTCCCAAGCTATTGTGGCCAGAGACTCGTGAAGATCAGGGTGACCCACGTTCCACCGGCCATCGAAATTCCCTGGCTAATGGCTGCCGTCCTCGCCGGCATCGAGGCCAACACGAAAATAATTGAAATAACAAAAGAAAAGCAGGAGAACTGGTTCGGATCTGGGATGGAGCTCCTGATCCAAGCGGACCAAAAAAGCATTGAAGAAATCCCAGTGGTGATAGATCTCAATGACGGCAGCCACCTCACCGTAATCGTTGAGGGTAGAAGGCCTAGGTGTGTCGTATGTGGTAAAGGAACCCACCTAAAGGCTTTCTGCCCTCAGGCTAAAAAGTTGAGGCCACCTCTCTTACCCACCCCAGTGACTCAACCATTAACACCACCAGCAGCAGAAATGGCAGCAACAACTGTAGCAGCAACAACCCCAGAAACAGTAGCAAGACCAACACTACCACCACCCACCGCGCCAGAACTAGCACCAACGCCACCACCATCCACCACACCACAACCAAAACCAACGCCTCTGGAGGATTTTCCACTCCCCGACCTATCACAACTGTAGACAGATTGTGACGACGAGGAGTGGGAAACGGTATCAGGAAAAAAGAAAAAAAGAAACCAAAAAAGAAAAAATTCTCTTCCTTCCCCCTCCAAAAACAAAATACAGAGGGAAACAAATAAATTATCAAACAAAAAAGTTAGGACAGATATGCCACCATCCACACCAGCATCACCAACCCCATAACCACAAACACCAACACCATCACCATCATTAACCCCAACACCACCATCACCAACACCACAAAAGTCACCAAAAAGCGAAGCAGAAACAAACCCACAACAAACGCAAACAAAACAAAACAACCAAAACGATACACACTACACAACATTAAATTTGAACAACAATCAATTATTACACTACATCCAACACAACACCAGCATCACAGAAAAAGACTACACAACAACCCAAAAGTTCACACCACCTCCACACATACAAATCACTCGCATCACACAGACAACGTACACGACACTAAAACAAAAATTCCCCAAAGACATCGGAGACTTCCGACAAGCACTCTCGAGGAGGATTTATAACGACATCCTTCCGGAGGAGGCCACAAGCAGTGAAAAGGATGGCGAGACCATCCTTCCTCTACGAGAAGTAAGGTAAGTGGTCTTTCCCATCTTTTCCACACCATTTCAACATGACCTCACTCAGAATAGGCAGCATAAATGCGCGTGGCTTGGGGTCGTCATGGAAGCAGGGCCACCTGTCCAACGACCTCAGGTCACTAAATACCAGAATCTCCGAAGCACGGGCCTTGCACCGATCTTCGGCGGCTACGATGTGTACGCATCTCCCAGCCGTCCTGGATTGGGGGAGGAGTTGCTGTGATTTTTCGGAGAGTTTTGGATCTCGCCATACGGGCCATCTTCCTGGACCCAGAAGGTAAGTTGGTGGTGCTGGACGTGACCAGCGGAGACTGGCAAGCTTTCAGGCTAGTGGCCGTCTATGCCCCGACAGGAGCAGGGCTGCCTGATTTCTTCCGGCGTCTGGAGACCTTCTTGGAACGTCCCGCTCTTTAGTGTTAGTGGGTGACTGGAACGGGATCTTAGATGCACGCTGGGACTGTGTGGGATTAGCGGATAAGGGAGGAGGGTGCAAGAGCCTCACCAACCTGCTCAGGCGTTTTGAACTGTCTGACGGGTACCGATTGGATTTCTCGAATGTGCCAATGTGGACATGGACAAACCGCATAGGGTCATCAGCATCATATCTAGATAGAGTATTTTGTAGGGAAATAGATAGGTCTAGCATAGGCTGTCCACAATTCAAGATAGTCAGCTACACGGACCACAAATTCGTGATCTGTGTGGTTGACTTAGATAGGCCTCATAGACGAGGACCCGGCTACTGGAAACTAAACGCGTCCTTACCAGTGCGCAAGGCCTACAGAGACCGGATTAACGAACTAGTTAAGCGGGGGTTGACGGGGGCCATCGTCAACAAGTGGTGGTTTGCTCTGAAAAGGCGATTAGAATAGAGTCCATTAGGTTTAGTAAGGCTTTAGCAATAGAGAAAAATAGAGCAGAGGGAGAACTAGTTAGAAAATTAGACGAGGCGCTTAGCAAACGCATAGCGACCGACGTACTTGCGGCGAAATTGGCCCTTGACCAATTCTTCAATGCAAAGCACGAAGGCTGCGTTGTCAGAGCTAGGGTGTGTGCTCCCAGACACGAGGGGACGAAAGCCGTTCAATGGGCCCGAGTGGCGGAGGCGCGTCGTGGCAAGAAAGCCACGATCCGGTCTGTGGTGGACCACGACAGGCACATGCTACTCGATCCCGGGCAAATGTGTGAAGCTTTTCAGCGACACTTCGCTCAGCTGTTCGGGGGCAGCGGCGGGCTGGGTCGAGGGATGGACTTTAGTGTCTACCTCGACGGACTGCCGCTGCTCTCGGCCACTGAGGTGGCGTGTTGCGAAAAGCCGATAACAGCCGCTGAAGTACGGGAGGCAATGACTGGCTGCACAAAGGGTAAATCGCCTGGTTTGTATGGTCTGCCCTATGAACTTTACGTACAGATGCCAGACTTGTTCGGAGGCCTCTTGGCGGACGTGTACTGCAACTGGCAACAGAACGGGAGAATTCCCAGCTCTGTCAGCCGAGGAGCGGTGGCTCTGCTGAGAAAGGATTCGAACAACGGGGATAACATAGATAATTTCAGGCCCATAACTCTGCTAAACACAGAGTTCAAGATTTTGGCCAGGGTACTAGCAAAGAGGTTGGCGCTAGTCGTTGGAGGTCTGGTGGGAGAGGCGCAGACATGCGCCATTCCCGACAGATCCATCCACGACAACCTCCACCTCATGCGATACATCGTAGAGAGGGTAGCTAGGGAACCTGGCACGTTTGGGTCTTTGATCAATTTAGATCAGTCGAAAGCTTTCGATAGGGTCAACCATCGTTACCTAGCGGCAGTCCGGAGGGCGGCTGGCTTTGGGCCCGTCTTCAGAGGCTGAATCGCTGCCATGCACAGCGATATCTGCTCTGTGGTGAGAGTGAACGGTCACCTTTCGGAACCGTTCAACATCATGCGCTCGGTTCGCCAAGGATGTCCCCTCTCGTCCCTCTTGTACGTATTGACTCTCGAGCCATTACTGCACAAACTGGAAACGTTGAGGGGGGTCCCGCGCGAACTAGGATGCAGAAGATCCGTGTCAGCATATGCGGTCGATGTCACCGTAGTGGTGTCGAACGCCTAACACATCGAGGCGATCGGCACTACACTAAGAGAATACGAAGCGGTGACAGGAGCAATGATCAACCAGGAAAAGTCAGTGGGCCTGCAGCTTGGCACCTGGACAGGCAGGTCCATGCCGTCCAACAGCGTCGTCGGTCGCTGGACGGACGGACCGGTTAAATTACTAGGGGTCTGGTTCGGTCCGGACCTCCAGATGGACAAAAACTGGGACGAGGTGACGAACAGGGTGGCTTCTGTCACCCAGAAACGGGCGGAGAGGAAGCTATCCCTGAAATGTCGAACGGAGGTGGCTAACGCGTACATCGAATCCGTCATCTGCTACCACCTGACCGTCATACCTTGTCCTAAGCCCCGCCTGACTGCGCTGGAGCGTCTGCTCTTTCACTTTTTGTGGAAGGGACGCGCTCCGATGGTCAGGCGGTCCATCTGTTGTCAACACCCGCTACGTAGATGGCTGGGCATGCCGTGGCTGATGATGCGCAGACACGCGCTCAGGCTACGACATCTCCACCTCTTCCTCGACGGTGATCAGGTGTGGTCGCCGTTTGCTATATGCGTCTTTCCCCAGCTCGTTTCCTTGACGGAGCTGCACTCCTGGGTCAAACGAAGACCGAGAGGGGGCGTTTGGAGACTGGAATGTCTTCAGGCGCTCACAGCCCTCGACCAATCGGGCAATGTGATCGGTGGAAACTCCACCTCGGCGTTCTATAGAGGATTAGTGGAGGGAAGAGCGACGACGTACTTGGGGAAACTCTGGGCCTCGGCGAAAATCAACTAGCCAATCTCTTCGGAAGAACTTTCGGGCCGGGGCCTATGGACAACTTCCAGAAATCCCTGGCCTGACAGTGCTACCAAGGAGCCTTGCCAGTTCGGGATAAACTCTACAAGTATGGAGGTGCCGTCAGCCGGGCATGTCCGAGATGCGCGCAGGGCGACGAAACCCTCCCGCACGCACTCGTCCAGTGTCCGAGAATTGCTGACTTGTGGGTTTATGTCGAACACCTGCTGTCGCGTGTAGGACGAATCCGGCTATCAGCTGAGTCCATGGTGAGGATTGTCCCGCCCTCTTCCTTTAGCCGGGAAAGGCAGGCAGTTTTTATCTGTCTGGTGGCCATGGCGAAAGAGATAGTATGGTGGACACGTTTGAAAGGGCTGAAGACGAGCACCTACCTCTTCGGTGATGCCCTGATTGACTTTTTCAAGTTTCATTTGAAAAGGAAAATCAGAGTAGAGAGGGAAGTGCTCTCTTCCCTGCATTTTGTTGAAAGATGGGTAAGAGAAGCAAGAATGGCCCGAGTGAATGGGCCTACTCTGAGTATGTATCTGTAAATTAAATGTGGAAAACTGGGAGAGGGCACTTGCCTTGGTGGTCAGGGTCACTGTGGCCTTTTACTGGGCTTTCTCCACAAATTTCCCTTCGAAGTCTTCCCCCTATTGGGGAATTTTTCATTGTTATTTTTTGTTACATCCTCTGTTTTTGTTTTTTACACGCAGAAATGCCCATTTGTACCGTCCTGTATTGTCCTGCACTATCCTTAATGTCTACTTTATGTAAACCATTGTGGTTAATAAAGAAATCATTATTATTATTATTATTATTATTATTATTATTATTATTATTATTATAAAGTACCAGTAATGCATTGGGTAACTGCTGGACTTGTGCCAAAAGTAGAAACAATTATTATTATTATTAATATTATTATTATATATATATAAGGGAACAAAGAATCAGTGTTGCATCATATACATATTTAATTACGTATTACATATGCTTCACTGCCGATCAGCTCGAGGAACGATCGATTAATGACCGATCCTGACTTTTAAATCGGAAGCTCCTCAGATATGTGTTCACATGTAGACTTAAATATGTATACGATGCAATATTGATTCTTTGTTCCTTATATATTACTAGCAGTCTATCCCGGCGTTGCACGGGTAAGAACATTGGTAATAGCACCTCCAATGAGAAACGTTTATTTGTGAGTTCCTGTTAAAAACTCACGAAAATATACCCGACAGGAAACTTGTTTTATTTGGAGAAAATTAAGAAATTGAAAGTACAGTTTAGCTGTCTACGTGCATTGCTCATAGAAATATTGTTGAGCCCCTTCTTTTCATACTCCTTCTGTGACAGGTGTCCCCCAGCGTTTCCACTCTGTTTTGGCCTGTTGGAGTAAATGTGAAAGAGAAAGTCACAGGTTAAGTTGGCAGAAGGTTCCTATGTCATAGCAGTAAGGCGTAGGCTACTTACCTCAAAAAGTTCATTCGCACTCTTTCCACTAAGTTACTCTTTCTCTCTATCCCTCTCGGTGCAATCCCTTGCGAATTTCTCACGTAGGCCTGGTGTAGATTTGCACCCGATCCATCTGCCCGATGCACATGTCCGCTTTGTACGGCTTTTGGAGGAAGGAATGACCAGCACTACGTTGTTCGGTATTATGAAAAGGTGTATCAGAGAATCCCGCGTGAACTAACAGCTCGGGAGGAAACTGCTTACCTCGAAGATTCATTGGCCATCGTTCTTGTCAACGCTCAGTTTAGTTGGTATTTGTTGGTCTATAGTTAGATGAATGGCACACAAAGGGTTAATGTTTACTGGCAAGAAGTTTTTTGATTAATAAAAGACGGGTTAAAGCGACCTACAATGTATCATTCTGCGTTGATATTAGTGGTTTTCGTTTTTTGTCAATGGGTTTTTTGGATGGCAAATTCGAAACCCGTCTGTTTCTCCCTCAATAAACTGACTACCAGGAAGACCATTCCATTTGGCCTGCGGATGGAAATGCAGAACGCAAAGGTGAAAGTTCAGTGGTAATGGGAGTCCTATGTAGCAGCAGTAACATTGATATTGCTTACAACGTGTGCTTTCACCCTTAACGGGATCTTCTGAAACTAAAAAATCAATCTGTAAACGCAGAAGTAAATATTTCGGAAAACGTTGCAACCGAAGGAAAACAGGAAGACGATACTTTGGTCCGTGAATAAGTTCCCTGGTAATGAACGGAAAATAGCGAAGAAAACACCTCATCAATGAGAACAATATTTGTCATAATGCCGTAATGCAGACAGCCAGACATGCATACAGATATTATAAGGACGTGACCTTATAGCTATGTATCTATCTAAAAAGACAGACTAATAAAGAGAGAGCTCGATAAACGGCGCATAACACGCATTTAACAACAGAAAATTGAAAAATTAAAGCTGCAGTTAATATTTTTAGACCGTAAGGAATATACAAATGCAAGTTTGAAGTCAATCGGAGTAGAAATGTGGATTTGTATAGACTTTGAAAAACTTAGGACACACACACACAAACAATTTCAATTTTATAGACATACTAGCAGTGTATCCCGGCGTTGCACGGGTAAGAACATTGGTAATAGCATCTCCAATGAGAAACGCTTATTTGTGAGTGCCTGTTAAAAACTCACGAAAATATACCGACAGGAAACTTGTTTTACTTGGAGAAAATTAAGAAATTGAAAGTACAGTTTAGCTGTCTACGTGCATTGTTCATAGAAATATTGTTGAGCTCCTTCTTTTCATACTCCTCTGTTTTGGCCTTTTGGAGTAAATGTGAAAGAGAAAGTCACAGGTTAAGTTGGCAGAAGGTTCCTATGTCATAGCAGTAAGGCGTAGGCTACTTACCTCAAACAGTTCATTCGCACTCTTTCCACTAAGTTACTCTTTCTCTCTATCCCTCTCGGTGCAGTCCCTTGCGAATTTCTCGCGTAGGCCTGGTGTAGATTTGCACCCGATCCATCTGCCCGATGCACATGTCTGCTTTGTACGGCTTTTGGAGGAAGGAGTGACCAGCAGTACGTTGTTCGGTATTATTACGAAAAGGTGTAGCAGAGAATCCCGCGTGAACTAACACATCGGGAGGAATCTGCTTACAATGAACGGAAAATAGCGAACATAATAGGTCATCAATGTTTGCCATAATGTCGTAATGCAGACAGCCAGACATACAGACATATATTATAAGGGCGCGACGGAGATGGATAACCAGAGCCTAACACCCCTCTAACAAAAGAAAATTGAAAAATAAAAGCTGCAGTTAATATCTTTAGACCGCAAGGAATATATAAGTGCATGTTTGAAGTCAATCGGAGTAGAAATGTGGATTTGTATAGACTTTGCAAAATGAGGATACACACACACACACACACACACACACACACACACACACACACACACACACACACACACACACACACACACAACTAGTTTTATATATATGTATAAATTTAATTACGTATTACATATGTTTCACTGCCGATCAGCTCGAGGAACGATCGATTAATGATCGATCCTGACCCTTGAATCGATACCTCCTCAGATATGTGCTCACATGTAGACTTAAATATGTATACGATGCAATATTGATTCTTTGTTCCCTTATATATTATTATTGATACTCTGCTCCTCACAAGCATCGAGTACTAATCTTGGCATACCACCTACGGGCGCAATTAATTTTCACCTCTAATTCCTATATATATATATATATATTAGTGCTCTGAAATAGCGATGTATACATGAATGTATGTATAGTATATTTTGCAATATACTGTATGTTTAATTCAAAACACTTTGAAGACCATTCGTTATGTGTTTTAAAGTAGTGACTATGTCTCTTACTTATTCTCAGCAAAAACAAAGGAGAGTGATCGACAGTGTGTTTCTCGCTTGTTAGCGTTTATCAAGACCACACATTCCCTTGCCTCTGCCAAGAATTATAGAAGCTGGACTCTTATAGAATTCCAGTGATATTTAAGAGCTGATTGAACAGAGCAAGGGAGTGTGTGGTCTTGATAAGAAGCGAGAAACATACTGTCGATCACTCTCCTTTGTTATTGCCGAGAATAAGTAAGTGACAGAATCACTACTTTAAACTCATAGTGATTGGTCTTCAAAATGTATTTGATTAAACATTCAGTATATTGCCAAATATATATATATATATATATATATATATTAAATGAAGTAGAGGCTGTCCTGGAGCGGACGCTTATAACCCATGCAAGCCTGAAATACCGGACATACCAAAATACTGATGATAATGATGATGAGGATGAGGTGGAGCAGCATGATGCTGTGCATATAATTAAGATATACTGTGTACTACTACCCCCTAGAAATAAATAACACAATAACTTTTGAAATTCAAAATATTATTTATTGTGTGAGTTGATAGATTCAATATCTCACAGTGATCACCGGTTTTATCTCCTTGTATGTATATCTATGTATATGTATACTTGTATATGTATGCTTGTGACTTTATTTTTACAGTGTTTCTGGTCTCTGATGACTCAGTGAGAAATTAAAATGTATCTTTCAGTTTCATTTGCATTTTTACTTTAATTTCTTTTGTCCTTTCATTTTGAATAAACTTATGTTTAAATAACAAAGAAAAAAATACTGAAACAAAAATTAATTCAAATATGTAATATTACTATATTTCTGTTGATTAGGGATTTGCCGCTTTTCTTTCGTGATTAGTAACATGTTGTTTGAAACACAGTGTGTTCGAGAACTCTTTGCCACAATATTTACATTTATACGGTTTTTCCCCTGTATGTGTTCTGACATGAGATTTCAGGTAAGTGCTGCTACAAAAGGATTTTGTACAGTATGTACAGCTATATGGCCGTTCTCCCGTGTGAATTCGAAGATGTCGACGCATATTTGAACTATTAGAAAATGTTTTATTACAATAAGAGCACCGATGTGGATTCTCACCAGAATGGGTTCGTTTGTGAATTCGTAAAGAGAACCTACTGGCGAAGGATCTTTTACAGATATTGCAACTATAGGGACATTCTCCTGTGTGAGTCCTTTGATGTCCTTGAATGCCAGACAAACTAGAAAAGAATTTACCGCATTTATAACATTGATGTCTTTTTTCCCCTGTGTGTGTTCTCACATGACTTGTCATGTTGGAACTACACAAGAACTTTTTCTTACAAACCTTACAACTATATGGGTAATCTTTAGTGTGTGTTCTGATGTGAACTTTTAATGAAAAATTAGTAACAAATCTTTTAGCGCAATGAACACATTGGAACGGTTTCTCACCTGTATGAGTCATGATATGATTTTTCAAATTGTTCTTGCATGCAAATATATTTCCACATATATCGCACTGGAATGGATGTTCACCTGTATGTGTTTTGAAGTGTAAACTCATGTATATATTATCGATGAACGATAGACCACACTGCTTACAAGTTGATAAATTACTACCAGAATGTCTTTTTGCATGAAGATGTCTATGGAAAGCAGTAACTGTTGTAAAACATTTATGACATTGTTCACAGCAATATGGTTTCTCTTTAGTGTGTTCCAGTGCATGTCGCATGTATCTTGGTTTTGAGGCAAATTTCAAATCGCAGTGAGGACAAAGATAGGGAGAATTGGCTGGATGTGACTTCAAATGTTCTTTCAATAATGTAGTTGAAGAGAATATTTTATCACAGTAAACACATTGTAAGGATGAGCTTTCAGAATTAATTACTTGATTCGTATCTTGCTTATCTGGAGAATTGATTTGTGTGACTGATTTCATTTGATTAGGAATTGTTTCACTAGTGTTATTCAAAGAAATATTTTCTTTAGGGTTAGTGACGGAAATAGCATTCGTGTTTTTTTTATGGACCATTGTTTCATATGTACCTTCATTTTCTACACAATAACTTTTGCTAGAATTCAAAATCATCGCAACGTCTTTTGAGGTTTGTTCTCTGTTGCTATTATTCGTAGCCTCATTTTCAACACATGCAGCTATTTTTTCATTGTCGATAACTGGATTTGTAGGAAGCATTCGAAGTGTCGTATTGCTAATCTGTGGTGTTTCCAGAAAGGTGTTGTGAATCATTGTGATTGAATTGGATTTAGGAGCACTACTGGAAGTCCTATCATTTCTTTCTTCCGCCACGGGCATATGTTTATGAGACTCAGGTAAACGTCCAATATCAGTAGAAGTAGTTTTCATATGCATAAACTTATTTTGTGCCAAAGGAAAGTCACTGCTTTTCATATTTAACATGTGTTTGTTGACGACATTTTCAGACTCAGATATATTTTCACTGGAATACATTTTGTTTTCATGTTGTAGGGCATTATTTAATTTAAGAAGTATCTCTTTAGAATGCTGCCTTTCTGAGTCTGTGTTTCGTTGTTCGCCATTCCTTGTATAATTCTGATTTGTTAGCAGTAAACTAGAGTAAGAGGAATTTGGTTGTATTGGCTTTGGCTTGCACAATTTATTATCCATCATGGCGTTCAGAGAAGGATTTTCGTTTACCTTATGACAAGCGTTTGCCGAATATATTGTGCGATACTTTTCTGTATTCTTCTCAATATTAATTGCATGAAAACTTCGATGAATTTTTCGAGTCGAACTTTCATTCTCCGAAAACGTTTTATTTGGCACTTTATTTAGTATTTGATTCTGGGGATTCTCTTCAACTGGACGAGATATCGCACCCTTTTCAAAATTTATATTGGGATTATCATTTGATCTTTGGATTGAACATCCAATTTGTTTATCATATCTAATCGTGTTTCCACTCCAATTGGCAATTTGATTGTTTCTAATATTCGGCGGTACTTCTATTTTATTTTCGCAATAATTCTTTTTATATTTCGTGAAATTAACCGAACTACAATAAGAATCCATGGTTTTATGTCCATTATATGATGATGGATCCCTGACAATTAAATTTTCATGTTCATTATGCTTATTATATCTAGACTTTTCTTCTAAACTAGTGTGTTTTGTATGGTTGGAATTAAAAGAGAAGTTTTTAAATTGATTATTTATAATGTTATTCATTTCATTTCCATTCACGTTTGATAATTTTAAATTATTATGATGCTGTTCATCATGACCAACATTTTTAGGGGATCTATATTCATTAGGAACTATAGTTTTAGTGCTCCAAGTATATTTTGTTGGTTGATAATGCATGCTTTCATATATGTTCTTATCTGATGTTAAGTGTAAATTATTATCTAGCGCCTCTTCTTCAATACTTCTATTCATATTATCATTTCCATTTGATGGAGACATATTTATTTCCTTCATACTCCGTTGCCATGGATTATTGTTCACTGGTAGCTCGGGGGTTCTCAGAATCTTCCGTGCTACATTTTCACTAGCTGGAGAAGATAAAGATTCATTGTTTTCATTTAGTAGCATAGATGATAAACTCGACGTTTTAGTGTTTGATTGGGGACACTCATAGTAATTACATATTTTACAATCACTATAAAAACCTTCCGCGTAATTATCCTGTTTCTGATCTTCCTCCTCAGAATTTCGAATATTAGGGACAACTAAGTTTACTGGCTCCTCAGAATCACATTCTTTTCTTGCTGCTCGAAGTAAGTCAATAGTTTTTGTCATTGTTAAGATTCGATCCTCTTTGTTTTTATTATAACTTTCAGCAGACAAAATTTGTGTATCTTTTACTTGCCTTGAATAATTTGGAGATATATTATAGATATTATTTAAATTTTCACATTTATTTTTCATCTGTATTTCATTACAGTTTTCAGAATAATTATCATTTGAATACGCTTTATCGTTATTTTGTTGATTCTCATCATAGTTACTTTTATCGCTTTCTACTGACGTAGAATTTGATGTCTCTTCATTTAAGAATGGTCTCCAGAAATGTATAGTGCGTGTTTCTGCATCCTTGTTTGGTTGAACTGCATGTGGTTGTTTTACAATGCCATCATTAATAACGGTGGAAAAGGATGTTGGATGGTGTTTATAGTTAGGATAAAACGTACTTTCTGTAGGATTGTTATATATTCCAATTTGACTTAGAGGAGCAACAGATGAGTATGTATTGCTATAAGAGTTATGAGTAGAAGGGAATTCAATTGCATTATTCTTTGGTAAAAGTTGTATATGCCGTGAATAAGGAATCATATTTGTGTTAAAATATACAGAACCCATAAGATCACAATGATTTGGAGACGTAAGCATTTCTGTTCGATAGGGTGAATGGAAATAAGATCCTCTATTTTGTGGATTAAATGACCAATCTCTCACAAAGAAGTGACCGTTTTCATGAATATTGCCACTATATGGGCTTGTAAATTCAGGTCGAAGAGCCAATCCTCGGAAAACAGTATTACGCTCCATTAATTAGGAACTACTGAAATGGAATGTAATTTGTAATACCAAAATCAAGAGATAGTGTGTCTTTGGTGGATTAACACATTTCTTCGATGTGTACCCTCATTTCTTTGACAGTTCTGTTTACACAAATCTGACAGAGTAATACACTCTTTTTCGTGTCCAAACTAAATGTCGAAGACAGCAGTTGCATCTGAAATATAAAATATAAAAGTATATTATTTTAAAAGCATATGTAATTTAGTATAGAGCAGAGTTTTTCAAAATGGGCGCTACCGCCCCCGGTGGAGGTTAAGAAGGTTCAGGGGGCGCTGAGGCCTAAGGGGTTCTGGGGCTTCAGGGGAAAATAGAGAAAAAGCATTGGGAGGAACGGAGAGGCTGTAAGTACCATTCCACCTATGCAAGTGAACAGGCCTGTAAGTGTGAAAACTTGCCTTGAGTTCTTTCTTCTACTTAACAAATATCCAGGGCCGGATTCACACAAAAATACACACAAAAATGCCACAACCATCAGATGGTTGTGGCATTTGTATATATGTGTGTGTGTGTATGTGTGTGTGTGTGTGTGTGTGTGTGTGTGTGTGTGTGTGTGTGTGTGTGTGTGTGTGTGAGGTGTGTCTGAAAGAAAGAATGGACAAAATATCTCCCTATAGTTCTGTCTTTCTCTTTCTTTCTCTCTTTTTTTCTGCCACTGTCAATATATATATATATATATATATATATATATATATATATATTATTCAGAATATTAATAAATGAAGACATTCACATAATCAAAATATATATTTTGAAGGTACTGTGTTATTTTTTCAGTACGTCCTTGTCAGATAAAATACATGAATTGATGTATGACATACTTCAACGGTCTTGATGGTTCAATTCCAGTATTGGCAGTGGTTTATTACAACAAATCTCAACATTTATATACCACAAATAATAACACGATAAACTTAAATTTAATGAAGAAGAGGATGTGGAGCGAGATATAGGTATAAGGAGGGGGGTCAGTATGAGGAAATGCAAGAAGAAAATAAATACATACATACATACATATTTAAATGCGTAAATATACGTGTTAGGGAAGAAAAAGGAAGAGAGAGAGAGAGAGAGAGAGAGAGAGAGAGAGAGAGAGAGAGAGAGAGAGAGAAGAAGAAGAAGAAGAAGAAAGACGTAACGGCAAAAAAGAAAGAAAGAGAAATGATGTGCGACCGTTGCTTTCAAATATTAAGTCAAATGGGAGCGACCAATTAAATACCATGAAATTTTTTAATATCTTTTGTATTTGGTTATGTTTAAGCTAATTATACTAATATATTATATCAAAATTAAACAATATAAAAATATTTTCTATAGTAATCAGAAGCATAGTTTAATTAATATATTTACTAAATATTTTGTTACAATATTCAAAAACATTTTTATCTTTAAAGCAAGTTTAAATACCTATTAAATATGTATAAGGATATTTACTAACACCCATGCATATATCACCATCAGTATATATATTTTATATAATGTTAAGAATTATTATCTGACTTATTCTATTTTCAATATCATTTCAATTCATTGGTTGTCATTTCATTACAGGATTAATTAGTAGTTATATTTACTCTTAAAAGTATTATTATTTCGATTTTACTTCCGTAATTACATCTTATTATGTATAGTTTCCCTTTAAGGATTTTTCGTATATTATTAAACTGTATAAATTATGTTAAATATACATCAGCAATCCATTTGGACAGAAACAAAATTATTTACGATCAATGTAAACAAAGGAAGATAACTCGTTCATCATATGTGAACATTTAAGATATTTAAGTACTTTCAAAGCCAAAATATATTTCAAACCACAAATTCAGAAATTTCTAGTTACACAATGACCATTCTAAATCCAAACTTAGGATACTGAGTCTCAGCATGAGATTAATTTACTATATAAAAACGATATACAGTTTTTAAGGTAAGTCAAAACGTTATATATAATAATAATAATAACAACAATAATAATAATAATAATAATAATAATAATAATAATAATAATAATGTTTTCTTTATTAACCACAAGGGTTTACATAAAGTAGACATTAAGGACAGTACAGGACAATACAGGACGGTACAAATGGGCATTTCTGCGTGTAAAAAACAGAGGATGAAATAAAATAACAAAGAAACATTCCCCAATAGGGGGGAGACTTCCGAGGGACATTTGTGGAGAAAGCCCATTAAAAGACCACAGTGACCCTGACCACCAGGGCAAGTACCCTCCCCCAGTTTTCCACCCTTAATTTACAGACACATACTCAGAGAAGGCCCATTCATTCGGGCCATACTTGCTTCTCTCACCCATCTTTCAACAAAATGCTGGGAAGAGAGCATTTCCCTCTCTACCCTGATTTTCCTTTTCAAATGAAATTTGAAAAAGTTAATCAGGGCATCACCGAAGAGGTAAGTGCTCGTCTTCAGCCCTTTCAAACGTGTCCACCATACTATCTCTTTCGCCATGGCCACCAGACAGATAAAAACTGCCTGCCCTACACGTGACAGCAGGTGTTCGACATAAACCCACAAGTCAGCAATGCGCGGACACTGGACGAGTGCGTGCAGGACGGTTTCGTCGCCCTGCGCGCATCTCGGACATGCCCGGCTGACGGCACCTCCATGCCTGTAGAGTTTATCCCGAACTGGCAAAGCTCCCCGGTAGCACTGCCAGACCAGGGATTTCTGGAAGTTGTCCATAGGCCCCGGTCCGAAAGTCCTTCCGAAGAGATTGGCTAGTTGATTTTCGTCGACGCCTAGAGTTTCTCCAAGTACGTCGTCGCTCTTCCCCTCCACTAATCCGCACTAGGTACTATCTCAAAAAGTTTCCAGGAATGGTTAAAGAAAATTGGCCCCGCCACGCTTTTTGGAACGCTTCAAAAGGCATGCTTGCTGGGAACAGCAAGAACCCTCCGATACGTCCTGAATATCTGAGGTTGCAGGTAGTGGCTTGACATTCATTTCAACAAACTTTCCAGTTAACTAACATCAATGACTGTGACTCAAAGAACAATAATATTTCAATAATTATTAATAGTCAATATTTTTTTCTTCATAGTCAATATCTTTTTCGAAATTTGTATAATGCTTGAAAGGTTCTTTCAGACTTATGTATACAGCTTCCGAATAATTCTTTTTTCTTATTAATTAAAGTACCATAATTTGTAATTATTAGTAGAGTCTCTAAATTGCAAAGATTGCAATTTGGTGAAATGGAAGCGTTTCGATAGGAATCAGAATTCTTTAATTTACACCAAGAAATTGAGTATTTAATATTTTTCTCTTTTAAAGACCATATTAATTGTGATAATGATGTAGAACATTTTTTATCTGGATTGGAAAATGAATGTTTATGATTGGAAAAGCGAAACTTAAAGTTCGATGATGTGGCACCAATGTAGTTATAAGTATTATTATTATTTGTCTTAATGGTACATTTATATACTAGATTCTTGTCAAGGCAATTATTTTGTAAAAGGCATTCAGATTTCCTTCTACAGTTACAATTCAATTCAATGTTATTTCTATAACCTAAACTATTCGTATTATTATTATTATTTCTAGGTGTTCTACTATTATTCGTATTTAAACTATTGTCATTGTTATTCACATTAACTAATGTATTATTATTATTATTATTGTTATTATCGCTAATTATATACTGGTTCAAATTAAGAATTTTACTATTAATTTTTACAATATTTTGAGCAATATTCATCGTTGTTGAATAAGAGAGTTTAACTGTGTGTCTATTTCTTCCCTAACACGTATATTTAATATTTAAATATTTATGTATGTATGTATTTATTTATTTTCTTCTTGCATTTCCTCATACTCACCCCCTCCTTATACCTATATCTCGCTCCACATCCTCTTCATTAAATTTAAGTTTATCATGTTATTATTTGTGGGATATAAATGTTAAGATTTGTTGTAATAAATCACTGCCAATACTGGAATTGAACCACCAAGACCGTTGAAGTATGTCATACATCAATTCATGTATTTTATCTGACAAGGATGTACTGAAAAAAACAACACAGTACCTTCGAAATATATATAATAAAACATATATTTTGATTATGTGAATGTCTTCATTTATTAATATTCTGAATAATATTAATAACTCCAGAAAGCCTCCCTGTAGAGTGCTTTTAATCTATTGTAAAACTATATTCATTGAGTAATCAATGAACCATATTAATCTTTAGTCATATATATATATATATATATATATATATATATATATATATATATATATATATATATATATATATATATATCCAGGGAGTGTAACGTGCATTTACTGTACGTTCAGCCAGGTGTGCATTCGTTGCTTATATATATATGAGAAGGATGAGTTTGGAGAAGTGAAAGTAGCCTTTCTATCTCAGGCTGAATTATACTAAGAATAAGTCTAAGATCTCGCTCTGTAATTCAGAGCTTCCTTGGCTGCTTTGTAAGAAGGTGAGTGACCACACTGGATCCTCTCTCAACCAAATATGATGTTTGAAAGGCAACGTTGAATAATTTGACTTTCTTCCAAAGCTCCGGATAGCAGTCACGGATAGACTTTTGAAACTGAAATACTTGATAGAACTTGAAGAATTTAGGAATGTCATTTTGAAAAATTACCAGTTCTTCTAACTCTCCACTCTCTTCTCCACCTATGTCAATGAAGGGGTTGACAATCCATTCAGGGACACGAAGAGCAAACAGATCATGAATTTGTCGTGCCATATCTTCGTACAGTTCAGTTCAGCTGCTTTGGTTTGACAATAATTGAATAAAAAATATTTTGGATATCCTTAAAATGCTTGTGAACTAATTCGAAAGACATACATTCATGCATACTCACACGTGTGTGTTGAACAGTTTAAATCTTATTCCTTGTGCTTTGATAAATGAAATTATCAACATCAATTAAAATGCTGATAATATCTATGATGACAAAACATAATTAGACAAAATTAGCTAGAATATTCTTTTAAAGAATTAAGATATACATTTACCAAGAATGAAGGAGAGAGATAAATTTCATTTATGAAAGCATAAAGAATAAGATTTAAACTTTTCAACACACACGTATGTGTGTGTGTGTGTGTGTGTGTGTGTGTGTGTGTGTGTGTGTGTGTGTGTGTGTGTGTGTGTGTGTGTGTGTGTATGTATTTCGAATTAGTCCACAAGCATTTTAAGGAAATCCAAATTATTTTTCCTTGAAATATTGTCCAACTAAAGCAGCTGAACTGAACTTCATGAAGATATTGGGTGACGGTATCATGGTCTGTTTGCTATTCGAGTCCGTTTTCTTTAATCACTGAACAATATTAGGTGTGTTAAATATTTTATACCTTTAAAACCAATAATCAAACCAAGAAGAAAACAATTAACAATTCGAATGTACAAATAGAACCAATATATTTTCATAATATAATTGTTTCTACTTTTTGGCACAAAGCCAGCAATTACCCAGCGCATTACTGGTACTTTATTTTATCGACCCCGTAAGGATGAAAGGCAAAGTTAACCTCGGCGGGATTTGAACTTAGAATGGCAAGGGCCGTAACTCTATGCGTCAAAGCATGACGTCTAACCCTCTACCGATACTGCCAATCCACCGCCAATATGTTTTAATAATATAATTGTTTCTACTTTAGGCACAAGGCCAGCAATTACCCAGTGCATTACTGGTACTTTATTTTATCGACCCCGTAAGGATGAAAGGCAAAGTCAACCTCGGCGGGATTTGAACTCAGATCGTAAAGGGACGTAACTATGCTGGAAAGCATGGCGTCCGACCCTCTACCGATACTGCCAATCCATGAAATAATCTAAGCAACCATCTCTTGTAATAACATCATAATAGCATTAAACCAGCATTTGAACTAACTAGTAAACCTCATCGCTACGCTACCGGTAAAAATATTTGTTAATCATTTACGTAAGCACCTTCATGCATTGTTCAAATAACGTTTAGATTGAATTTCTCGAGGAAGATTAATAACAGTTTGAATACTGTTGAACGTTTATTTAAAATACTAGCCGAACGTAACAATAATACGGCCATTATTACTGATCGGTAGAGGGTCGGACGCCATGCTTTGACGCATAGAGTTACGTCCCTTGCCATTCTGAGTTCAAAGCCCGCCAAGGTTAACTTTGCCTTTCATCCTCATGGGGTCGATGAAATAAAGTACCAGTAATGCACTGGGTATTTGCTGGCCTTGTGCCAAAAGTAGAAACAATTATTACTGAAACTCTTTATGATCTGAGTTCAAATCCTGCCGAGGTTAACTTTGCCTTTAATCATTACGGGGTCGATAAAATGAAGTACCAGTAATGTACTGGGTAATTGCTGGACTTGTGCCAAAAGTAGAAACAATTATTACTGAAACTCTTTATAACGTTACGGCCAGTTAATAGTAGACTATATATAATTGAAAATTAAGAGTATCTTATATACAGTTAATGTGGTGGGTATATATATATATATATATATATATATATATATATATATACCAGGTTTCGAACACAATGGAACCAAACTCCCACTGTCACAGCCTCCGTCTCTCCCACTCCCCTCCCTCAATATTGTTAGCAAATGGAGGCCCACCCGCGGCCCCGGAGGAGCGAATATAGAAGGTGTTTCACCAGAGGAAGGTGAGGGAGACGCGCTGGAAGAGCCAACTTGCGAGGCTCACACATGCAGGTAGCCAACTTTGTGCCGATTGTGGTCTTAGGGCGAAGGACATCAGAAGTTTTTACTGCTACGGGCTTCGACCGCAAACCTGTCGGAGAGCGACCGATATATGGAAAGTTTACCCTCCTCGGCTTGAAGTGCAGCAGAGCCTGGGTTACTCGCAGACTGCACCAGGTTGCCGCTGGAGAATGTGTCGCTGCATGTAGCATTCCAGATGAGGGGTTTACCACCGCAGAACTAATGATTATATTTTTATCCCCTAACTACTAAAAACTCATACGAAAGGTTTCGATATTTATAATTGGCACATATTGAATGTTTAAGCAAACAATTCCTGCTTTCACCCTTATGAAAAGGTCTTCTGAAACTGATATTTACCAATCCATGAACGCAAATATAAATATTTCGAAAAAATTACGAGCAAATATTGTCATTAAAAAATAGAAAGGCATAACGGTAACATTTGGAAACTTTCACTAGAAGTTTAGCTATTTTTATGCAGAGATAATAAAAGGGAGCTAATTACGTCATTTAACGGAGCAGGGCGAACTAATTCTTCGTATGAAAAGACCTAAAGGATTTCTTTTTTAAATTAGTCGAACGAATATTCCCCATACTTAGTGGCTCATTAAGTGGACACCTTAATTCTGAAGGGGAAAATATTGAAAACGTTTTCCAATAATAATGTTGTTAATGATATCAAAAGTCTTACAAAAGCTGCTAATGTACTCGAAAGTAAATGAATAGTGGATTTGTCGTCAAATGAGTACACACAAGGTTGGCTCAGTCTCAACCTGGTATGGAGAAATAAGAGGCAGTCTCAGCAACAGATAACTTTTTCTGTCATTAGAGCTGTCGATATTGTTAATACAGTAGAAAGAGATATGCTCTTAAACCACTGGAGCAACGTGAAATAAAGCGTTTTGCTTAAGAACAAAATGTTCGGCCTGGTGCGAGCAGAGATCGAACTCATCACCTTACGATTGTGACCCGAACCACCAAGCTACGCGCCTCCACAAAAGTATTGCTATATTAGCCCTCTATCTTCTCATCTGGTCCAAACTTCGACAGATAAAGTTTTACAGTTCTATAACTAATACAGTAAAACTGTGTCTTTGTACATTGTATCAAAGACAAATCATTCTAACTTGATCCACCAGTCTCTAGACTGTTCAGTGAAGTTCAGTAGTTTCAGTCAGGAATTGAACCTTCGTTGCGATTGGACTTAGAAACATACATTTTCCTCAATCACAGTGAGTGACAGTTTATGGAAAATGAAATTAGGCTATCTATACTTTTAACGAAGAGGCGAATTGGCAATACCGTCAGAATGTCGGATTGAATGTTTTGTGGTAATCCTCTGGTTCTCTGTACTCTGATCAACTTTCATCAACTTTGCCTTCCATGTTTTTTGCAGTTGTTAAATAGAGTACCAGCGCATTAGCTGAGCTATTAGCTCGCCTGTTCTGCTTCTCTGTGCACTGAGTTTAAATCCTGCTGAAATCAACCTCATCTTTCATCCTTTCGAGGTCGATAAAGAAACGTACAAGTCTAGTACTGGGGTTGATTCTTCCTCTATATCTCTTTCAAACTTCTTCTCTAAGACACTCTCACATTTTTCAGTAGAAATTAGCTGTGTTCAGACTAGGAGATCGAATGGCCTTAGCCACGTTTAAAAAATGGCCAATTGACGCTGTTTGTCACTATAGCGCCCCTACAACTGTATCAGGAGTTAAGGCTCCAAATATACAATACTTTTTATAAAATGAATTACGATACATTTATCACAGTGTCCCAATAACAACTTTTAACATGATACATATATGTCTGAAACCATGGCTAGGAGTGCCATCGTGGGCATTTAAAACCTGGTGGAGCCCATTTCTTCCAGAGAAGTAGATAGATAGATAGATAGAGAGAGAGAGAGAACGAAAGAGAGAGAGAGAGGAAAAGAAAAAGAGATGTAGCGGAAGAATCGACTCCAGTATTGGACTGGTACTTTTTATCGACCTTGAAAGGATGAAAGGCAAGTTGAACAGAAAACCAGAACGAATACTGTAAAGCATTTTGTCCAGTGTTCTAATGACTTGCTCCTATTATATTTCAAGCTAAATTAGATTTGAAACTTACTTCTCGCTTCACTTCACTTGACATATATAGAATTAATTGAAGCAGAGAACCAATACGTCCTGTGAAAATTCAGTTTTTAAATTTGTAGTTGCACTATAGGAGTCAAATTGTTAATCTTACTATCTGTTGTATGATCTACATTAGTTCACCAATTCGTTTTGGAAAATCCTGTGTAAGTAGTGTTTAGATCTAGCGCGAGGATTAGCTCCACAAGGTATAAAATACCAAAGATTCCATCAAGATTTATGGGTTCATACATTATAGGGACTATTACTATAATGGGTAAAGAGGATATAATGGAAAAATTGTGTAATCCACTGACAGAAGTTTCTATTATTCGATATATAAATACAACTAAGTTTTAAATTAGTTTTGAGATATCTTTATAGAGAATACTAGACAAGTAATGTAATGTTAAAGTTTAATTGAATGTAGAAAATATATATCTAATATGTGTAGTCCTTTTCTCAATATTTCGATTTTAATTCGACGAAAGTACAACTAAATTTGATGGATGAGTGCATTTCATTCGACTCTGAGTACGATATATCTAATTCGATATTAGAATATAATAGGTAATACTTATTTTGCGCTAGTAAAATGAGGTGGGCAGCAGAGTTAACAGCGTCAGACAAAATGATTTGCGGTATTTATTTAGGACTTTCTGCGTTCTGAGTTCAAATTCCACCGAAGTCCACTTTGCCTTCCATCCTTTAGGGTTCAATAAAATAAAGTAGAAGTGAAGTAGTGGGTAGATATAATTTATTTTCCCATTTCCTCCAAATTGCTGGACTTGCGTCAATGTTAGAAATTAATTATTTTAAGCTCAGACGAATAGTAAGCACGCCGAACTCGGTGAGATGAAAAGTAAATACAGCAAAGTTCAAAGCTAAGTTTATTTTAGGAAGTGAAATATACGTTAGAGATCATTGACCTTAATATGTAATTGACACATATTATTAACTGCCAAATGTAGAAACAATTATTAACTGTTGCAGAATACTGAAAGACAACGACCACTCCTGTGGAATGTCAGCTCTTTATTGAGAAATGATAAGTTTAACACGACTAGCGGATATTATTATTTGCATTGCGTAAAATGTAGAAAATAATATTTTATTAGAAGGCTGCCATAATGTAAATTTGATATTTATTGTTGAAAATATAATAATAACAAAAAACGTTGTGATGTTATCTTGTTCCCTATATTTCAGGATGAAACCCCCTCCCCCTACGACAAGAGTAAGGAAACTTATGAGCAGGTCATGTTTTATAGTTCTAAGCTGTCAATTTTAAATTTTAAAGTGGAGCTTTTTAAAACATGATTATTTCTGGACGCCAGTCCATCGCAAGGATAACCCAGCTTCTTGTGGTGGTATTCATTTTTAGGTCTGTTAATAGGAACAACGTAAAATGAGGAGCTTTGCCTGAAAACACAGCGCACCACCAGGTTCAGGAATTGAACTGACAACATTACGGTCTTTAGTCAAACGACCTAACCAGTAGGCCGAACGCCTTCATTACCTTAACATGGAATTATATAGCGTTAAATATGTCGACTTGTATATACGAGCGTAGACTAAAAACTTCATAGGCTGACTATGAAGGAGTGATGCTAGAGCTGTAAAATCTAGTGCTGCATTAATTTCAACTCTTCTTATTAATAACTATATTGGTTCATTCCAGGTAAACTGGCATTTGACTGTTCAAAGAAGTTTTCCAAAATAACTAGTAACGACTTCTCTTGGAAATGGACAAAATTTGGCATCGTGGTGTTATCAAATACACGCAGTAAAGGACATTGCTATTAGGAGATTACGCTCAACATTTATCAACAGTGCAAAAGTGGGTTGCTGAATTCAGGAGGGGGAAGGGAGAGTCTTGAAGTTAACTCAAGGTCTAGACGTCCTGCAACTGCCACCAGCGAGAAAAACATTGATCGTGTTCACCACATGGTGATCGATGACAGGCGATCGACTATAAATCAAATAGCTAATGCTATTGGCATATCCCGTGAGAGGGTTGACAATATTCTGCACAAAGAACTTGGCATGAGAAGGTTTCTGCTCGGTGGGCATTACGTCTTCTGACAACCGATCAAAAGCGCACAGGACGGATCAGATCACTGAAAATCTGATATTATTTGAGACAGATCCAGATGGTTTCCTTGAACGTTTCTTAACCCAGAATGAATGTTGGGTTCATCCTTTTGAGCCAGAGACAAAGAAGCAATTCATGCAGTGGAAAAACCTCTCCTCACCTGCTTCAGGGAAGGTGATGCATTATGTTTATTGACTATCTGCACAAGGTCCCAACCCTCAATGGAGAGTTTTATGTCAATATTCTGAGGTAGTTAGGAACGGCTATCAAGACCAAACTATCAGGAAAATTTAAGAAAGTACAATCACAAGTCCTTGGTTTTAATAGATACTGTGCGTTACTGTGGCTTTGAACTGGTTGATCACCCTCCCTATTCTACGGATTTGGCCCCATCTGACTATCATCTGTTCCCGAACATGAAAAAACACGTGATTGGAACCAATATCGAAGTGATTATGATGTCATATCTGCTATTGATAAATGTCTTGACAATCAGGTAGCATCAACAAGAGGTATTTGCTTGTTTCATAGACCTCGAAAAGCTTATGAGTGCATTCCAAAGGATCTGCTGTGGAAGGTTCTGCAGGAATATGGATAAATGGTCAGCTTCTTGTTGCCTTAATGTCTCTATATGAATGCCCAAGTATTTGTGTTTCGATAAATGGCGTTAAGTCAAAACCATTCAATGTAGGTGTCGGACTCCGTCAAGGGTGCATACTGTCACCTCTCCTGTTCATAATCATGGACCGCATTGACATGCGCAGTCGGTTTAGAAGTGATATCGAGACTGGTGGATGTAGGATCAATCGGCTGGAATTTTCGGACGACATTGTATTACTTAACTAGTCAGAAGGTGATCTCCTTGCACTTGATAGGTTTGATGCTGGGTGCTGCACGATGGAAATAAAAATCAGTAATGCAAAGACTCGTCCTCACAAAGAAACCTGCACATTGCACTCTACATGTGAGTGGAGTTCCTCTGAAGCAGATGGAGAAATTCAAATATCTGGAGGCCGTGTTCACGTGTGATGAAGGAGGCTGAATTAAGTATTAGAATTGCAGAAGCTGGTGCAGTAATGCGCCAGCTTCAATATTCGGTCATCAGAAGATAGGAGGTAGGTGTAAAAGCCGAACTCGTAATCTTTAATTCTATATTTGTACCAACCCTTATCCAGGGTAATGAATCTTGGGTAATGACCGAAAGGATACGATCGCGAATACAAGCGGCCGAAATGGGTTCCTCCGAAGGGTCTTTGGAGTAACGTTCGGAAACCAGAGATTCACTTCAGGTATAGTCACTACTTCTATAATATTCCGGACAAATTCTTAAAATGTCTCCGGAAAGAATATCGCTAGACAGATAGTGCGGGAAAAACAAACCAGCAGGAAACCACGAGCAAAATGGTTTGATAACATCAATGAGCTCGGTTTGTCCCGATTGGGGATCCAGTGGGATCAATTGGAAACGGGTGCTTCTGACAAGACCCACTAGAAGGTATGATTGAGTACTCCGTACCCAGGACCATTCCAAGAATAAGTGCCCGAAGAAGAAAGAGAGGAAGAAAAAGAAGACTGTATTTACAGCTATTTTCTGTGTTCGAGATTTTCTGCACTTTCTAAGAATTACAACTCACTCGACGCTCCTATGGTGTTTTTGCTTACACACGCACCCCCCATATATATAGGGTGGCCCAAAAGTCAAATTAATTGTAAAAAAGATTACTTTTTAAAGTGGTCTAGTGTGTTTTGGGCCACGCTGTATATATTTATATCTATATCTATATCTATCTATCTATATATATATACAATAAAGTATGTCCATAGAATCATTTGATAAAATATATACACTGTGTAAGAAGTAAATCTTGTTTTTAAATGTATTGCCTTTTCCTCCATATATTTTGCTTATATATATATATAAGCAAAATATATAAGCAAAATATATGGAGGAAAAGGCAATACATTTAAAAACAAGATTTACTTCTTACACAGTGTTTCATCCTAAGTACAATTACAATACAACAGATTTATGTATATGTCTTAGTCTTAGTCTTATGTTCTACTGCGCCGAGCAGCATTGAGCAGCAAGTACTCGCTAACGGTCACGATCAGCGGCGGTCTTTTCGCTTCCGTGCCAAGTGATGTTGGCTGCCATCAGGTTTTTTCGGAACGTTCATCGCCAGGTGATCCTGGGGCAACCCCGCCTCCATTTATTGCCAGGTGGAGTCCAGTTCATCGCTGATTTCGACTGTCGTTCGTCGGGCAGGCGCAGGATATGGCTAGCCAGGCGGCTCCAGTGCTCCGTGACCATCCTCTGTAGCGTCCACGACTCGGCTATCCGCAGTGTGGCCTGGCACTCGGTCGCGCCAGGACACACGAAGTATCATTCGCAGGCATCGCTGCTGGAAAGCGTTCAGCCATCTCTCTATCTTTACCGTGCTCTTCCAGGTTTCTCCCACGTAAAGCACTGTCGGCAGCACGATGCTCTTGTACAGCCGCAGCTCGATCCTGGTGCTGATGTATGAAGACGACCAGACTGGGCGCAACCACTGGAAAACTGCGGCTCTTTTGCCGATCCGAAAGTTGATGTCGAACTCCTCGTCGCCATTTCTTGCCAGGCTGCTGCCCAGATAGGTGAAGTGATTGACTTCTTCCAGGTCTTGTTTGTTGATTCTGATCGCTGGACCTGTGTTGTTGGCTGTTCTCATAACCTTGGTCTTTTTGGTGTTGATTCTCAGGACGATCTTTTCCACACTCTCTTGCAGGGATGTTGTTAGGGCTTGCAGATCTATACTGTCTTCATTGATCAAAGCGATGTCATCGGTGAATGCCAGGTCCTTCAGCCTCGACTGGCCTCTCCATGGGATTCCTCGACCGGGTCCTTCCTCTGTTCGCCTTATCACGAAATCGGTTGCTAACAGGAATAATAGCAGAGAGAGAATGCTCTAACCTATTCCGGAGACAATGTCAAAGAACTCTGCCACACCGGACTAAGTTCGCAAGCAGCAGCTGGACCCGAACAACAGTGATTTTCGCATGCCTATTCTGAAAACGAGAGGTTATGATGCGTTCGCTGACCGGCTCCCATCCGACTAGAGCTCGAGCTGCTCGAGGCACTAAACATTAGTCCAATTCCACGGACGTTCTTGTCTTGGTGTCCAGAGTAGAGCAGAGTCGTACCTCCGCTGCCGGTCCAGCGCATTTCGCTCCCGCCCAGAATGTCCAGATGGTAGTGGTCGAACTCGCGTAATAGCTGAACCAGCTTTCCTGCCTGGTACAGCGTTCGCACGTTCCAAGTTCCAATTCACGTCTTTGTTTTGGTGCTCAGAATCTGACTCATCGGAACGCCAACGACCTTTCGGCTTTGGTTGATGGTTGTCAAGACTGGAGTATTTCCCACGCCTTCATCTTTGAGCCGGTCATTTATGGTTTTTTGGCTTTTCTTACTGTTTCTTTAGCGATTTTAAATTTTACAGCAGTGCTGGGTTGCTAGCCCGACGCTTGCCGCCTGTATTTGCCGGTTCTTTACCCATTGAGATCTGTGGTTGACACCCCTTCGCCTCGATGAGACGTCCGGCATGACCAGGGGGCTCATCAGGGGCTATATATATGTGCATATGCATATATCTATATATTACTAAAACTAAGTGATTGCTTGCTTACTTACTTTTCTGAAATGTAATACAGCCAAAAGGGCGCATAATGGGAAAATACTTTGAAAGGAAGTTGCCCCTGAAATGGGAATACAAATGGAATAAAACAAGTTTCGCGTAAATCGGAGCACGGGTCCAGAGATGTGGGGTTTTCTGGGTACCTGCATAAATAGAGAGAGCGAAGGATAGAGATAAAGAGATAGTGCTTGTGAGAGAGTAGATTAAGAGAGAGGGAGAGGGAGAGAGAGATCGATATATATATATATATATAAGAGAGAGAGAGAGAGAGAGAGAGAGAGAGAGAGAGAGAAAGAGAGAGCTAGTAGTGTTGTTGAATGAAATTACAACCGGTGACATCAAAGAAACGAATACAGCATTACTGTATCCTGTTGATATATATAAAAGTTGATATATATAAAAACAAATAGTAGAAAGAAAAAAGATTTTTTCAGTAGAAAATGTTGAAGAAATTCTTTTCAGTGAAATATCAAAACATTAATTTATTTACAATACCAGTTTCAGCATTAAATGAATTGTTAATTGCGGATATGTAGAATATTGTTAAGTTGCATATTTGTACAAATAGTGAAAATAATGATAATAACAAAAAAACTATAGAGAGGGGGAGAAAAATTAATTTTCACATACATGTTCATTCAGAGAAGAAAGTCAATTTCTCTGTCTATCGTTCTCTGTTAATGGCTTGGTTGTACAAATATGCAACTTAACAATATTCTACATATCCCCAATTGACAATGCATTTAATTCTGAAACCGGTATTATAAACAAATTAATGTTTTGATATTTCACTGAAAAAAATCTCTTCAACATTTTCTACTGAAAAAATCTTTTTCCTTTCTACTATTTGTTTATATATATATATATATATATATATATATATATATATATATATATATATATATATATATATATATATATATATATATATATATATATATATATGTGTGTGTGTGTGTATGTGTGTGTGTGTGTGTGTGTGTGTGTGTGTGTGTGTGTGTGTGTGTGTGTGTGTGTGTGTGTGTGTGTCTGTGTGTCTGTGTCTGTCTGTCTGTGACCGGTGTATATAGGTCACAGACACCCGCATGTATTCGAAGGGCGGGAATCTAGCTGAACTTATCAAGGGGTACAGTCCATCTATGGGCAGACAGTCAAAACAAAAAAAATCTTAAAAGTACTCTTAAAGAAACTTAGCGAACTTACAACAGCACTAGAACCGAAATAATTAGTACTATCTTTAAGATTAATGATAGATTTATTGGTGTTTGAAGATATGTAAATTAATGAATGAGGCGATTTTCCCGGGCCATAGAGCAACTGATATGTAGATTTCTTTATGAGGAGGAGAAATAGTAATAAATTATAAATGCTTAGCTTTTTAGCAAACTGTAAAGAAAAAGCAAATTAATAAACATTTAAATATCCTACGCCATTGTCTTTGACTTAAATACGCCGTAATTATATTTTCTTTCGTTGGTTTTTTATCCTCTTGAGTTTAGTGAAGTTAAGTACAATAACA
>OZ024743.1:103672851-103677851 GCA_964016885.1 Eledone cirrhosa | reverse complement strand
AAATGATAAAAAGATAAATTACGACTGAAAAGTTGGGGTAAAAAAATCAGAAAGATTTCATTTAGGCGATATCTGACTGTTCAAAAAAGAGTTCAAAAGTAACTAGTAGCAATGTCTCTCGAAAATGCACAACATTTGGTATCAGGGTGTTATGAAGTACCTGCAGAAAAAGGGTTTAGTTCCCAAGGACATGGTTACTACATTAAGGGATGACGCTCCAGAGTTATCAACAGTGCGAAGGTCGGCAGCTGAAATTAGGAGGGAGAGGTTTGAAGTTGATCCAACGTCTGCACATCATGCACTGTCACCACTGATTAAAACATTGATTATGATCACCACAGAGTGATGGATGACATGCAATTGACTATGACTATAAATCAAATATCCATTGATATTACATATCCCGTGAGAAAGTTGAGAATATTCTGATCACATCATGGGGAAATCTGACATTGTTTGAGGCATATCCAGCTTGTTTCTTGAACGTTTCCTAACTTTGGATGAGTGTTGGGTTCCTCCCTTTGAGCCAGAGACAAAGAGACAATCCACGCAGTAAATACACCTCCCCTCACCTGCTCCAAAGAAGGCCAAAGTGGTTTATCTACAGGGAAGATGATGGCCTCAGTTTTTGGATGCAAAAGGCATTGTGTTTATTGACTATTACACGAGAGCCACACCCTCAATGGAGAGTTCTAATCTCACTTGCTGAGGCCTTAATGAAAGGCTATCAAGACCAAACGCCCAAGAAAACTGACCGAAAGGGTCTTGTTTCAAAAGGACAATACTCCAGCACACAAGCCCTTGGTTTCAATGGCTGTTGTGCGTGACTGAGGTTTTGAACTGGTTGATCACCCTCCCTATTCTCCTGATTTGGCCTCATCTGACTATCATTTGCTCCCCAACATGGAAAAACACTTGGTTGGGAACCAGTATCGCAGTGATGACGTCATATCCGCTATTTATGGCTGTTTTGACCGACAGAATGAAAGGCTCTTCACCAATGGGATCCAAGTATTGCAACACCGATGTTGCAGTGTTTGGAAGAAATGTGTGGATCGCAAGGGGGACTATGTTGAAAAATAAACCTCACTTGGTCACATTTCATGAGAGTATCTTGGTCAGTCTACGAACCTTTCAGATAAACAGAAAAGAAAGAATAACCGACACTACAACAGCATCTACCACAACAACTACAATACATACAAAAGACATAACTTCACAGTGCTTCACAAATACAACATACACACATCACACTCGATATGAAGGTGGCAAATTGGTTTAGTTGTTAGAACGTCCGATCGAATGCTTTGCTGTATCCTTTTCACCCCTCTTCATTCTGAGTTCAAATCCCGCCGAGGTCAGCATTTCCGTTCCTCTTTTCAAGGACGATAAAACAGTCCAGTATTGAGGTTGTTTCCTCCTCTATATATCTGTTTCCCCTCCTTTCTCTGTCCGTTTCACTGGAAGAAATCAGCTGTGTTCAGATCAGGAGAGAAATGTGTTTCACCATGTTCCAAATGCTCGAGACTCGCCATATGTCACGACAGCTCCCTTACGACTCCTTCAGAACTCACATGCCGATACATGCATACACTTGTGCAAGACAGCAATATTGCATTTCCAAACAGAATAAAAGTTTTTAAAGGTTGAAGTTATTAAAACTTTGTTTCTTTAATTCGTTTATATCATACTTATATGAACTTTAGAATCAAAGGTTTGGTTATCGATGTATAACCATTTTTTTCTACACTCACATTTAATTTCTTTTATAAAAGACACGTGGGCATCTGAAAACCTCAACTGCTCTGTTATTGAATCAAGTAAAACAAATTAACATAAAAAATCCCGAACTCTATTTTCATTAATGTATTTGAACAAAACTTGCAAGTTAAATTTGCAAATACTTGTTAAAGACTGTGTAGGAAATAAGCAAAGTCCGTATGAGATACGCAACCAGGCAGACAAACAAGCAATAGATTACATGATGGGAATGAGTTTTTAACTGATATGTTCTGTTTATTAATAGAAACTTGCAAGTTGCAAACACCAAGGCTGCTGCTGTAAGTAAATGCAGTTTGTAGGTTGTTGACACCACTAAGTAAAATGAAATCTGTTGCCATGACCCACATAAGAACAACGCCTGAGCTTTTACACCAATTCAAGATATAATAGACAAACAACGCCAGTCTTATGTTGTGAAAGTGAATGCACATTTTAAATGCAGTAACATGCCTGCCGTTTACTTTTATGTGGTGTAGAAAAGGGAAAGCTATTATATTGCTGTTTTTCGTGTAATTAAATGTAGAAAAATAATTATTTCTGATTTAGAAACAAGGCTAGTAATTTCGGGAATAGAAATTTCAATTATATCGATCCTAGTACTTAATTGCCACTTAATTTATCAGCCCAGGAAGGGTGGAAGGCAAAGTTGATCTCGGAGGGATTTGAACTCATAATGTAATGATTCAGAAGAAATATCACAAAACATTTTTCCAAGGTTCTACCAATTCTGTGGTGAAATAATTAATTCTAAATTTGGCAAAAATTTCAGCAATTTGTGGGAAGGCAGAGATCGATTATATCGACCCTAGTACTTTATATGGTACTATATTTTATCGACCTCGTAAGGATGAAAGGCAAAGCTCAGCCTTAACGGGATTTGAACTCAGAACATAAATTCCCGTATTTATATGCTGCAAGCCATTTTGTCCGACGCTCTACTGAGGCTGCCAATACACCGCCCATTTTTAGTTGCTACATAATAATATTTAATTAATGTTGTTCAGAATATATGTGTGACCAAAAGCTACTCTAACGATTTACTCTACTCTACTGGGAATTGCACATACACATAGGAAAATACTGTCTTTCTAAGGTCCTTGTTGAAACTTGCAGTAGAAGATCTAATAAAAACCATATTGGTTGTGCTAACCATTTAATAATAATGGTTTCTGATTTAGGCACAAGTCCAACAATATTCGGAGAGGGGAAAGTAGATTAAATTGACCCCAGTGCGTTATTGGTGCTTTATTTTATCGACCCCGTAAGGCTGAAAGGTAAAACTAACCCAGAAAGGTGAAGATAGTGCCGATTGATGTTGGGGCCTTGGGGACAGTTATTTGGATATTGAGAGTAACATAAAGAAAATGGTAATAGAGTGTCCAGTAGAGCTAAAAGTTTGCCTCCTTGGCATGGCCAGAATTACCAAGAAAGTATTAGATAGTCGAGGAGAAAAAATAGCATGGCAGTGTAGGCTGCAGGTAGCAAGCTCACTACTCATGCAAGAATCTACTGTTCCAACAAAACACGAGATAAAAGAAATAATAATGAGTTCTAGTATAGGCACAACGCCAGTAATTTGGGGGAAGGTAAAGTCAATTAAATCGACACCAGTGCATTACTGGTGCCTTATTTTATCGACCCCGTAAGGCTGAAAGATAAAGCTAACCACGGCGGGATTTGAACTTAGAAAGTAGAAAGCCGTAACTAAATACTACAAAGCCTTTTTTTGAAATGTTGATAAAAGGCCAGAAATTTATGTGGATGGAAAGTAGATTATATCTTCCCCAGTACTTTACTTGTGATACATTATATCGACCCGAGAAGGATGAAAGGCAAAGTTGAACTTGGCGTGATTTGAACTCAGAATGCAAAGAACCAGAACAACTGCCACAATAACATTTTATCTAACGCTCTACCTATCCTTCCAGTCCACGATGTTTTGAACTAATAAAATGCAGGAGTATTTTCTCGACTCTCACAATTATCTCGCTTTATAGTTAAATAATAATCCACAGTAATATTAGAAAGAATTATTATTAATATTATTAAATAGTTTTCACAGTAGCTATGATAACTACAGGATCTTCTACAGTCTGACAGTCCTTAGAGGACCTTAGAGAGACAGTACTTTCCTGGGTAAATGTGCAGTATTTAACATACCAACCTTTTGTAGGAGAGCAATCAACAAATGATTCGAGGTATAATTGCTTAAGTTATCCCCTCTCAGTTTTAGTGGTATAGAGGCCTAAGCTCCTATGACCAATAGAATAACCTGGACAGTGGATTGGCGGAATCCTTTGAACGACCGACGAAATTTCTTTCTCCTCTTTACGTTTTGAGTTCAAGTTCCAACTAGGTAAACTTTGCCTTTCTTCCTTCCGAGGTCGGTAAAATAAAGCACAACAAAAGCGCTGAGATTGATACAATCAATTTTCCCCCCCAAATTACTGATCTTGTGCCCAAATCAGAAATCATTATTTCGTTACATTTAACTACATAAAAAAGGTGTGGGATATTTTAAGAGCAATGAAATGTAAACTTAAAATATTCAGTTAGATAAAAAAAATATATTGATGTTTTATTGACTTTATGGTCTGCTTATGTATTTAATCTGTATGCAAACTTTAGTTAAATGAGGTGTTGTTTTGTGTTATTTCAACATAGGTTTGTACCAGTGCAGCAGCTGTGTGTGTGGATACTTTAATATGATGCCATCTGTGTACAAATCTGTGAGTCTGCTTTGCTGGGTGGAGATAGATTATGTAAGACAATCTATCTCCACCCAGCAAAGCAGAAATTGTATGCCGTTGTTTTCCAAGCTTAAGATGTCTCAACCAATAGAGAACTTTGAGGGAAACCTCGGACCTTTCCCCTTATAATGGCATACCAAATTACATTTGTTTTAAAGACGGAGGCGTTAGTTATTTTAAATATATCTAAATATCGGAACTTGACCGATAGCTTGATCGACGTTGCCGCCCTCGGCCCACAATATTAGGAGGAGTGCATCCCACCTGATGAAGGAACATCGGAAGATGGAGCGGCTGGTGCAGCGACTGTCACTAGCTATTCTTCGCAGCAATGCTTTCGCCATTTTATCCACGGAGCGCAGCTGGGATATACCGTCTTGACTGGGGTGTAGGATCTGTTTCTCGCACTTATTTTCAATATTTAATTTTTTTTGCGAACATTATGTAATCTAATTAAAATTTGTTGAA
>OZ024743.1:103655351-103667851 GCA_964016885.1 Eledone cirrhosa | reverse complement strand
ATCAGCCCATTACTTGGGTCGATTCTTCCTCTATATCATTTTCTTACATTCTCTCTTCCCTTTATTTCCAAAGAAGACAACAGTTGTGTTCAGACTTAGAGTGGGATGGGTTCCGCTTGGTTTTAAAATGCCCAAGACACGCCTTATGTGTCTTTGTGTTATAGGTCCATACATACATACATACATACATACATACATACATACATACATACATACATACATACATACATACATACATACATACAAAGGATATAGGAATGGAGTTTGGCCAAAATAAATGCTCATATATGACTGTAAAGCGGGGAAAAACAACAACCCAATCTAGTAACATTGTCATCAATGGCCTAACTGTTTCACCAATATCTGATGAGGACTGCTACAGATACCTGGTGATAGATGAGAACATATCCTATAATGGTATCTGTAATAAGGAAAGCGTAACCAGGGAATACTACACCCGATTAAGAAAGATATGGTCATCGGAACTCTCTGCGCAAAACAAAACTGTGGCTCACAATGTGTTTGCTGTGTCTGTCCTAACACCAACGTTTGGGGAATACTCAATTGGACGAGCAAGTCTATCTGCATGAAACAGATAAGATCATGAGAGTCGAGAAGGAACTCCTCGAGAGGTATTCCCTGTGTGATAATAAAAACCTCACACCCAGGGAAGTCGCTCAGCAGTATCACAGTGAATCCATGGATGAAAAACTGCATGCTTATCAGCAAAAAATCATGCATGGATATGTTGCTAGGAAGCTCCAGAGTGAGAGTAATATAGATAAAGAAAGTAGTCTATCTTGGACAAACAACCGTTATATTGGCTCCCCTTTAAAGGATACGCTTTTGCAATCCAAGAACAGGAAATCAACTCAAAATACCTGATTCACAAAAGAGATAGGGATGCAGGCAAAACATCTAGGTGTGATAACAAGTGCAGACTCTGCAGAATTAACATCGAAGATGTCACCCATGTCATAAGCAGCTGTCCAAAGATGTCATCGCGTACTATCTACCTATGAGGCATGATGTAGTGGCCAAAACACTGTAAATGCAATCCGTAGAAAAGATAGCCCGATAATAAACACATTAAAAGCTACAGCAATGTGGAGAACATACATAATATGGAAGAGTAGTGATGGAATGTTCCAGTAAAAACCCCAATAAAATGCAGGCATAACAGACCAGATATTATATGGGACAGGGAAAAGAAGACATGCACAGTAGTGGAAGTTAGCTGTCCAGCAGATGCCAATATAATATCAAAGATTAGCGAAAAGGCAAATATTTATGCAGAACTGATGAGAAATCTGCAGATACTCCACCCTGACTATACCTTCAGATTTATGCCTGTAATTATTGGGGCACTGGGCTATGTTAGTAACTGCCTCAATACAAATCTTGAGAAGCTGGGCTTCACAGGAGCAGAAAGAACACAACTAGTTAGGAAATTACAAGTACAATCCATTAATGGAACAGAAAAAATATGTAAAACATTCCAAAAGTTTTGCATCTAATAACTGCATATACACATGTACAGATACTAAGCGTATACACATGCACACATACAACTCAAAACAAACAGATACACACATACAATAACATCCATATCTACACATGCATCCATACAGACATGCATACATATCTACCTAGTTGATGTTGTGTAAATTCCAATGAGAGATTCTTGTGTCTATGTTAGAAACCAACTCTCTCTCTATTGGCAAACATTTGTGAAATTATAAAACCAGAACATAAATACATACATACATGCATGCATACATACATACAAAGATAATTTATTGGTTTGAATAATACAATTACCTCAATAGCCTTCTTACTCAACAGTTTAGATGTTTAGATTTAAATATTGCGAAATAAATAAATTAATGTAACAGTTGAAAGGTTTTTTTTTTTTTAGATATAATCAATAAAATTTCCGATATAGAATTTTCACACTTTCAAATGTAGTTAAATATGTCGCTTCTTCTACAATATCTAATTAAGATATGTTGTCACTCACGTATCCAACTTATTTAAAACTGAGTCATCAAATTATCTCACGTTCGGATATGCTTGATAAAAAAAGACATGATAATGATATATAATATAAATACACCATAGCGTCTTTTTCGTTATTCCTTTTTATATAAATCGGAGGATTGATAGAGTCGATAGAGCCTCGAGCAAATGTTTAGCAGTTTCTATTCCTGTTCTTTACATTCTGATTTCAAATCACGCCGAGGTCAATTTTGAATTTCATCCTTACTGAGCTGATGAAATAGCGTACTAGTCAAGAACTGTGGCCTTTACTTTCTGAGATCAACTTTGCTCCAGGAATCCATAAAAGCAGTACTAGCCAAGTACTAGAGTCGGTATAATTGACTTTCCTTTACCAGAAATGTCTGGCCTTGTGCCTAAATTAGAAATAATTATTTTGATAATATTTTCATAGATCACTGTAGACCGGTTCCCCCAACATGCCGCTCTCAACGACATATTGAGAAGGAGCTTGGATGAAGATGGCTTCCCATTACAATTGGAGCCAGCAGGCCTCAACTGCGGAGACGACAAGCACCTCGATGGAATTACCCTCTTCCCATTCGAATTAATTAAACACCTCATCTGGGATGCCACATGCTGTGACACGTTCTCTTCCTCCAACTTAGTCGCTTCGGTCACAAACCCCGGTACTGCGGCCCAAAATGCAGTGGATAGGAAGACAAGCAAATTCCGGGGGCTTTCTCTTCGTACCGGTCGCCGTCGAGACTTTAGGCGTCTTCAGAGTATACAAAACGAATAAAAGAATATGGGCAAATAAAACGAACGAAACACAGGACAGTCCCTTCATATCAGTCGACTTCTATTAGCTTCAGTGCACACGTGACAGTAACACATGGACACAAGGCAGGATGATGGATCTTTCGACTATTTACAAATAAAATAACATTTGCTACAAACCAATGTGGTACAATTGGAATGAAGAGATAGAAACAAAAGCCAACATATTAGCTAAGAAGCGATAGTATGCACAGAAAGTAAAGTGAGAAAAGGAAAGAGAGAAGAGAATAGAGAACGAAAATAGCGTAACGTTTAAGTAGATATAAAACTGAAAAATGTCCCTCGTAGCTAAGATAATACACAATGAATAAAACATGGTGGACGAAAACGGAAAAACGGACGATACACAGGATAGTCCCTTCTCATCATTTTACTGCTGGAGGTCCTCCTGGTTTCGGTACGTAGTTATTTTCCGTATGGGACAGAAAAAGGTCAGATTTATATAAGGTACCTATTATTTTAAGTAGAGAAGGTAGATACTTCCAGAGAGGAATTTATCGATGGGTTTAAACCAGTGGTTCCCAACCCTTTTTGCGTCATCATCCACTACCCACCTGTATAGTAAATATTCAAAAGCGTACCAAAAATGTTTGGTAAATATTTATTACTGTTTCGTAAACTGACCTTTTATGATGTAGTAAAAAAATAACAAAGGTAACAAATAACGCTGACATACGAGAGTTGCGGGTACTAATACCGCATTAAAGAACAATTGAAAGCAAACTTGACTATTTATAACTGTAGTTTATATATGACCAAATATGTCGCCAAGGAAAAAATATCACATTTTGAAGCAATCAGAGAAGTGGATAGTGGAGTGCTTTAAAAAAAAAAATGATTATTATATCAAATAGTTCGCCAAAACGGACAGCACAGTTGCATTTTGACAAGTATCGTGCTTCAGTATGGTACAAAAGCCTCACATCATTATCAAGGCACATTTGACGGAAAATTCGTTCCGAAAAATAATTCGATTTTAGCTTGCTCACAGTTTTAATAACTAATTAGCCTGCCGTTGATATTTTTTTGCCACTAAATGCTGCTATTGATCCACACAATGAACTGTTAAAACAGGATGCGAAAGTTGAAGCTTAAAGAGAGAAGAGGAATCTCTGTTTCTACCTGTCGTTGCAGACGATCCATCAGATGCACAAGCAACAGCATTGTTCAATACGATGTCATGTTCATTAAAAATAACTTCAATAAATCCTAAATAGATGTACCTTTTGAGTCAAGCAATAATTGATCAGGAAAAAACATCTCACAAGATTGAATATCTTCATTAAAAAAATGAATATACACCATCATACGAGAACATAAGAGCGTTGCGATCACTTGGTGAGCAATACAATCCAACAACTTCAAGTTGCTGTCTGTATATATGAGAACATACATGGAGTTGTGAACAGTTCCTATCTTGGGATTGTCATATTTTGTTTGGAATTGTCATCCGCGCCTCCTTGTCTAGGGCCTGTCATCAGAGGTTCAGAAGTCATAGCCTGTGTCAATTTTATGTGTGATCTCTCGGTGCTGGCAACACTAGAGAATTTATCCTGAGGTCATTTCTTAATTTTACTTACAAAGTTGTTCTTGATCTTCCCTTATCTAATTTATTTCACCCCCCAAATGTTATTTCGTCCGAAGAACTATTTGAATATTAATGACCCTTGTAAAAACTATAGAATATTCCAAAATATTTCTTGTTTACGGGAATATTTATATCTTATCTATGAATGTGGTCCAGTTATTCCCGTTTAGCCTCCTTTTTTTTTTATACAGGTTCTTTGCATATCCCCTTTGAATATTGCTTCAAGTAGCATATGTTGAAATACCTTCTTAATACTCAAAATCCTATATCACCCACCAACATGTCCATTTACCACTATTTTTTTCTTTTTTTTCTTTTGATCATCGCCCAGTTGACATCGTCCAGGTTGAGAAATCCTGGTTTAAACGAATGAAACCTTTCGAGGTCTGTAGAAGTCGTTTATATCTGAAGTATATTGAAATATATTACATACGTGCGCACGCGCGCGCGCACACACACACACACACACACACACACATATATATATGTATGTACAAGAGCTCAGACTCTTTAACTCAACACCAAGGAATAAAATAAATAAAGAAAAAGCAATTCATCTATATATATAAAACTGTGGTAGTCTGTCTGTCTATCGATTTTTGGCACACATCTCCTCTTAGAATCTCTCACGGAATTGCACCGAAATTGCTATACTTGTACATTGAGCCCTAGCGAAGACATCGGAAAAAAAAAATTTCAAATTGACCCACCCTATGTGACGAAATCGAATATAATGTATCGATTTTTTAGCGTAAGTTATCAGTTATTTCCCTTTGTTCTGTTTACATTGAGCGTCTTACGTAAAAAATTACGCTGGCTTTAACAGTTGTCGAGCCAGCAAAATATTGACCTGCAAAATTCATCAGTTCGAACACTAAGCTTCCGTTTTGCTTCATTTCCATTTAAAAGCATTTTAAAACAATATTTTTACTTGAAAACAAGTCTATTTAAAGACTACGTAAAACAAGCAAATATTTCGTCGTTAGGCGTGCAGACAGACAGTCGTGCAGAGAGGTGATATACGCGTGCAGACAGACAGTCGTGCAGAGAGGTGATATAGGCGTGCAGACAGACAGTCGTGCAGAGAGGTGATATAGGCGTGCAGACAGACAGTCGTGCAGAGAGGTGATATAGGCGTGCAGACAGACAGTCGTGCAGAGAGGTGATATAGGCGTGCAGACAGACATAACTGATAATTTGGTTACGCTAATGTTTTTCTCTGCGTTGCAGTGTTTACATTTTCGATCTTTGTTAATAAATAACCAGTGCAGTTTCTATCCCCAACATCCTCTTTTGTTATAACATTCGGGTTATCGTTATGTTTTCTTAACTTCATAAGGCATATTGTTGGTTGAGGGAATATTAATCAAAAACACCACATGCAAGTCTGCACAGTAGACACTACAGTTTTTAAGCCAAGAAAGAAACTTAACATTGTAACTTTAACATAGCTACTGAGCGACCCCGAGCAACGCCGGGCTTTACTGCTAGTTAGGAGATATAAACCATAATTAAATATGTAATTGTCCCCATTAGATAATAAATAATGCTCTATAGATGGGAATAACCAAATTACATACAGCTATAAGCAAACCTATTCATGTGCAACTACACACACACACACATACACACGCACCATAAGATAAAAGAAACCTCCACTAAAAACCGTTTTTAGTAGGATTTATCTATCAAATCTTCTAGAAACTTCTGATTTGACAAATGTAAACCCCCTCCCCAAAGGACCCCTTTCAACCATGTTTATATCTATATTTGTATTTTTGTTTTATCTGCAAACCTTAACAATATACGTGGACTCTTGACACAGATAACCACCATTCTATTGGAAATAAAGAGGTGTGCTGGATCATTAATTCTTATAAAAAAAACATCGAATTCATACATTGCTACTCGTGTACACACACACACACACACATAGTGTGTGTGTGTGTATATTTGAATAGTAAGTTGACCAAGAGTTGTCAGTTTCAGCGGGTGTATTTTTGACTATGAAGGGGGTCTAAATGGTTGGGCATGTAGGTTCATAGAGACGGAAGAAGGTGGTCAGCGTCAACCATGGGATTCGAACCCACAAATGCCAGATACTGTGGCTTTATGTGCTCAGTTTGCTGGACTATACTGCATAATCGAAGAACGTGCGTTAAGCTTGTTAAGTTGAAATTAACTTAATATTCAAATACGCAGAGACACAGATACACACACACAGACACGCACACACAAATGCACACACACACACACATACACACACACGCGCGCATACATATATATAAGGACAGTTCACATCAGTTCTCATTAAATGTGGCATGAATAGACTGGTTACAATAGTCAGTCCGCTCCACGTAGCTCAGGTCTTTTGGTAATATTTGGTTTATTTAGGCCTATTGACCCGCAAATTATCAAAGTTCCTCTCGGTAGGTAATCTCTCTATCGCTCTCTCCCTCTCTCTCTCATATATATATAAGACCGTTAATCCCCTATTAAACATACATGAATCTACTGCAACCATACACGAACACAACTAAATGCCATAACAACCGATCCTACAAAGCGACATTTATGCCATGTTAACGGGGGAACTCAGTATTTACGGTATGAAGCTATGACATACATATACATAATTAAAACGACCTCACTTATCAGACAAATGCAGCTCACGGAAAATTAAGTTACACACATCCTTCTAAACCATACCACAAAACAAAAAATCAATTCTATATCCACTCCTAACTTTCTTCAGTTTCAGATACTGACCTTCGACACAATTGAATCACACATGAATATACCCCTCTACACACACATTTAAAATGCCATCTGGTCCATTAATATGAATGGTAAGAAGATTTTCTATTTTTTACCAAATGAATTCAACCCTATAATTCCACTCTGTTGAACCCCACCTCCACCTTCACCACCACACCTTCATAAAGAACATGCTTTGTTGTCCAACAATCTGAAGCCAGCAATTTTGCACCAAAACGCCGAAGCCTATTGCCAAAGAACGTTTTGTTGCTGCATGACAATGCATGACCACATACAGCCGACCAGACCGCTGAAACCATTAACCAATTGGGTTTTGAGGTGCTGGAACACTCTGCCTACAGCCCAGATCTCGCACCTTCCGACTATCATCTCGCCGATTTCTGTGTCTCATCACCACTACAAACCTAATCAGATACATGCAATCTCCGTTCACGCAATCGAATGCCGAAAACTGTTCCTTTAATTTAAGATTAGTATGTATTTCGAATTACTGAAATCCAATACAATTTGGAAAATTAACGCAATCCTCAATGGCTTGATTTCCTCAATTGATACACTGTCTGCTTGCCCATGGGTAATTTCATCATCCATTCCATAGCGATTTTATCATTGCCGTATCTCAACATAAGTTTCTTTACATCAACAGATGACGATTAAGAATTTGCATTAACATGAAGTTTTAAAGAAAATGCTATCAGTTTAATCATTATAAAACGTATGTCGAAAGCGTTTCTAAGCTACGAAAATATTTGCTTTTTTAACATCGTAATTTTCATAATTCTTGTCACCAAAGCACCAGATTTTAATTTCCTGTTTTAATTCTTGGTTTACAACTAAGGTCACCGGATTCTTCTTTAGATTATTACTTTCTGCTGAATTCGTCATGTAAAATAATGTTGAAAGGTACCTAAACACTAAATTATCAACACAAATTGCAGCGTAAACAATGTTGCGTCCTTTTGCGAATGGTAGAGGCGTCACACTACTCACTGCGTCGCGGTGTCTAATTTTCTAGTTTAGTATATGTATTAATTGAAAATAACAGCACAAACTTTTGACTACGTTGACGCGATATAATCTTTGTTTCCAACTGTAAATTATTAAGCAAGAAAGTAAAATACACATAGTTTATATGGTTACAATCCAAAGAATAGAAATATCCACCACAAAAAATGCAACGTTTATTAGAGTAGAGCGTGTAATCGAATAACAAACATGTGAATGTCTAGTATATGTAGCATAATAAATATCGAAACAGCTAGAGGTGGAATGCATTCGATTCTTTAAAAGGAAAGTAGATTAAGTGGTTAATTAGTTTGAGGTAAATGTGGAAAGCTAAAAGAACTAAAAGAAATCTTTATTTTATATAGAGTGGTGTAGAAGTAAGTAATATATATATTTCTTTATTTGCCACAAGGGCGCACAAGAAAAGGGGACAATACAAAGACATATACCGGGGATTTTACATACAGTCGTGTAAAAATATTGAAACAAACAATTATAACAATCGAAATCCCATATAGGGGGGAGGCGCCACAAATGGGTTGTTTAATACCCCGTCGATAGAACAACCCTCAACTTCAGGAGCGTGTTGTGAAATTGCTCCCTTCTTCCTTTTGCTCTCTTCTTTAACCTACAGGCTTATAAACAGAGAAGGCCCAATCACTCGGGACATTTTCGCTTCATTCATCCCCCTTTCAGTAAATTTACTGGGGTGCAGTGCCTCTTTCTCCACTCTGATTCTCCTACTAAAGTGATACTTAAAGAAGGGAATCAATTGTTGTCCGGAGAGAAAGGCATCTGTCCTCAGTCATCTCAATCGCGTCCACCATATAACCTCTTTCACCATAGCCACTGTACAGAGGAAAACCGCCTCTCTTTCGTTTTTGAAAGAGGCTGGCTGGTTGATCCTTACTATGGACTCGGCAGTCAACTGGATTTGTCCCATACGCGACAGCAGTTGTTCCGCGTAGTTCCACAGGTCGGTTACGCCCGGGAAATGTACAATTGCATGCAGGACGGTTTCAATGTCCTGCGTGCATCTTGGACACATCCTCTTGGAAGGATAAGTAATATATAGGATGTATGTTGGTGAAATGTCACTCACCTCCAGTTCCTATCGCTGTCACTCTCCAATTATCCTGGCATCCATCCAGTATATATTATGATATATATATATATATATATATATATATATATATATATATATATAAAAAATGAAAAATTCAGGACCCCGACAGCTGGGCTCCTGCCGTATGAACAGCTACATCTAGCTGTTGAAACGGCAGGAGCTCAAACGTCCTGGTCGCGAATTTTTCATTTGACCCACTCTACTACCCCAAGTATCGAGTACTTTCATGAGTAATGGGCTAACGGATTTTACCCTTCCATGCTGATATATATATATGTATATATGTATATATGATGGCTGCAACTCGATTTGAATGACGCCATCGCCTGATACTTAAGCGTATGCATCAGAGACGTGGCCTTTTCATCCTGCTAGGGACTTGCCTTTGGTCAGCTAGGCCATACATCACAAAAAGTGTCATCAAGTGTTGCCTGAACATCGAATGCGTTTACCCAAAACGTAGAACTGGTCTACATCATTGGATGAAAACGAAGTCGCAGGTTTTATATCAGAGTGACCTTCTCCTAGAGAGATGTCTTAATGAAGACTATGAGTCTCTCGCTCCAAAACAAGAAAAGAAAAATACTTTATTGGATGGCCGTTGACTCTCTTGAGTTCCTCCGCCATTTGACAGGTTTTGATTTTCATTTCACATGGTGTCTAAAATCACCCCCCTCACCAAGCAAGCTTGTGGGGTTGCCGGTTTAGTTGCCAACACGCGGACCATGCACAGGCTGTACTGGGTTACATGTTACCAGTAGCAATGAAGAGCGGCCTGACATAATATATAATACACAAACACACACACACACAGAAATACATATATATATGCACGCAAATTCTTTAATAATACTACAATTTCAAAAATTTACAGTAGGGAAACGGTATAAGCGTAAGTTATACATTAACTTTAAATGACATAATTTATATACAGGCAGGCTGATTTCATCTCGCACTCCAGGGAGAAGCAAAAGTAACCGATACGGGAGACATATATATGTACACACACACACACAGAGACACACGCACGCACCCACATACATACACACACATATACACATACACACAGACACACACATACACACAGACAGAGACACACACACACATATATATATATATATATATATTGTTAAATCACAAACCTGATGAGCAGATAAATACTGGAGTCGAGTGGAGTCGAGGCTATAACATTTATGGCTGACCCTTGGCGAATCCTTAGCAAAACTAACTGGTCAATACACAATTAAAACCTAAATACATGTAAATGAAACTTCATCGTTTTTCTTAGAATATGTATATATATATATCCTTATACACACACACAAACACACTCACTTATATATAAATATAAATATAAATATATATATATGTATATATATATATGTATATATATATATGTATATATATATATATATTCTACTTGCCAGATGAAATGCAGTCTGAATTAAACCATAACAAAACTTCATGGCTTATATATATATATATATATATATAAATGTAAGTATGTATGTACTCACTAAGAGTGAGAAATGAAATTTCGTTTTCATTTTATTTCAACTTATATATATATATATATATATATATATATATAATGAATGTATACTCCCAAGGGTGCCTCTATATAAGCCATGAAGTTTTGTTTATGGTTTAATTCGGACTGCATTTCATCTGGCAAGTAGAAACGAAGGCTGTCGTTATTTTGTATAAGAGTCTGGGCGAAATAAGCTAGGTATCTATAAAGGAGAAACACATGTGTTTATGTGTATATCATTTTGTATCTATTCATATATATATATATTGTTAAAAGGTTGTGTCTGGGTTGTGTGTCTGTGTGTATATATGAGGGGTTAAGGACCACATAGTGGATTAAGGCTATATATTAGTTAAGGTCCGGGTCATTTTCCATTCGGATAGGAGATGGGGTTTTAGGTGCAACCAAACGGAATAACTCGTTCTTTGTATTCAGGTATTTATTGGGATATTATAATATATGTTTTTTTTTCATTTCAGGTAGACGCGCTCCATCATCCACTTTTCTAAGGAATAAATCATACACAAAACGCCAGCACCAACAGTTTTGCAAGAGATGTCAAGATGAATGGACCTGTTATTTTTATCTAAAGACATTTTTTTCAATTCCAACCCGCCCGTCTCCTCAATCTATCTTATTTCTCATTCTTTCTTCTGATGAAGGACTAGAATCCGAAACGTTAAGAGCCTCTTCTTGCTATATCAAGCGTTAACCTAATATATCCCTTCCATATACTGTACCGATTGCGTTGTTTTTTCTGTTTTCCTTTTACACACACACACACACACACACACACACACACACACACACACACACACACACACACACACAGAGACACACACAGACACACACACACACACACACATATATATATATACCCCTTACGCACCTCCACAACCGCATCTTCCCGGATCCTTACACCCCTCTCACTTTTTAATCTTTTTTTTTTTTAATTCTGTGTTCTCTTTATATATTCCATTTATTTTCACTTCATGTTTCATATTTATTTTATTTCTGTTTCCCCAGTCCTTCCCTCAATCCCTCTCGGAGTTCCCCGTCGTCCCTACCCTCCTTATGAAGGACTTATATCCGAAACGTTGTAAACAACACCCTCCCACTCTCACCAAGAGTAAAGCTAATAACACATGTAACATATACTCCTGCGTTTGTTGGTTTATTGTTATTTTGAACTATATATATATATATAAGTTATTTCGGGTTGAATCGGAGGTAACCACAGTAAGTAAGGTACTCAATACATAGCAGAGTATAAAAGTTTTAATATAGAAGAGCTTCTACAGGACTAGAACTGTTTCATTCGTGAGAAATCACCAGGGAGCTGGCTGTCCAAGTAAGTAGTGGTATTTATATCTTTTCTTTTCTGGTGGTAGGAGAGGGTGATGATTGTCATGGGTGTAGGTCATTGGTTGAAGGATTTAAAGAAAAGGGAATTTATTAAAAGCTAATTCTTTAAAACTATAATATTAACAAAGGCAGGAAGAATACTGTAAACAAATTCAGATTTGTAATACCAATCCTTGTTTATCACGTAGACTAACAATACATGTAAGACAAGTGTCTACAGGATGGGTGGGGTTCAATGGTTTAAAGAAAAGGGAAATTCTTCAGAAGCT
>OZ024743.1:103645351-103647851 GCA_964016885.1 Eledone cirrhosa | reverse complement strand
AACAACCCCTCTAAATTTACATCACAGCGCTGACTAATTTTATTATTTTGTATCCTGTTCTGTAAAGGGGACGGGTTGGTATTCAAGGCCCGGAAATGATCATAGACAACAACAAAGGACACTTGGCATGTCTTCGAATGATGTATGCTGAATCGCAATGTTAATTAGACGATAATACCTGGGAGGCATACTGCAGAGGTACAGTATATATACTTGCAGAGGATAACGAAAGAAAACCAGTAAAGATTAGATAATCTATATCAAAGGAACTGTCTAACTTCAAGGAGATTGAAAGTAAAACACTGAAGAAGGCGAAAGGTAAAATGTAGACGGGGCAGTCGACGGAAGAAGAGTTCCAGATACTCCAGACACTAGCTGATTTGATTTACTTCATAGAAAAAGGATGGTTTCCCGCAAATGTGGGGGAAGAGGACGCGCCTCATAGAAGGGGAAGGGAGGAAGAAGTAGGTGTGAAAGTGATTAACTGAGGCAACGGGAGGAGAAAGGCAATTTTGAAAATGCTGTACGACGACGTTAATGAGTACCTCTGCCAGCTGGCACAAATTGAGAGAAGAAAATAAAGGAGAAAGCTCAAGTGGGAGTGCTGAAGGAGGTTCCTTGAACATCTTTGAAAATCCTTACACGTATGAAAATGAACTGTTCCAGGAGAGCAGAAATGTTGACCTCACCCTTTCGTAATATATAATCTATTTTTTTTCGAGATATCCCTATGCCATCAGAGTAGGAGATACTAAATCCGAAGTATCTGGAGTCAAATTTGGTCTCAGCTATCTTCGAATGAAAGCAATCTGAAACTTCATCAAACAGGCACGATGGAAGATTGTTCCAGACAAGGAATGGGTGCCATACGAGGTCCATAACAAATGTCCAATTCTGACCAACAGACTGTTTCTTAAAATTCGAAGAATATACGTGTGTAATACTTGATGCGTGGTACGATGCTGAGTGGATATACTAATGAGGTAGAGATCCGGCCGCAAGCTCGGGTGGTTTCAATTTATAACCTCTCCAAGCTTCTTCATGATAATCCTATATATATATATACATACATACATACACACACACACACACACACACATATATATATATATATCTATATATATATATATCTATATATATATATATATGTAGGAGGTGAGTTTTATTGTAGTACAATAAAGCAATGCAGATATCGGATAAGTAGCACTGTACAGTTTGTAGGACTGGAGTATAAATAATATATAAGATCAAAAGATGGTTAAAAGAGTTCCATGTACTCTTTTAACCATGTTTTGACCTTATATATTATATATATATATATATATTTATATATGTATATGAAGTGTAGTCGGCCCAATGTAAACGAGCATAATAATAGTCGAAAAAAATCGGGTAAGGTATTCCTGGATACGGAAAAATGAGACAGTGCGTCTCTGTCCCCGTCAATATGTCAATATTTTCTGTCAATATTTCTTAAGTCAACTGGATCTTCACACACACACACACACACACACACACACACACACACACACACACACACACACACACACACACACACACACACACATACACACACACACATACACATGCGCGCACACACACACACACACACACACACACACACACACACACACACACACACACACACACACACACACACACACACACACACACACACACACACACACACACACATATATATATATTCATACACACCAATTTCCAATAACAAGCCTAAACAAGCAAAAAACATACCAGTTAAAGAAAATCGAAATTAAATATAAGACCACAACAAAAGAAAACTCTTCGTGCCAGAAATGTTTCAAAGGGCGTATTAGACCACGCAGTATCAGGGGAATAATTGAATATATATAATATATATAATTTTTCTCTACACAACCCTCAACACAAAATACCAGTTAAATAGAAGGTATGTGGCTGAGTGTTATTATGGCAGGAGCGCTTAGAAAAGTTGATCCATGATGGAGGCAAATGGTAGTCTAGAGTTGGATATGTTTTCCCTTTTTAGAGAGTTAATATGCAGGGGGGGGGTGTACTTTAGGGTGGTCGGGTAGGAGAAAGAGAGGAGAGGGGGGTAATTCATTTATATAAGAAAAAGGATTAGGTAGGGTGTCGGGAGGTAACGTTTTAGAGAACGTAGGAATTTGGGGCTTTGGTTCATTGTTCGTTCCAGTTTTAGTTTAGTCCGAAGTTTAGTCCATTAAGTAGAGGTTGGAATTTGTTAATGAAGTACGTTTTCTTATTGGTACGTTGGATGAAAGAAGCGTTGTCTATCAATTTGTAAATGGGGAACATTTTTTAAAGTTTATTTGTTGGTTAGGTGCACAATTGCTGATATGTTCACTAAAAGCAATCTTTCTGTATTCCTGTATTTAGATTTGTGATCTTTGGACGCTCATACATTGTCGGAGGGTGTTTTTTGTCTGTCCTATGTAGTGCTCTCGACAACCTGAGCAGGTCAAAACATAGATTAGGTTTT
>OZ024743.1:103637851-103640351 GCA_964016885.1 Eledone cirrhosa | reverse complement strand
AAAAAGGTTCATTATTTAACGATCGTTTCTAGGACATATATGTGTTAGAATTGGCATGCATATTCAACAGATCTATGTACAAAATTATACAAAATTATACAAACTATCAAATCTAATATACATACCAACACATACATATGCCGTCTTCAGAAAGACGTGTATATATATATATATACACATCATATATATATATATGTATATATATACGTATATATACATATATACATATGTATATATATGATATATATATATATATATATCATATATATATATATGTATATATGTAGATATACGCATATATATATTTATATCGATAACTATATCTATCTATTTCTCTGTGTGTGTATATATATATATATATATATATATATATATATATATATATATATATATATATATATATATATATATATATACATATATATATACATATATATATATATTTATTTATATATAGCACGGAGCGTATGTGCATAAACCGCACTCACCGTACTCTATTATGGCAGTATTGTGTTAACTCAATGTACAAGAACAGAGCCGTTATATGCAAAAGAAACCAAAGAACGCTTACATACTCAAACAGTCGTTATTTGCTTACAATGTTTCATCCTCACCTTTTGGCAGGGGATCCTCAGAGCCTAATAAATAAATACAGTGTTGAGTATAAGCTCTACAAAAAACCTAGTCACACGAACAATCAGAATAAAGATAGGGAGGTTGGAGATGGCGAACAAAGAGGTGCATGCTGGGGGTTGTTAAGCATCGCTGCTAAATGCCAAGGCATAAGCGGATTCAACAAGATGAAGATATAATAGATGGCACACAAAACAAAGAATGCAAAAGCTAAAAATGCAAAAGCATAAAAAATACATAAAAAAACATGTTAAAACATAATATAAATTATAATAAAGTAATAAAAATATATAAAAATAATGAAAATAATAAAATAAAATAAAGTAAAATAATAATGAAAAAAATATAATGAAAAATAATAAAATAATTGTTTCTACTCTTTGGCACAAGGCCAGCAATTACCCAGTGTATTACTGGTACTTTATTTTATAATAATAATAAAAATAATTGTTTCTACTTTTGGCACAAGGCCAGCAAATACCCAGTACATTACTGGTACTTTATTTTATCGACCTCTGTATGGATGAAAGGCAAAGTTAACCTCGGCTGGATTTGAACTCAGATCGTAAAGGGACGTAACTATGCTGGAAAGTATGTCCGACCCTCTATCGATACTGCCAATAAAATAAGTGTTTCTAAAATAATTGTTTCTACTTTTAGGCACAAGGTCAGCAATTACCCAGTGCATTACTGGTACTAATAATAAAAGATAATAAGAGAATAAAATAATATAATAATATAATAAATACATATATATATACTAAACTTCCATTTATATATATATGAGATGGAGGATTTGCGATATATCTATACCTATATTTATATCTATCGACCTCTCCCACTCCTCCCCCTCTCTCTCTCTCTCTCTCTCTCTCTCTATATATATATATATATATATATATGTGTGGTTGTTTCTGCGTGTTTGTCTGTGTATGTGAATGTGTTTGTGTGAGTGTATATGTGAGTTTATTCCAAATTGCTAAGTTTATGTGTAAGACAATGGTGCTCTGCTTTCTGCCTTATAATGGATTGTAAATGTCAACATAAGAAATTATTCTTGGGATCATCATAATACGACCAATCTCTTCATCGTTGTCAGTGACAACAAATGTATCGTCGACATATTGGCATGTAGATAGTGTGGTTGAGTTCAGAGAAATTTTTTTTCCAATTTAGTCGTTTAAGCGACACGGATGCGGGCTCTACTCGGGAGCACATAACCACACAATCATTCTGTATGCATACGTTACTCTGTGGACGATGGATGGGGTCTTCAGTTATTCATGCCAATAGTAAATCTTTTATTGTATCTCTAGGTGTATATATATATATATATATATATATATTGGGAGTAAAAATACGATATTAACAAATGGAAACTATATTTATAAAACCATATTTATTTCATTATACATATTTCAAGGACACCAAGTTAAATTATGGTGTGCTTTCGTCAGATAAAATATAATATAGATCAGTTTTATAAATAAATATTGACATACACTTAAATAATGCAACCATTACTGTTGGAAGCTCAACAGTAATGGTTGCATTATTTAAGGGTATATCAATATTTATTTATAAAACTGATCTATATTATATTTTATCTGACGAAAGCACACCATAATTTAACTTGGTGTCCTTGAAATATGTATAATGAAATAAATATGGTTTTATAAATATAGTTTCCATTTGTTAATATCGTATTTTTACTCCAAATATTTGTTGAGTGCTTTATATCAGTTATAAAAATATTTGCTTGTTGTATCCCAACAATTTAAATAGAACTTTTACATATATATATATATATATATATATATATATATATATATATATATATATGAATGTATATATGATTATATATATG
>OZ024743.1:103614906-103635151 GCA_964016885.1 Eledone cirrhosa | reverse complement strand
GATGTGTATATATATATTATGTATTCTCTCAAACTTTTCTACGTTTATCTGTTAATATATCTGCAGATATATCGGTTTGCGCAATATAAAGTTTTCGAAATTCGCTTATTGAAATATAAGAATTTCTTCCTATAAAAATGGTAGCATCATGACTAACTTACCGGCACTTGTGCACAATCCTGAAGTTTGGTTTAGAAAATATCTGCAACTGATTCTCTGTCCAAAGTTATGCAAATAACTGCTGCATTGGCTGCTGCATATATAAAAACCTGCTATATGCATGCGTGCATATTTATAGAAAACTTCAATCATTTGAATATATATGTAATAGTTTGATCATATGCGATTATGAATATGAGAGCGTGCGCATGTTTGTTGCAAGGACACACAATGCATCACAAAAAGTGTTTGTATGCACCGACAGTAACAAACAATAACGTTATAAAATATTCACTCATACCTTTACTCGTTTATGCATACCATGTCCATTCACAATTACGCACACACCAATTCAATTTGATTACGGCCTCCATCCAAAGAAGTCCACATTCCCAAGTACATGAATATATTTTATATATATATATATATATGTGTATATATATTTTATATATATATATATATATATATATATATATATATATATATATATATGTATGTATATGCATTTAAGTATGTATATATATGACATTTCTAAGAACACTTTTGGAGTATATGCAGTCTTAATTGTTATTTAAAACTTAAATATTTCTAATTATTCCCCTTAATCTAATACGTAATTTAGAACACTTTGCGTTGTATATACTGTATATCAATATATATTTCACATTCATATATGCTTACAATGTATATATATATATATATATATATATATATATATATATATATATATATATATATATATGCACACACACACACACACACACACACACACATATATATATACATGTATAAATGTGTGTATGTGTGTGGGTGTGTGTATATACGTCTATACCGTATATACGCATGTAAATATCGAGCCCATCTAAAGGCCAATGCCCTATATTTTGCACCAAAACATGGATTTTCCCATTTATTTCATGGAAAAAGTCATTTTTACGGAAAACAGATCAGCATTTACGAAGAAAGGTATAAATATTACGACGGAGAAAATGTCACTAGGTTCCTCACTCTTGATGTAGAAAAGTGTAAATATTTATAAGAGCTATGAGGATTTGATAGTATGAAATATGATTTGACTCATAGAAACATTGCTATTATTACAGTAAGTCATCGTTTTGCATTTATTTACTGAGAATCAACTGAAGCCTCTCCATTATATTATCCGTATAATAGTTGATCCCATCAATTTAACCTAGGAAATATTGTAAACACACACTTATATATATATATGAGGGACTCATTTTATAACATGTAATCCATGTGCAACCATGCAGTATTTTTCTCCCCATATTTTTCATATATATATAGTGTGTTCTGTTATTAATTCTGGCAATATTACGCAAATATGACCCTCCCCAAGTATAACAATATCTGTTTCGACACACGATTTCATATAAAAAACCTCGCAAAACTATATATATATATATATATATATATATTTCTATATATGTATATATGTATCTATATTATATATATATATATAAGTCTGTGTGTGTGTGTGTGTACAATATTTTCTAGGTTAAATTGATGGGACCAACTATTGGATGTTCACCAAAGGAGAAGAAAATAACCATATGTGTTTACAAAGCAAATGCAAATCTGTGAATGATTCGAACCACGTTTCATGTATTTATTTTATATAATATATATACATATGTCAATCTATTTCTAGTTGATATATATATATATATATATATATATATATATATATATATATATATATACACACATATTTATACATAGAAAATAATCCAGCCTGTGGTTATAATTTTTTGTTTGGTATGAAGCCTCCATATACAAGCCAGCACCCTTGGCAGGGCACTAACCCGGTGAAAAATTAATCGCCATCCCTTTAATTAAATGTAGGTTTTACCTAGTGGACACAGCATGCAAAGGGCACCCACACTCATGCATACACACAAACATTGACACACCGATATTTGTGTTACCATTAGGACTAATATTAGCTGAATCCACAACAGTGTTTATATGAAGATACAACGATATTTTTATGTATAATAAAGATAAATAAGTGTCTCTGTGAGGATATTAACCTGTGATCATGTCACAACTATCTCCGTAGTTGTATTAGAATGCCAGACTCTGGTGTTTCAGGATCTTCTAATCAATCGTCAGATATATTTACTCACTCGGTAATAAGTTCTAAATACGCTACTGCCTATATACTTTTTGCGTATAAAATATTTGATCAGCAACTCAAATAGGTTTAACTTATATAGGTATATAATATTGTTTCTATTTTTGGCACAAGACCAGCAATTATCCCAGTGCAATACTGGTACTTTATTTCATCGATCTCGTAAGGATGAAAGGCAAAGTTAACATCGGCGGGATTAGAACTCAGAACGGAAGGGGCCGTAACTCTATGCTGAAAAGCATGGTGTCCGAACCTATACCGATACAGTATATAATATATAAGAATGTATAATATATAAGAAGCATATATGGTATATAATATATAAGAAGTATATATGCTGCCTTATATATATATATAGAAAAAAAGATGAAATCGAAAATGCAACTGGAGTCTTATTTTTTAAAATGTATATATATTTATTTGGTTCCTTTACCGGTTTCGCAGTTCTTCTGCTTTTCAAAAGTAGAGTTAAAAAATAAGACACCAGTTGCATTTTCGATTTCATCTTTTTTTCTTTACACTTTCACTCGTGTAGGACACTTCGGTTATTTTTCATTTTGTAAAAAAAACGTCACTTTCTAATATATATATATATATATATAAATATATATATATATATATATAAATATATATATATATATATATATATATATATATATATATATATATATATATATATATATATATATATATATACACACACACATATATATATATATATACACACAAACACACACACATATATATATATACATACATAATAGCTAACAACTCTACATGGCTGAATACAATAAATGTAAGTTTTTCGAATACTAATAAGGGTTTCTTATATAGGCACAAGGCCAGCAATTTTTGGGGAGGGCAAAGTCAATTAAATCCACCCCAGTGCGTGACGGGTACTTTATTTTATCGACCCCGTAAGGATGAAATGCAAAGTTAACCTCGGCGGGATTTGAACTCAGACCGTAAAGGACCGTAACTCTATGTTGCACAGCATAGCGTCCGACCCTCTACCGATACTGCCAATCTACTGCCCTTTTTCGAATACTAATAATAAAACAAGATCGAGAATGAGGGGTTCATTCTACTGACATGGCTTATAAAAGAGGCTGTTTGCATAATTGCAAACGAATCGAATATTATTATTATTAATATTCGAAAAACTCAGATTACACACACACACACACGCACACACACACACACACGCACACACACACACATACACACACGCACATGCGCGCGCACGTGTGTGTGTGGGTTCAAATAATTTATACGCAACATTTGTTTGTGGAATCACCACTCTGGCAAGTAGATCTATAAAGGAGTCGAGTGCTTAACTTCTATTGGTGGCCTTGAGCCAATCCTCTGTGAATCGTGCGTAAAGGTTGATACACAATCGAAATCTAACTACCTGTAAACGAAACTTCACTTCATCGTATTCTTTAATACAATTCACTCCGCACTGAATTATATACACTATATATATATATATATATATATATATATATATATATATATATATATATATATAACGAAGGAAATGTGGTAAGGAACCAGGTGGACCATAACGCACCAAAGTACTCAATACTTAGGGTAGTAGAGTGGGTAATAGGAACAAGTAAGACCCCGACGGCTAAGCTCAAGCCGTTTCGACGGCTAATTCTGTACTGTACAGAATTAGCCGTCGAAACGGCTTGAGCTCAGCCGTCGGGGTCTTACTTGTTCCTATATATATATATATACATATCTATACTATAAAGCTGTATGTAAGTAACAAACTTTCCGCCAGGCGGCTGGACCAAACAGCACCAAATTTGCACCATAGATGTAACTTTTTCCAAGTAAGAAAGTGAGAGTATTTTTGTCTACTGAATTTTGTTAAAAGATTAAAGACATTATTTAAATATTCACTTCTTTAAAATTATCAAATGTCAACACTTCTGGTTATACAACCTTCCTAACGTCTTCACGAACCAAAGTATCATCTTCCTGTTTTCTTTCGGTTGCAACGTTTTTCGAAATATTTACTTCTGCGTTCACAGATTGATTTTTTTAGTTTCAGAAGATCCCGTTAAGGGTGAAAGCAGCGATTCTTTGCTTAAACTTTAATCTGTTATTTTAATATATATATAATTATATATTCGTGTACAGATATTTTTGCATACACAAAACATAATATAAACAAACGTATTTATTTCACGAAAGCACAGACGGCTTATCGTCATTGTTACTGCCGATATGCCACCCCAAAAGTTCTAGCCTGGCCGCAAATCAGATTTTCCAGAAGAAAAAAATGTTACTAGACCCCTGGCTAGAGAAATATCCCAATGAGATACCTGACAGAATAGAGAAAAGCTTCATCACCGAGGGATTAAAATTCATCTTACAGAACAACTTTTTTGATTTCGATGGCAGTACTTACAAGCAAATATCGGGGACTGCGATGGGTACAAAAGCTGCTCCAACTTATGCCAACTTAGTCATGGCATACTTAGAAGTCCAGATATATGAATAGTTCAAATCAAAATACGGATTGAACTTCCACAAATATGTATCAGAGAATTGGAAACTCTACTTGGATGATTGTCTCATTCTTTGGTCCCACACACTCGACCAACTGAAGGATTTCAAAAACTTAATAAACGGCATCAATAACGACATCCAATTCACAATGGAATACAGCCAAGATCAACTCCCATTTCTGGACATCTTAATCTTAAAAAAAGACACAAATATTGAAACTGACATACACTACAAACCAACAGATTCCAAACAATACCTTCTATTCACCTCCAGCCATCAAAAGCACACGAAGACGAACATTCCTTTTAACCTAGCAAGAAGAATTTGCACAATTGTCTACAATTATGAAACGCGAAATAAAAGACTTCAAGTATTAAAGGAAATTCTACTCGAAAGCGAGTACCCACTATTACTAATAAATAATGAAATAGAAAGGGCTAAAGCAATAGGCATTGATGAATTACGTAAACAGAAACAAATTCAAGGTACGTCCAATATTCTATCATATATCTCAACACACAACCCAAGAAATGCGGAAGCTTACAACACTATTCACAAGAACATCCCACTACTAAAACAAAACCCAAGAATGAAAAAAGGCCCTTGAAACACACAAAATAATCAAAAGCAAAAGACAACCGAAATCACTGAAAACATTACTCACCAATGCCAAATTACCTACCACAAACCCACAACCAAGTGTCAAAAAATGTGGTCGCTCTAATTGTGGAACCTGCACTCACCTCATTGAAGGCAACACGTATACATTTAAATCAGGACAAAATTTTACTTTAAAAAAATCACTTCACTTGCTCATCAAAAAATCTAATTTATGCCATTAAATGTAAAGGATGCAATGAAGATTATATAGGACAAACTAAACTCACACTCAGAAACAGAATGACAGTTCATCGCCAACAATTACGAGATCCAACCACGAGACAGATACCACTAAGCGCACATCTAGACATATGCGCAAGTAAGAAGACACCCAAATTCCAAGTCTTCCCATTTTACCTTTGCGCTAACAATACAACAGAACAAATACGAATAAATAAGGAAAATATGTTTATTCAAAAACCAGCATTTAATATGGTTTAATATACATTATGTCAACACCATAACATGCTAACCATCCAAACAGACACATACACACACACATAACACCTTCTACTTTAGAAAATACAAACCCGAACTAAATAAACCTTAACATACGTTTGCACTGACAATACAACAGAACAAATACGAATAAGTAAGGAAAATATGTTCATTCAAAAATATTCCTACTAAAGGAATCATTTTCCTACACACACACACACACACACACACACACACACACACACACACACACACACACACACACACACACACAATATATATATATTCTCTTCATCTTAACATGCTAACCATACTCCCACACACATAACACCCATACACACACATAACGACCCCCACACCCCCACACACAACTCCCCCCCTATTTCTACTAATAGAATCACTTTGCTACACACATATATACATACACACAAAATATATATTCTCTCCTTCTTAACATACTCACACACACACACACATAACACCCATATACACACACACACAACTCCCTCCCCCATTTCTACTAATAGAATCATCTTCCAATACACACACACACACAAGCACACAAATAAACATACATATCTTTACTTTCTTTATTCAATAGAATCTCTGAACTCTGACACCCCAGCGAATAAACCATATTCACTGAACCAGAACAATTCTCCCATCCCATTTCTCTTGACCACTATCTTTTGCTTGTCATAAAATTCTCTAAAAAGGCTACAGAATAGATTTCCAAATAAGGGCGCGAAAATTTAATGAAAACTTGTTCACGTGACAGCCATAATTTCATTTATAACCAATCAAATTACATTTATTAAAAAAAAGCCTCCGTGAGCCCCCCCTTTTTTAAGTAAAAAGAAATTCAAACACACACAACACGCAGACACACACACACACACACACACACACACACACACACACACACAATCACACAAATAAACATACATATCTTTACTATCTTTATTCAATAGAAAATCTGAATTCTGACACCCCAGCGAACTAACCATATTCACTGAACCAGAACAATTCTCCTAACCCATTTCTCTTGACCATTATCTTTTACTTATCATAAAATTCTCTAAAAAGGCTACAGAATGGATTTCCAAATAAGGGCGCGAAAATTTAATGAAAACTTGTTCACGTGACAGCCATAATTTCATTTATAACCAATGAAATTACGTTTATTAAAAAAAAGCCTTCGTGAGCCCCCTTTTTTTAAGTAAAAAGAAATTCAAACACTCATATATGAAAAAACAACCTGTGACACCCCGCCCCTCTTGTTTGAAGAACTTTGTAACGCGAACTGGCGCGAAATTTATTATAATTATTGACCAATCAATCAAATTACTTCTCGAAAAACCTGGCATTTCGAGCCACTTTTTCCATATAAAACAAGTAAGAATCAGATACCAACCAGATGTGAGAAAAACCACAGACCCTCCATCTCAACTCTACTTTTGAAAAGCAGAAGAACTGCGAAACCGGTAAAGGAACCAAATAAATATATATATATATTTAAAAAAAATAAGACTCCAGTTGCATTTTCGATTTCATCTTTATATATATATATATATAATTGGTGTTGGATGCTTAAATCGTCCGTATGCGGTAGGCCGTATGAGCACTCAATGCCCTCGTAGAGCAGAGTATGATATCACAGAAAAAAAGAGAATAATTGTTGCGACGAAACGAATTTATTGGACATATTACAAATGTTTCTCGGGCGACCAGCTCGAGGCTCGATCGATATGGTGATCACACCTGACTCTGAAATCAAGACAGTCGTCAGATATGTCTCGATTCTACGAAGAAGATTTTCCTATAGTCCTTTAACATCGAATTTCTTCGTTTGTTGATTTAGATCCTGTTGTTGTCATTCTATGAGTGGTCAAGAATTGTACACGTCACCGGTATTTTTAGCCACTCTTGGTTGCCCACTTCTTGCTTCTTCTCTTTCTGTCAATCAAAATCTTCACCTGTCAATCAAAATTTCATCATGTATCAGAATTACTACTGTGGTGGGAAAGGGGCTGTAATATTGAACGGCTGGCGTCACTTCGACGTCTTCATTGCCCCTAGGTGCCTTAGTCTACATCGGTCAGGTACACACCCGCAATTATGCTGTATGCGGCATTCATCATAAATAATGTTTTGCGGGAATTTTTTAAAGAAAAACAAACCATGTAGATATTTAGCGTAACATTTGTAGGACACAGCCTTAGGATACACTCCGCCGTACATATTTCAAAAAGAAAAGGGAAAAGAAAAAGAAAGAACCTGTAGCAAGAACGTTTAAAAAAAAAACGTTTTTAAAAGAAAGCTTTCAACACCCATTCAAACGGAAGGGCTATATCAAAGGTGTTTTCAACAAATAGACCCAATTCTACACACACACACTGGACTCAGGGGAGCGTGCGTAGCCAAGACGCAGCACTTATATAGTCAGATGAGAAAATCCATGGAAAGTCATCCGTACCCCCACGCATACATGCTCCGACAAATACATCGACCCATGTATGCACACACCCGTGCTATTGCATGTCTGTGTGGACACACATACATACACGCACCCGTGTGCTCCCACACCGGATGCATATACTTGATGATTACCCCCCCCCCCCATCCGTTCACCCACGCGCCGCTGCGCACATGGTGCACACAGTATTGTATGAGACAACGCATTTGAGGCCTTGACCCAATTTGATCATGTGGTGGTGTGAGTCCGAGGGTGCCTGCACCATATGCCTAAATGTTACGACAGCACAATATCCCTGCACTAATCGCATATAGCGTGGGTGGCACATAACATACAATAATGAAATAGTATACAATAATAAAATAAAATAAGCTAAAATACAATAAAATAAAATGCTGGAAAAAGAGAATGCATACATGACAAGGATGCAGAGGGGGACCGGCCATTAAGGAGGTGTGCTTAAAGTTTCATACAATAATGGCTAAAAATACGGTGACGTGTACAATTCTTGACCACTCATAGAATGACAACAACAGGATCTAAATCAACAAACGAAGAAATTCGATGTTAAAGGACTATAGGAAAATCTGCTTCGTAGAATCGAGACATATCTGACGATTGTCTTGATTTCAGAGTCAGGTGTGATCACCATATCGATCGAGCCTCGGGCTGGTCGCCCGAGAAACATTTGTAATATGTCCAATAAATTCCTTTCGTCGCAACACTGATTCTCTTTTTTCTGTGATATATATATATATATATATATATATATATATATATATATATATATATATATATATATATATATTATATATATATCATCATCATCATCGTCTTCGTTTAACGTCCATTTTCCACGCTAGCATAGGTTAGACGGGAGTTGTCCCACTTGAGGCAAGGTTGGTCGGGTGACCATGTCTCGCTCATATAGGACTATCTGGCAGGTTTTCTACGGCTGGGTGCCCTTCCTAACACCAACCACATTTACAGTGTCGTACTGGGAACTTTTTACCGCGTTACCTACACGACCACATTACAGCGTGGACTGTGTGTTTTTTTCTCGTGACACCTACACGATCTCGATCTCGATCTCATTTATCTCGTTTATTTGGACTGGATGTTGTGGTACTAACTTTATAGAGAGAAGGTAGTGTTGGTGGGAGTGGGAGGATAGGGTAGGGGTAGTGGATTGGGGTGTATATTTGGTTAAGAGGTGCCTACTGACTGTAGGTTTCACTTTGTACATAGGCAAGGCGGGTCTTCTGTATTACTGCGTAGCGCCAAAGATCTTGGTCCAGTGACATTGTCTTATAGAGGTGTAAGTGTGTAAGGTCGGAATTTATCAGATCATCCCAGGTTTTTCTGGGTCTACCTACTCCGTAACTACCATACATTTTGATCGCCCTGCACTTTTTTATACAGCTGTCGTCTTTCATGCGCATCACGTGGCCATACCAACGTAGTCTTCTCTCGAGTAAACAGCATCTGATCCCTCTTATTCCTAATTTCTCACTTAGTTCATTTATGCTTTGCCGTTCACGTATTATTACACATCCAACGGAGCATGCATGCTTTGTTCCTTTCCAGTCTACGTAGGTCCTCTGCACGCAATGTCCATGTCTCACTGCCATGTAGCATTGCTGTCCGTATACAAGCATCATACAATCTGCCTTTCATTTTTAGAGAGAAACCTTTTGTGGTCAACAGCGGTATAAGCTCTCTGAACTTTTTCCATCCCGTTCTGACTCTGGCTACTGTACTTTCAGAACACCCTCCATCACTGCTGATTTCGTCACCCAGATAACGGAAAGTGTCTACTATTTCTATAGAACCATCTGGGCAATAGAAGGGGCTAGTATCCTGTGGACACTTGCTACCTATTGCACCTGAGCATCCGCCACATATAAAGTCTACGTTCTTAGATAGTTTACCTGTGATCCCACTACATCTTTTATGTACCCATACTTTGCATTTGGGACATCAAATTGAATTTCTGCCTACTCCTTTCCTACACACTGAGCAAGGCCATTTCCCTGAGGGTACCTGTGCCTTATTTTCCTTTCTACAAACTAGGACTTTAGTCTTAGACAAGTTAACTTTAAGGCCTTTTGATTCTAGGCCATGCTTCCATGTTTGGAATTTCTTTTCTAGTTCAGCCATTGATTCAGCTATGAGCGTTAGATCATCTGCGTATAGGAGTTCCCATGGGCAGCGGTCTTGAACTCCTCTGTTATAGCCTGAAGGGCAATAATAAATAGGAGGGGGCTAAAGACAGAGCCTTGGTGAACACCAACTTTTACACTAAATTCTTCACAATATTCATTGTTAATTCTAACCTTACTGACTGTTCCATTATACATAGCTTGTATAGCTCTCACAAGCCATTCATCTACACCTAGTTTTCTAAGAGCCCACCAGATAATGGAGCGGGGAATTCTGTCAAAGGTTTTTTCCAGGTCTACAAAAGCTAATTAGAGGGGTTTACTTTTAGCTAGGTACTTCTCTTGTAGTTGTCGTACAAGGAAAAGAGCATCTGTGGTACTTTTACCTGACACAGACCCAAACTGCATTTCATCTAGATCAATTCACTCTCTGATTAGTTGCGCTATAACTCTTTCTGTGACCTTCATGACCTGGTCAACTAACTTAATGCCTCTATAGTTTCCCCTATCTAGAGCATCTCCTTTACCCTTGTAGCAGTTAATGATGATGCTGCTACGCCAGTCTTTTGGTATGACCCCATTCTGTATTACTTGGTTAACTATACGGGTGACCATAGTATGTCCCACAATTCCAGATGCCTTCAACATCTCAGCAACTATCTCCGAAGGCCCAGCTGCCTTACCTGTCTTCATATCTTTGATTGCCTTACTTATTATACTACCTTTAACTTGCATCGCTGGTCCTTCTATTGGATCGATTTGGGGCAGACTATCTTTTTCCCACTTATTCTATTCATTTAATAGTCTCTCGTAGTGACACTTCCAGGCTATCTTCTTATCAGCATCAGTGAGGGCAAGTACACCGTTATCATTACAGACACACTTCTCCCCGACAATATCACGGTTTTCCTTGACACATTGTCTAGCAATCCTGAACACCTCGCCTTTTTGGTCCTCACATTGTAGATCATGCTTGAACTTTCTTTTCTCTGCTTCCCTTTTTGTAAGGTACACTTGTCTCCTAGCTTTTCTCCTGACCACTTGATAGTCTTCTCTACTTCCCCTATTCTGCCATACTTTCCAAGCCTGCTTTTTGGCCTTGATTGTCTCTTCTACCTTACTGTTCCACCATCAAGTTACTCTCCTCCTGCCAATAGGTCTGCTCCAGCCACAGATTTCATCCGTTGCTTTCAGCAGGTTCATTTTCAAGAATTGCTACTGTTCCTCTATATCGCACGTCTCTAATTGCTCTTCCTTATTGTCAAAGGCATCAAGTAATAAGCTTTTAAATTTGTCACTGGCTATGGGGTCCTTCAACTTCCATATTCTTCTCCTCAAGGTAGGCCTCCTCTGTCGTCGAGTACGTCTATTCCTGACTGTTGGGAGGTGCATTCTTCACGGGGAGGGATTTAGTGTTTACAACAAACACTTTGTCCCGTCTTCTAGTAAGGATATAATCTATCTGGCTGACGTGTTCCCCTGATCTATAGGTGATCAAGTGGTTTTCACGTTTTTTGAAGTTTGTGTTACAGATAGTTAGGTTATTGGCGTCACAGAATTCCAGGATTCTGAAGCCTTCCTCATTTCTATTTCCAACCCCATAGCCTCCATGGATTCCATCATAGCCATCACTATGTTGTCCAACGTGGCCGTTTAGATCGCCAGCAATAATTAGGTAGTCGCTATCGGTTATTTGGGAAGTAGTGTGCATTAGCGTCTCATAGAACCTGTCTTTTATAACGTCAAGTAGACCAGATTGGAGTGCATAAGCGGATATTATTGGTGGATTGGCAGTATCAGTAGAGAGTCGGACGCCATGCTTTCCAGCATAGTTACGTCCCTTTACGGTCTGAGTTCAAATTCCGCCGAGGTTAACTTTGCCTTTCATCCTTACGGGGTGGATAAAATAAAGTACCAGTAATGTACTGGGTAATTGCTGGCCTTGTGCCAAAAGTAGAAACAATTATTGTCACAGTAGTTTTATTTAGAACTAGCCTTATTTTAATTATTCTATCATTTACTCTATTTACGTCAATTACCTTATCTAGCTATTTTTCAGCTAACATAATTCCTACTCCACCCAGTCCGTTGTCATTTCCTACCCAGAAAAGTTTATAGCATCGTTTTTTACCCACGATGAATCTGGCAGACCCCCCTCTCCACCTAGTCTCTTGAATACAACAAACATCAACTTCTTTACGTTCAAGCATCTCTACAACCTCATTTGAGAGACCTTTTAATGTGCCTACGTTTATGGTACCAACTCTGAAGTTGGGAGGGTGGGATGGATGGGTTAGAGGGGCAGGGAGGGATGTGGGAGACGGAATTATGTTGGTCATTCGTGTCTGAAATAGAGAAGGGTCTTTGTATTCTCCTCCTGCAGCAGGAGGTGAATTTATCTTTATCTGTGATATCGACATTGAATGCTTAGACTTTCCAAATCTCTGCAGTCAACCCATCAAACAGGTCTAAACTTAAGGAGTAGTAACTGGGGCGGTAGCTTTGCTATACTGATTTATTAGGGAACTTACTAAAGCCGCTGAGTTATGATTGGACCATTAGCAATGGTGGTGTGTGAGGGTGGGAGGGCGGGAAATGGGTAACTTTAGGAGAAGGATTTGATTTAGGAAGGGTCCAACAGAATGAGACAAATCATTTAAAAACGTAAATATTAATTGAAAATCCGAGAGAAACAAACGGGGAATTTGAATTGTAGACTAGCATAGCTCGGAGTTTAAAAACACTGCTCATTGGGGAGACTACGGAATATGGAAGACAATGTTTACATTCTCAAAAACAACAGGTCGTCCGTAAGATAATTTAGATAGATAAATTCTGTCCTTGGGAAACAGCAAGATCTATTTTATACCTGCGATCAGGCGGGGGTGGGGGTGGGGGGTGGGGGGGGGGTATGAGAGAAACAGCAAAGTGATTACAAATTAGGGAGCGATATATATGTATATATAAGGATATGTGTATTTATGTATATATATATATATATAATACGTACATACATATATATATATATATATATATATATATATATATATATATATATATATATATATATGTGTGTGTGTGTATGTGTTTTTATATATATATATATATATATATATATATATATATATATATATGAATGAGTTTCAAGGTACGTTTTGAAAGTAGTATGACAATATAACAACTTTAATTGATTGGAAGAGACCAAACAAGGCATAATGAAGAATTGAACATAATGATTTATTCATACATTTTTCAGTCTAAAAAACACAAAACTGCGAATATTACATGTGATTTATTTTATAGAAGAGAAAAAAGAAAATGTCCCTTATAATCTATAATCTGTTCCTTCAGCTTCTAACAACCTTTGCTTTTTCAAACCTTCGACCAATAAACAAAACCAATCTTATAAACACTGATGAGAGAAAATTAAATGTAGTGTTTTATTCATAATTGTTTCACTCTAAAAGACTCTCATCAATATATATATATACACAGAGGTTGGACGAAATAATGTAAAGACCTTAAAATTTCAAACAAATTTATTTTAATATGGGGTAGGACCGCCTTTGGCAGTAATTACAGCTTGAATTCTACGAGGTATGGACTCGTACAAAGTTTGAATTGTTTCCAAAGGAATTGTTATCCATTCTTCATCTAAAACAGTCTCCAGTTCTTGTAGTGATCATGATGGAGGATATCGACTCCTTACTTGTTTTTCTAAAATGCACCATAAATGTTCAATAATATTGAGATCTGGGGACTGTGGTGGCCAGATAAGATGTTCAACTTCACTAGAATGTTCCTTGTGCCATTCAGTAACAACATTAGCTGTGTGAATTGGTGCATTATCATCCTGAAAGATTGCGTTTCACTCCAGAAACAGTTCCGCAACCATAGGATGAATTTGATCAGATAAAATGCTTAAATAGTCTTGACTATTAATTCTGCCATGAAGGGAAACCATTGGGCTGGCGGATTTCCAAGATATAGTCCCCCTGATCATCACAGATCCTGCTGCATGTTTAACAGTTGGAAGAAGGCAGTCTGGGTCAAATGCTTCTTTTGGCTATCTCCACACGTATACTCGGCTGGTGGTCGGAAATAAGTTAAAGGGTGACTCGTCCGAGAAAATAACATCCTTCCACTGCTCTAGGGATCAATTCTGTAGCTTTTTACTCCACTCTAAACACTTTGCAACGTTTGTTTTTGAAAGTAGTGGTTTTCTGATTGCAGCCCTCCCGTGAAATCCGGCTTTGTGCAGCTCCCGGCGAACAGTTTTTGTGAAACTGGGTTCTCGAGGTGGTCATTAAACTCTGCAGTAATTTTGGGAGCTGTTCTTTTATGATCCTTTCTAACAATTCGCGTAAGAGTCCGACGGTCCCTATCTGAAAGTTTTGGTTTTCTTCCGGAGTTTTGTTTCGACGAGGAGGTTTTTCCCTCTTTCTCAAAGGCTGTCATTACTTTCGAGACAGTACTTCTTGATACACCAAACATTTCGGCTGTTTTCGTTACGCTAACGCCTGCCATACGAGCACCAACAATTTGACCTCTTTGAAAGTCCGATCGATCTGTCATTTTAATGAATTTTAATTACTTTTTTCTGATGATATCTAAATAATAATAATAATAATAATAATAGTAATAATAATAAATTTCAAGGCTAAACTTTAATCTGTTATTTTAATAAATATATATATATATATATATATATATAGTAATAATAATAAATTTGAAGACTAAAATCCAAAGAGGTTTCAGAAGATCCCGTTAAGGGTGAAAGCAGCGATTCTTTGCTTAAACTTTAATCTGTTTCTCGCTGTTCCCTTTATTTACGTGACCAAACGACTTTTTTTAGCCGTTGCTCGCACCAACCGGAGGTATATGGTCTTTAAAGCGAAAAAATACCAATGATGGTTGGAAGATCACTGATGAAGGATCACTTTATTCATATATATATATATATATTAGAATTGGTGCTGATATATATATGAATGTATATAGCGTGTATTTTTCAATACACTGTATGTTTAATTAAAAGCATTTTGAAGACCATACGCTATTGTTTTAAAGTAGCGACATTGTCGTTACTTTAAAACAATAGCGTATGGTCTTCAACATACTTTTAATTAAGCATACAGTGTATTGCAAAATACACTATATATATATATATATATATATATATATATATATATTAGTAAAAAGGAAAAGAAAATGCTGACAAATTTTTCCAAGTGAAAAATTATTTAATTAGGAATAAGTATAAATTAGTAATAGGTATTAGTTAGTATTCAGTTTTAGTTTTAAGTTTTTACTGGTTGCGCATTTCTAATGCTTTTCAAAAATAATTTAGAGATAGAGCGCTCGTGATGTTTGCTCTAATCTGTATAAGTAAACGATGCGCATGTGAAATTGTGTTTTACTATATATATAAACAAGTGTAAGTCAAAGGTTAAAATTATCTTCATTTATTCATATTGGCTGCTATATATATTTCAGTGATAACCATTATTCAACTGCTATGACCTCATGAGGCAGTTAGAACTTGAACAGAAAAAAAACATCTCTCTCTCTCTCTCTCTCTCTCTCTCTCTCTCTCTCTCTCTCTCTCTCTCTCTCACTCTCTCTCTCTCTCTCTCTCTCTATATATATATATATATATATATCAATGATATTAATAAATGGAAACTATATGTATAAAACCATATTTATTCTATTATATATATTTCAAGGGTACCAAAACTTTGGTATGCATTCATCAGTTCAGGTTCCGTTAAGGTCTGATTCCTGGGTACGTTCACTTTACTGTAACCATCGTTTAAAAACGACTTTTTCTTTTTTTAAATGCATGTAATGTTATTTTTTACACCACCATTTGCAAATTTTTATTTTTATTTCATATTTTTATATGTTTATACACACGATATGGCTTTTTATAATAATAGCACTAAACACTGTTTTTTTAGACCCCTTTAGAAATATCCTGCTACTATAATAGCCCCAATAACTTGTCTATAATTCTGTACTACAGTGACCCCTTTAACTAAATTTTGTCCAAACAACACCACTAGAAGAATTTACTCCCCCGCCAATCCTAACACGCCTCATTTAGCTAACTGCTGCCAAAACATTTTCTTCTATACAATCTCTACTACTCTGACAGTCTTGAATCCTAAGACTACCTCCCCCTTACTCGCTTCCCTATTCCTCTTCCCTTCCTACCTCCTACTTTCTCACATATCTAGTGTATAAAATATTCTCCTATCATTCTACCATAAAGGTCTGACGACATGGTGTGTTCTCTTACAGTGTACCTACGATTTATGATAATATTTTTATATTATACAAATAGCGAGGTATAGGTAACCCACACACTATAGAAACAATTGTTACCTAATAAATTCTTTATACCCCCATTTCCGTTTCATAAACTTCTTCTTCATATTTTCTCCGGATTTTAAAGCATATTTTATTATACGTTGAGCAATCTCCGACGTCGGTTGACTCCATCCAATGCGACTACATAGCAACATTGGAGTACAGATTTATTAATTCTTATATATATATATATATATATGATGGCTGCCCCCTCGTTATCGAGTATGGCCATTGCACAATAAAAAAAAAAAAAAAAAAAAAAAAAAAAATAATAATAATAATAATAATAATAATAATAATAATAATAATAATAATAAATAAATTAAAAAAAAAAAAAAAAAAAAAAAAAGGGGAAAAGATATATATATACATATATATATACACACATATATATACATATATATATATATACACATATATATACACACACACACACATACATATACATACATATATACACACACACATACATACACATACACTCACACATATATACACACATACATTAATAACAATAATAATAATAATAATAATAATAATAATAATAATAATAATAATAATAGCAATAATAATAATAACGACAACAACAATAATAATATACATATTCATATATATATACACACACACGCACGCACATAAGCATATCTACACACACACACACACACACACACACACAAACACACGATAGCAACTAACAGTGCTGCGATCGAATGTGGCTTTTTAGCCCAGCCAATGATCTAAAATGTCTTGCACAGAGTCGGCAACCAAAACATTTACTGGGAATAGTCGGCTGTGGTTGGAGTTCGTGTACTTTTGCATGTCGCTTGAGTCCTCCTGCTGATTTACATTCTCTACCACATGTCTGGCAAGCATGATGAGTAGCATCTCCAACAGCAGCCTGGTAGTCAACCACTGGTCTTACTTTATGACTGCGAAGATGACTTTCGAGTCCAGCTTTGCTTAGGCAGAGTCTCGCACAGACGCTGCATGTCAGAAACATAGGAGGACCCTCGCCGTCTGGAAGTGCAACAGCAATACCCTTCCTCACGTCCCGCTTTACTTTCTCGTGTGCGATTCGAGATGCCTCGAAGGCAACTTTTCCCTCATATACAGTTTTTCTCCATTTATTACGATCAGCAGCAATATTTTCCCATGTATCAGCAGAGATGTTAGCGTCTTTCAGAGAGGCTTTCAAGGAATCCTTATACCTCTTTTTTGGTTTATGTGGCGGTCGTTTTCCTTTAACCAACTCTCCATAGAAGAGTTGTTTTGGTATTCTAGAATCCTTCATCCTGGCAAGGTGACCACTCCAACGGAGTCGCTGCTTAAGCACAAGAGCTTCTATACTGTCACACATAGAGCTTTCCAAAATCTCGACATCACTGATGTGGTCCCTCCAGCGAACGCCATGTATCCGTCTGAGACACATCTGATGGAAACGCTCCAATTGCTTAAGGTGGCGTCGATATGTGACCCAGGTCTCGCAGGCATAAAGAAGACAAGAGAGTACACATGCCCTGTACACCCTTACCTTTGTCCTCCTGCATATGTCTCGCCGACCCCAGAGTCGCCTTTCTAGCTTTCCGAAAGCATCACTTGCTTTCCTAATCCTAAGTGAGATTTCACTGTCAAGGTTGCCGTATCGATTGACAGTGCTTCCCAGGTAGACAAACTGATCAACCACTCCAAGTCGTTTGCCATACACATAGATGTTTGGTTCAGTGTACTGCCTACCAGGTGCAGGTTGGTACATGACGACGGTTTTCTTGAGACTGACAGTCAAACCCAGGGCAGTGCAAGCGTCAGAAAATACATTCAAAATGTGCTGCATATCACTCTCTGTGTGCGCTACAAGATCGCAATCATCTGCATACAAGAGGTCTCTTATGACTGATGTAAATACTTTTGTCTTCGCAGCAAAGCGCCTGATGTTAAATATGCTGCCTGAGGTTCGATATCGGATGTAAACACCATGCTCGCAATTCCTGAATGCAATACAGAAAACCATTGCAAAGTATATGGCAAACAGGGTCGGTGCTGGAATATCCCCCTGTTTCACTCCATTTTTTACTGAGATAGGCTCCGACATGTTACCTCCGACATTAACCCAAGCCTTCATGTCGTCATGGAAAGACCTAACTAAAGCAAGGAACTTATCAGGGCAACCAAGTTTCTGGAGAACCTTCCATAATGCATCTCTGTTGACAGTATCGAAAGCCTTTGTCAGATCGACAAAAACCTGATACAGATCCAAGCCCTGTTCAATGCACTTCTCCTGGAGCTGTCTAGCTGAGAAGATCATATCAGTAGTGCCGCGTCCAACACGAAAACCAGATTGACTTTCAGGAAGGACACAATCTGCAATGTGTGTCAGCAGACGGTCCAGAAGCACCCTACATAAAACTTTCCCCACGACAGAAAGCAATGATATACCTCTGTAGTTCCCACAATCATTCCTGTTACCCTTTCCCTTGTACAAGACCACCATTACTGCATCTCTCCAGTCCTCAGGCACGGATTCATTAGCCCATATCCCTCCAAACAGAGAGTGAAGATGTTGCAGGAGTCTCTCACCACCATATTGTAGGAGCTCAGCATGTATGCCATCCATACCTGGAGATCTTCCACTGTTCAGCTTCGAAATAGCCACTGCAACCTCCACAAGTGTCGGAGGTTCTGCGAGAGCTACTTTCACAGGACTTTCCGGAATGAGATTGAGGAAATCTTCACTGACGACAGACGGCTGATTCAAAAGATCATCAAAGTGCTCTCGCCACCTTCGTAGAATTCCCTGTGAGTCACGAAGAAGTTCTTTGCCATCCTTGCTGCGAATCGGTGTCACCAGAGAAGAAGACGGTCCATAAACCTCACGCAAGAGACTGTACAACAGCTTTGTGTTATTGTATATATATATATATATATATATATATATATATATATATATATATATATATATATATATATATATATAAGTATGTATACGTACATACATATATGTATACAGACGTACAGTAGTATGTATATATATATACATACATGCACACATGTACGTATGGATTCACCGAACATTTATTATAATGCTCGGTGTGTTTGTAACCATCGTTATATATATATATATATATTGTTATACTTTGGGAGGGTCATGTTGCCAATAAGAGACACACGCACCAGTTGCTTTCACTTCAATTTATTATAATAAATTTATAAATTTAGGAATTTATAAATTTCCGGTTGGTTAGTTGGTTCCACAACCAGATGGTTGTTTATATATTGTCAAAGTTCTTTCGTCACACA
>OZ024743.1:103604906-103609906 GCA_964016885.1 Eledone cirrhosa | reverse complement strand
ATTCTTAATATATAATTCATAAACCTATTTATTATAGTATAAACATTATATATTATGTTATATTATATATACATACACTCACACACACACACAAACAGGCACAAACACACACACACACACACTATGTGTCAGAAAAGAAACAAAAGGACTGGGTTCACAAAAATATTCCCAATCTACAAGCTGCAAGTTACAAGCTACAAGTTTTCCCTTCGAAATAAACCTCCTCGAGTCCAACGCACATTCGCATCCTTCTCTGCCACGTCTCCATTCACTCCTGGAAGGATTCTCCCGGGTTTCTCCGCAGCTCTGTCGTCACGGTCCTCTTGATGGCTTACCCACCGGAAAAACTTATGGAAAACCCTTGATAACCCACTTGAGTTAGGGGCAAAAGAAAATGTCTTGTTAGGTTTCAAGACACTCGAGGATTTCCAAACACACCTGCTTGTCCCACTACTCTGTTTGTCGTTCAGCAGCTTCGGCACAATCTTCGCGTATATCTTCAGCATGCACAAATATTCGGTGATAATCTTCCAAATGCTGTCACCATTCATACCCAGCTCACTTGCAATCAGTCTAATAATCAGCCAATGATCACCACCCACCACCTGTCTCACGTGATCAACGTTGGCCACAGACATACTCGTTGAAGGCTTTTCACTCCTGGGGTCGTCTTTCAACGCACTCGTGTCCCTCTTTGAACCTTTTGTGTCACTCGAAAACCCATGAGTGCAACATCGTCTCATATCTATAAATTTGCTGCAGCATTCCGAGTGCTTCTGATGTTGTTTTCACCAGCCGGACTAGAAACTTCAGGTTGCGTCGTTTCTTCGTGCCCATCGCTCGACGATTTACAATTGAAGAGCTGTTAACAAAAGCATGTGAAAAAACATATTAATGGCTGCAGAGAGATGAGAACGCATTGATGTACTCACAGATATTACGTCACATGCTGACGCAACCCGCTAATCTCTACACTACTTTTGGCTTACACAGCACACGAAGTTCTGTTACTTTTCTGAGGCACCTCGCACATATATATACTAGCAGCTGAGCCCGGTTTCACTCTGGGCTACTCGGGGCTACTTTTTATTAAGTTAATAAGTTGAGGGGCGACGTGAAGAGAGTGGTTTGACAGAGAGACGTTGGGTGGAGTAGGGTTCAAAGATGTTATTGCAGGGCTTCTTTGTAGACAACGTTCCTGGTGTTGCGCGGGTTACCACAAATGAAGAGATTGTGTGGACTGCTGACGCGGGAGCACCCGACGTATAGTTGATCATGGGCAAATACCTGCTGTGTTAGATTTAGGCCAACCACTTGCAGCGATGTCCTTGTGCTTTGTTGATGCTCATTGCAAAGCAGAGTTTTATGGGAAACTGCTGTCGCGTAAATTCATAGGGGAAGCCAGAGGGACTAAGGCTCATAGGGGTAATTAACCTGGTCACACCAGCAGCGGGTCCGCTCAAAATGGTTGTCTCCAGAATTTGGGTCCTTATTTTTTTGATGATTAAACGTGTTCCGTTGCATAGTTCTGGTGCATCCATGTTTCTCAGCAGCATAACTGGCACACCAACCTTCAGTTTCAGATCATGAGGAGGAAGTCCTGGAGGTAGTTGACTGTTGAGGAATTCAATTGGGTAAATGATGGCGTCGTCCGCGTTTTTATTGGTGTCAATCGACTTGAAGAAGACTTCATTTCCGGGAATCTGATCGAGTAGTGTTTTGTTCAACACTTCAACAGTAGCATTGTGTGGTGCCAAAATAGCTCTCCCTTTCAACCAGGTGTGATCATGGAATCGTGATTCAAGGTCTGGAAATACAGATGACATTAATTCGTCAATGTTTGACACAAAGTACCCAAAAGGCAAACAGATATACTCTTCATCCACTCCAGGTGTAGTTCCATTACCAGCTACCAGTAGATGTTTTGAGAAACGATGGAGTCTGCGTCACCATGCACATGCACTCTCATGTTGGTAGTCAGATGTAGTTTGTGGACATACTGCCAAACGTAGGACGACTTGATGCATGCGTTCACTTCGTCATCTCTAGTGCCTCTAGTGATAACAGGAAGAGTCTGTCGGAAATCGCCAGCCAGCAGTACTGTCGCTCCACCCATGACACGTGAGTTCCGTCGCAAGTCCTTGAGAGTTCGATCCAGAGCCTCAAAGGTCGCCTTGTGAATCATGGTAGCCTCGTCCCATATGATCAAGCAGCACTCAGAAAGAAGATGTGCTTTAGGGTCGCCACGATCTATTCTACATGTAGGATTCTTCTTCTTTCCAATGTCCAAAGGCAATTTGAATGCGGAGTGTGCCGTACGACCGCCATGTAGCAGTGTCGCCGCAATACCACTGGAGGCGACCGCTAAAGCAATCCGCTTGTCTTTTCATAGCTTCGCAAGGAAAAGGTTGATGAGAAAAGTTTTTCCTGTTCCGCCAGGAGCATCCAGGAAAAATAGCCATCCCTCATTTGAATTGACACTGGAGAGAATTCTGTCATATGTCCGTCTCTGGTCATGCAAAAGTCTGGGTTCGTCCTGAACTACCTGATGTGTCATATCGTTGATGTTGTAATTTAACTCACGCATGAACTCCACATCTAAAGCACTGAGTATTTTGAGGTTGTGGCAAACCGAAATCAGATACACCGCCAACTCCAAGAGCTTTAAGATGGTTGTCCATGTCGATAAGGGCCTCATTGTACACCGTGTCGTTGAAAACAAAGGCAGCCGCTGGATCTTCTGCTTGTAGTCTACGGAGGATGTCCTATGACATGTTGTCCTTATGCGTTTCCCAAAGTTTAAGGGGCTCACCTATGCCGCAGAACAATAGAATTATGCAAAACAGACGTCTCATTTCTCGAGGCATCTTACATTCAGCCGCCTCTATCAACGCCACGTTCAGGTGGGCATCATCCCCGAGTTGCCCGCGCTTCACGCACGTGTCCCTGTAACTGGAATAAATGTGGCCATCGAAAAGTCTTAGGTCGACGAATGACTTGGGCCCTTTGATTTGATGCAACATTCACAGGAAAAAGCATTCTTGTTGCTTCGGATGAACACTGTACACGCGTCCGATGGCATTACTTTTTCCCCTTGTCGCCGCCGATGCCATTTTTTGTTCGACCAAGTGAAGTAGGTAGGTACATCGACGTAAAAAAGGGTAATTGCAAACGTATCGACAGAACATAGCTTAAAAAATGCTGTAAGCGTCGTCTCAGGTGGCTGTTCGGCAGCAGCCGATGCGGTTTCCTCAGTGAAATAAACGCGTTGACCATTCTCTAAGTGAACATCCAAGTTAACAACTGCTGGAGAGCACCGGTGAATTTCAAGCCCCAAAATGCGCCAAGCCACCATATTGGACGAAATGTATCTTCCCATCATGAACTGAGTAATTTCGTCTTTTGATTCTACGCCATCACTGAGGACAGCCACCGCCATGTCGCCGCCTTTGTTGATGTATTTGCAGATGTATTTAATGCCTTTAACAGATGTGCAAACTCCACATTGATGTGATCATTAAATATTTTAGCAAGCAAAGGGCTGTAAGGCACCACCCAGCTGTTGTGAATGTCGTATTCTTTCCCTTTCTTCTTAATCCTAGCCGAAAGGCCGCCAAAATCGAGAGCACGCTGCCGATAGATGGGGTAGCCATCAACCCCAGTGCAAGTCTCCCTGGTGAAGGCTCTGGGGGGTAGTGTTTGGTGCACTTGTTCCCCTCCATGCATGAAATTTGGCTGTTAAGGGCACCACAGGGTCCATGTATCATATTAGCCAACACAATGTTGTAAAGCTGCAAATCAATTTGGGGATCGGGCAACTCTGCACATATAACGCAATCAATGTCCGTAGGTCTGATTCGTTCTTTGTACCAAATAAGAATATGTGTGTGTGGAAGACCCCGCTTCTGCCATTCCACAGTATACACCTAAGCATTGAGTTGTCCGTAGATGGCCTTATCTTTCAGCAAGCACATTAATCTCTTCAACTTTCCGTGGAAGACTCTGGCTGTAATATCATGCCTGTCACTCGTCACCTGGCCGGCGAATAAATTCTGCTTAATCTCCACCCAACTAGGATTACATGTGAAGGTAATAAAAAGATCCGGCCACCCAAACTTACGGGCATACGCCATGGCATCCTGTGTCCGTTTATGCATGTACCGGGTGAGACACTAAAGTTTGAAGGAAGGATCACCTGATGCCCAACATTGGTTGCGCCACCATCACGCTGCAAAGCATCCTTAAGATGAGCGTATTGAACCCCTCTTAGTTCTTTTTGATGGGTACGTATGTACAGAAGATGTTCCGCTTCAATCTTTGCGTACATATCAACCAAGAACTGGTTTGTCACCTCTTTGAAGCTAAGTAGTTGGTTGAATTGACCGTCTCTGATCATGAGTCGGTATGCATAAAAATCCATGCTGGAAACTTTCTTTCGTAAAGCAGCAAGACTTTTCGGATCAATTGTGGGAATCTCGAAGTTGTAGCTGTCCTCACCGTAGGGAAAAGAAGAGGGTACTGCAAGCAATCGTACGACCGATGGGTTTCTGCAAAGACCGGCAGTCTGTTATTGCGATGCTGAATGATGATGTCACGTGCACCATGATTTTCGTCAAGCATGATTGCTGCTACCTCGTTGGTAGTTGGGGCGTTGAAACATCCAGGATGCCTACTCGCAGGTCATCTGTCAGCTCTGATGACCAATTTCATCTCATGTCTAGAGTCCAAAAGCTCCAAAGCCCTCTTCAAGTCACGGACGTACAGATGGATTGCATGGAGCATAGTTTGAAGTTCCGCAACAATGTTCCCGTCAACAGATGAATTGATCTTGCATCTTTGAGAAATTTCCTCATCATTCCCGCCCATGAAGAATACCTGGAAGAATTTAGGCTCCTCGCCTAGCTGTGGGCAAAGGCTTCCCATTAGGTGGTAACACTGACCTTGAATTTTGTAGGTGTAAAGTTTTTCTTTCTTTCTTCGTTGTTGTCACAATTGCTGGT
>OZ024743.1:103557406-103599906 GCA_964016885.1 Eledone cirrhosa | reverse complement strand
GATACATCAACAACTGAAGAGAGACCTCGAGGCATACTGGATGGAGAAGCTCCTGAAGGCCGCAGAGGAAATGAAGAGCCTCAAGAAATGCGAGAGGGACATGGCAATGTACAGATCGGAGGTGACGACCCTAAAGAACACAGTTGGAGTACCGGCCAGCGACAAGGGTGAGGTGGAAAAAGGTTTGCGAAGACTTCTACACCAAGCTCTTCAAGTCTGCCGGGAATGTGCAGTCGTTGCCGTCACTCCAACAGGAAGAAAATGTGCCACTCATCCTTGTCGGTGAGGTCGAAAGAGCCGTCGGCTTGATGAAAAGCGGAAAGGCGCCAGGGAAAGACGGCATAACATCGGAGGTGTTGAAGTCAGGCGGAGAGTAGCTCTGGAAAATCCTCGCCGAGCGATTCACACACTATCTGGACGAGGGAAGAATACTCTCGCAGTGGAAAGAGTCGAATACCATCCTGCTATACAAGAAGGCGATAAAGAAGACCTGAAGAACTACCGACCCATATGCCTGCTGTCTCACGTGTACAAGCTGTTCACGAAGATAATCCTGAACAGGTTATCACGTCAGCAACCGAGAAAGCAAGCCGGCTTCCGGAAGAACTACAGCACGATGGACCACATATTTACTCTGACACAACTGCTTGAGCGAGCGAAAGAGTACAAGATGCCTTTGTGTCGCGTTCGTAGACTACGAGAAGGCCTTCGACAGCGTCGAAAACAACGCAGTGCTGAGCTCGTTGCAGAGGCAAGGAGTCGAGGCGCAATACGTTCAATTGCTCAAGAAGGTAAATTCCGGATGCACCACCGACATAGCTCTGCTGTCATCACCCGTACGAGTGCCGGTCGAGAAGGGAGTGAAGCAAGGAGATACGATCTCTCCAAAACTTTTCACCCCGTGTCTCGAGCAGATCATCAGAGGCATTGACTGGCAAGGCGGTGTCAACATCAACGCCGAGCTACTTACCCACCTCCGTTTCGCTGATGACATCGTACTCATCGCTGAAACCACAGATCAGCTTCAGACCATGCCGACGGAGCTCGACAGCAAAAGCTCTGCAGTAGGCATCAAGATGAACCGCATGAAAACGAAGTTCATGCGGTCCGACAACGTACCAACAGGTCGAATGGTGGTTGGCGGTAATGAAATAGAGGAGGTGGACGAATACATCTACCTAGGACAAGAAGTGAACATGCGCCGAGACATTGAGAGGGAGATCTCGCGGAGAGTAAGGGCCGGATGGAAGGTGTTCAACGGCATAAGGGATGTGCTCAAGGTGAGGTTGGACAAGACCACTCGCGCCAACCTCTTCAACAGCACAGTTTTACCTGCAATGTTATATGGCAGTGGAACTTGGGCTACAACGAACAGAGAAGAGAAGAGGCTGGTAACGGCTCAAAGAGCCATGGAGAGATCAATGCTAGGAATCTCGTTGAGAGAGCACACCAAGAGCGAAGTCATCGGACAGAAGTCCGGCGTGAGGGACGTCATCACAGAATATATGTGCAGCAAGTTCAGATGGGTTGGACACGTCACCCGGTTCACCGATAATCGGTGAACCCACGCATATGCCGAGTGGTACCCGCGCGAGCGGAAACAACCACCCAGGAAGGCCTCCACGAAGGTGGAGTTATGATTTTAGGAATATGATTGGGTCTACATAGATGAGGAAAGCACGAACCAGAGAGGAATGGACAGCGTGCTGTACCCAGCAGCGCCGAACGGGCGCCCGGCAGACTGGTCGGTCAAGGTGATAATAAAAGGAAGAGTGCGAGATTGCGTCCTGAATATATTTTTTTTATCCCGTTAGTAAAGTAAGTTGGATTACTTTGAATAAATAATGAATGAATATTACATAATTTATGTACTAAATTCAGTAGCTGTTGATTAAACATAAATATTATGATATATAATGATCATTTATTTTAAGATTCAATTCTTTTAAAATTTCCAAATGTCAACACTTCCGGATATGATATAACGTACGCTATATCACTTATCGCTTATATATTTGCATCGTTATATCATAATGTTTATATTTCCGTCGCTAATTTTCTCCTTTTCGTTTTCATTACATTTAATATAGTTTATATATGATATCGTCTTTTTAAAATATATCATGGATTACTTTACTGATTACAGAAGACAGTGTAACACAGTCTCTCTTCAATTTCTGTGCATAATGTCAATTACGATTTTATTTGACGTATTCTATGTACACTTATTTGTGTATAATATCAATATGCACACTACACATACTACCAGAAAACCACCCGAAGGGGGGTTTTTCTGCTAGTATGGAATACATCGGCTGGAAATGATCATCAGGCAAACTTCTATACAGACCCTAGTCTATTACCACGTCAGTATGGGTTAAGTAAGTGTCACTGATGAAAGAGCAAATCTTGAAACAGTGCTGCCAGACATTCGCAAAATTTATTGGCAACTCTGTGATACATTCACAAAGGAAAATAGAGTATAATAATTTTTTTTTCGTTACGTTAAGAAAAAACATTTTTCTTCGATAGCGACGTTGCCCATATGTTCTTTTTTGTATATAAACGTATAATATATTTTAAAATGTCTTCATACACATCTCTATCATGCTGGAACCCAGTTTATTGCTACTGACAATTAAATATAAACATCCAAGTTTGCACTAAATGCAAATTAGCATTTCCGGCCGTTAATTTCTATTTAGTATATGCAAATGAGCATATCCAGCAAATGATCATCTCACAAAATTCTTTATAGACTCTCGTATATTTTCCACGACAGTACGGGTTGAGTGAGTGCCACTCATGAAAGAGTAGCAAATCTTGAAATAGCAGTGCCTGGCATTATCAAAACTTGCTGACAACTCTAATATATTCATAGAGGAAAATAACTTTCATAGAGGAAAATAATTTTTCTTCTATAGCGATCCTCATTTACTACCCCCCCACTCTCTCTCTCTCTCTCTCTCTCTCTCTCTCTCTCTCTCTCTCTCTCTCTCGTTCTCTCTCGATATATATATGTGAGAAAAACCACAGACCCTCCATCTCAACTCTACCTTTGAAAAGCAGAAGAACTGCGAAACCGGTAAAGGAACCAAATAAATATATATATTTTTTTAAACATAAGACTCCAGTTGCATTTTCGATTTCATCTTTTTTCTGTATACTTTCACTCGTGTAGGACACCTCGGTTATTTTTCATTTTGTAAAAAACCTCACTTTCTAACATATATATATATATATATATATATATATATATATATATATATAATATATATATATATATATATATATATATAGAGAGAGAGAGAGAGAGAGAGAAATAAAATTTTCATTTTTCTTCTATAGCGATCCTCATTTACACATATCCCCCTTCCTCTCTCTCAATATATATATATATATATATATATATATATATATATATATATATATATATAAGCAAAGAGTTATTTAATTTGTTGTTTATTCAACAAATTTATTTATAACAGATTCGAAGCACTCTACAGGATTCTTCTGGAGTATAATATCAATAATATTGATAAATGGAAACTATCTTTATAAAACCATATTTATTTTATTATATATACTTCAAGGGTACCAACATTTTGGTACGCTCTCATCAGATAAAATACAAAAGTTGTTTTATAGATAGTGACATATCCAAAAACAAGAACTTGTCGTTTTAAGTTCTGTTTAAATAGTGAAAGAAATTCAAATCTTAGGATGAATATGTTAATGAGGATAACGTGAAGTTGAAAAAGATCGTTATATTTAGATGCTAGGTAAATTTAAATAATTATTAAGATTATTTTTTAAGGGGAGAAGAGAGAGAGGTTAATATTAATATTAGGGTGTTAGAAAATTTAAGGAATGAATATAAGAAAAAAGTATATTATAGTTAGCAATAGACTATTATTAATATATAATTGTATGGATCGTATTAGTAATGAGATTAGTAAAGAGAGTGAAATAATTATATTTATTTATTTAATTATATAATTATATAATTTGGTAGTATCTTTAATATAATATGAGAATTATAAATGTGTTGAAGTGGTAGAATATCAATTTTAAAAGGTGAGAGATACTAATTATTGGGTCTATTCTAATCGTGAGTTTTAGTATTATATAGATAATTTTTATAAGTATATTTATGAAGAATTAGGGTTGTACGTATATTTTATTTTATTATATTACAACAGGTTATTTATATAAATAATTTTGGTGAGTATATATGTTGTTTTTATTAATAGATAGATAATTTAAATATTTTTTATATATGTTAAGGGTTTCGATGAATTTCTTGTTTACATTTTCAATATATATTTAAGAAAAAGGAAGTAGTTCTAATTTTATTATAGAAGATTGTTTTGTATATTCAATAGTTGCATCAAGATAGTAATACATTTACAAAATTTACGAAGTTAACGAAATTATACAAAAAAAATTAATATTTATCTAAAGTTTAGTTGTTACTTAGAAGAAATGTTTAAGCACGTTACATTATAAAGGAGAAGATAACTCCAATATTTTTTAGTTAAAATAGTTAAGTTATACTTATTCTAGAATTTACTTTAAAAAAAAAATATTCAATTAAGATATATGTAAAATATATGTCGAAAAACTTTATATATTATTTTATATAAGATTTTATAGTATCATATATTACATATTTTCTAAGATAAAAACGCTTTTATATGTGTATTTAGATAGAATTCCTTATATCTATGCATATGTTAATGTCTATATAGTGTATTAGGAATAAATATTACAGATATCAAAAGTATATTCAGAAACATCATTAAAACAATCACAAAAGAGATATATTTCAAAATATCATTTTAAAAGAATATCATTTAAAAAAAATATCATTTAAAAAACCCCTCACAAAACATCATCAAAACATAGTGAGGACATATAAAATGTAAACAAGTGAGATATAGATAATATTTTTTATAGATTGTAGATACTTCTGAACGCCTTAGTTTGGCGATGTTTGCAAGGGTTGAATAATTATTTCTTTTTATTAATAGAGTTTTGATTGGTAAGTATATGAAATATTTCCTCAATACATAAATGACAAATCCTTGAGAGAGCCATATTTCGGTATGCTGGTGCTTCTGAAATCATTCCCCAAGAGATTGAATAGTTAATATTATTGTTTTTTAAGTACCAAATTAGATGTGAAAGTGATGTCTGATCTATCAAATGTATATTTGTGATTATACCAGCGTTCCTTAAATTTTGTAAAAGTGGCTCCTATATAGTTATATATTTTATCTTATATATATTATCCTATATAGTTATATATTTTCAACATCACTTTCACATCTAATTTGGTACTTAAAAGACAATAACATTGACTATTCAATCTCTTGGGGAACGATTTCGAAAGCGCCCGCATACCGAAATATGGCTCTCTCAAGAATTTGTCATTTATGTATTGAGGAGATATTTCATATACTTACCAATCAAAACTCTATTAATAAAAAGAAAGAATTATTCAACTCTTGCAAACATTGCGAAACTAAGACGTTCAGAAGTATCTACAATCTATAGAAAATATTATCTATATCTCACTTGTTTACATTTTATATGTCTTCACTATGTTTTGTTGATGTTTTGTGATTTAAAAAAAAATGATATTTTTCTTTTTAAATGATATTTTTAAAAAATGATATTCTTTTTAAATGATATTTTGAAATATATCTTTTTTGTGATGGTTTTAATGATGTCTCTGAATATAATTTTGATGTCTAATATTTATTCCTAATAGACTATATAGACATTAACATATGCATAGATATAATGAATCCTATCTAAATACACATATAAAAGCGTTTTTATCTTAGAAAATATGTAATATATGATACTATAAAATCTTATATAAAATAATATATAACATTTTTCGACATATATTTTACATATATCTTAATTGAATATTTTCTTTTTTAAAGTAAATTCTAGAATAAATATAACTTAACTATTTTAACTAAGAAATATTGGAGTTATCTTCTCCTTTATAATGTAACGCGCTTAAACATTTCTTCTAAGTAACAACTAAACTTTAGATAAATATTAATTTTTTTTGTATAATTTCGTTAACTTCGTAAAGTTTGTAAATGTATTCCTATCTTGATACAACTATTGAATATACAAAATAATCTTCTATAATAAAATTAGAACTTGAAAATGTAAACAAGAAATTCATCGAAACCCTTAACATATATAAAAAATATTTAAATTATCTATCTATTAATAAAAACAACATATATACTCACCAAAATTATTTATATAAATAAACTGTTGTAATATAATAAAATAATATATACTTACAACCCTAATTCTTCATAAATATACTTATAAAACAATTAAGTTAAAAATGTACATCCACATATGTATACTGAAATACTAGTATGCATATGAATACACACACGTATACATATGTAGATGTACCAAGTCTTTCACTGGTCACTTTACTGTGAGTGGCCAGCTATTCTGTATGTAAACACACAGACAAACCGGTTTTTAGAGTCATACTGGTTTTTGAGGAAACACCTTTCCTCTATTCTCCAGAAAGCCAGACAAGGAATATTGAACTAGTTTCGTTGTTGTTACAACTCATCAGCAATATTTACCTATCTACCGGCCTTTCTGGAGAATCGTAAAAGCACATATCGTTATATGCTTTTTCTATGAAAATTAGTAGTGGGCAGACTAATTTGCATAGAGTGTGAGTACGTACCGGTTCAACGGAGACGATAAAAACAAATAACGAAACGAAATTAAATTTCGTTTCGTTTGTAACTCACTTTTGTATGACTGACGCTTAAACAATTAAGTTAAAAATGTACATCCACATATGTATACTGAAATACTAGTATGCATATGAATACACACACGTATACATATGTAGATGTACCAAGTCTTTCACTGGTCACTTTACTGTGAGTGGCCAGCTATTCTGTATGTAAACACACAGACAAACCGGTTTTTAGAGTATGACTCTAAAAACCGGTTTGTCTGTGTGTTTACATACAGAATAGCTGGCCACTCACCAGTAAAGCTGACCAGTGAAAGACTTGGTACATCTACATATGTATACGTGTGTGTACTCTCATATGCATACTAGTACTTTCAGTATACCATATGTGGATGTACATTTTTAACTTAATTGTTTAAGCGTCAAGTCATACAAAAGTGAGTTACAAACGAAACGAAATTTAATTTCGTTTCGTTATTTGTTTTTATCGTCTCCGTTGAACCGGTACGTACTCACACTCTATGCAAATTAGTCTGCCCACTACTAATTTTCATAGAAAAAGCATATAACGATATGTGCTTTTACGATTCTCCAGAAAGGCCGGTAGATAGGTAAATATTGCTGATGAGTTGTAACAACAACGAAACTAGTTCAATATTCCTTGTCTGGCTTTCTGGAGAATAGAGGAAAGGTGTTTCCTCAAAAACCAGTATGACTCTAAAATCCGGTTTGTCTGTGTGTTTACATACAGAATAGCTGGCCACTCACAGTAAAGTGACCAGTGAAAGACTTGGTACATCTACATATGTATACGTGTGTGTATTCATATGCATACTAGTATTCCAGTATACATATGTGGATGTACATTTTTAACTTAATTGTTTAAGCGTCAGTCATACAAAAGTGAGTTACAAACGAAACGAAATTTAATTTCGTTTCGTTATTTGTTTTTATCGTCTCCGTTGAACCGGTACGTACTCACACTCTATGCAAATTAGTCTGCCCACTACTAATTTTCATAGAAAAAGCATATAACGATATGTGCTTTTACGATTCTCCAGAAAGGCCGGTAGATAGGTAAATATTGCTGATGAGTTGTAACAACAACGAAACTAGTTCAATATTCCTTGTCTGGCTTTCTGGAGAATAGAGGAAAGGTGTTTCCTCAAAAACCAGTATGACTCTAAAAACCGGTTTGTCTGTGTGTTTACATACAGAATAGCTGGCCACTCACAGTAAAGTGACCAGTGAAAGACTTGGTACATCTACATATGTATACGTGTGTGTATTCATATGCATACTAGTATTTCAGTATACATATGTGGATGTACATTTTTAACTTAATTGTTTAAGCGTCAGTCATACAAAAGTGAGTTACAAACGAAACGAAATTTAATTTCGTTTCGTTATTTGTTTTTATCGTCTCCGTTGAACCGGTACGTACTCACACTCTATGCAAATTAGTCTGCCCACTACTAATTTTCATAGAAAAAGCATATAACGATATGTGCTTTTACGATTCTCCAGAAAGGCCGGTAGATAGGTAAATATTGCTGATGAGTTGTAACAACAACGAAACTAGTTCAATATTCCTTGTCTGGCTTTCTGGAGAATAGAGGAAAGGTGTTTCCTCAAAAACCAGTATGACTCTAAAAACCGGTTTGTCTGTATGTTTACATACAGAATAGCTGGCCACTCACAGTAAAGTGACCAGTGAAAGACTTGGTACATCTACATATGTATACGTGTGTGTATTCATATGCATACTAGTATTTCAGTATACATATGTGGATGTACATTTTTAACTTAATTGTTTAAGCGTCAGTCATACAAAAGTGAGTTACAAACGAAACGAAATTTAATTTCGTTTCGTTATTTGTTTTTATACTTATAAAAATTATCTATATAATATTAAAACTCACGATTAGAATAGACCCAATAATTAGTATCTCTCACTTTTTAAAATTGATATTCTACCACTTCAACACATTTATAATTCTCATGTTATATTAAAGATACTATCAAAATTATATAGTTATATAATTAAATAAATAAATATAATTATTTCACTCTCTTTACACCATCACTAATACGATCCATACAATTATATATTAATAATAGTCTATTCCTAATTATAATATACTTTTTTCTTATATTAATTCCTTACATTTTCTTACACCCTAATATTAATATTAACCTCTCTCTCTTCTTCCCTTAACAAATAATCTTAATAATTATGTAAATTTACCTAGCGTCTAAATATAACGATCTTTTTCAACTTCACGTTATCCCCATTAACATATTCATCCTAAGATTTGAATTTCTTTCACTATTGAAACAGAACTTAAAACGACAAGTTCTTGTTTTTGGATATGTCACTATCTATAAAACAACTTTTGTATTTTATCTGATGAGAGCGTACCAAAATGTTGGTACCCTTGAAGTATATATAATAAAATAAATATGGTTTTATAAAGATAGTTTCCATTAATTAATATTATATATATATATATATATATATATATATATAAAGACTGAATTTCCGTCGGTTACGACGATGAGTATCCCACTTTTTCGGACAGCCTGCTTAAGAAATGAACGTGTAACTGGCCGAGCATTACACAGACATCTACACACTGAACGTGTGTCACAAAGCTGCTGCTTTGAAATGCAGGTACAGTCCCTCCGACGGACGTCTTAACAATTTCCATCAAGCCAAGGCTTGACACTAGCACAAAAAATTCGTGACGTTGCGTCCACGAATGTAAAAGAGGAGATATAAATACCACAAGGCATTTCATCTACACATTCAAATTGATCAGTAAGAGATCTTCTTCTTCTTCTTCTTCTTCTTCTTCTTCTTCTTCTTCTTCTTCTTCTTCTTCTTCTTCTTCTTCTTCTTCTTCTTCTTCTTCTTCTTCTTCTTCTTCTTCTTCTTCTTCTTCTTCTTCTTCTTCTTCTTCTTCTTCTTCTTCTTCTTCTTCTTCTTCTATGAGTTGGTTTCAGGTTGTTATCGTTCGCCTGACCGAGATCAGAGATGAGTGATAATCAATTTCCAAGGTCCCCTGTGATGAGGTCGTCAAACTTGGGACCCTGTGATAAATATTCAAGTCATTACTAATACTAACAGAAACCCCACTCGAAGGGTGGTTTTCTGCTAGCATGTGTGGTGTGTATATTGATATTATATGCAAGTATATATACATGTAGATATGATACGTCAAATAAAATCGTAATTGACAATATACACAGAAATTGAAGAGAGACTGTGTTACACTGTCTTATGTAATCAGTAACGTAATCCATGATACACTAAAAAAAAGACGATATTATATATAAACTGCATTAGGAGAAAATTAGTGACAGAAAATTAATATGTTTATTTAAGCGATCGCCACCGGAAGTGTTGACATTTGAAAATTTTAAAGACGTGAATCTTTAAATAAATAATAAAATATATTTAATGAACAGCCACGAAATTTAGTAGATAAATTATGTAATATTCATTCATTATTTATTTCAAAGTAATCCAACTTATTTTACTAATCGGATAAAAAATTATAAACCGTACGCAGTCCCGCGCTTCTTACTTTATTATAGTTTAGATATTGGACCGCAAGTATGAAATTTATAGAAATTTGTTTTTCTTCTACAAATTTCTACAAATTTCATACTTGACTTGACGACCCAATAATTCAGAACATTGTTCAGCTTTGTTCATTTAAAAGCAAAAATTCGTGAGGTTTTTTAATACTAATTCTATAACCCTTTTTCTCGCTTTTCTTATCCTTCTGCCCCTAAATATATGCTTTTGTTTTCGTTCTGTATATCATCATCATCATCATCATCATCATCATCATCATCATCATCATCATCATCATCTACATCATCATCATCATCTACATCATCATCATCACTCCCGTTCAACGTCTATTTTCTATGCTAGCATGGGTTAGACAGGCTGTCACGTCATGAGGCTTGGCAGGTCAGGTGACCACGTCTAGCTCATACGATCCGTTTTGGGGGCTAGGTTTTCAAAAGCTGGATGCCCTTCCAAACGCCAACCACATTATAGGGTGTACTAGGAGCCTTTTTCGTGGCACTAACACTACTATTTTACAAGATAGTCTGACAACGGTTTGCCGTGGTATCATCTCAACTACCTTACACGGTAGACTGATGCTTTTTGTCATGGCACCAGCACCACCACCTTACAATGTGGACTGGGTACTTTTTGTTGTGCATGGCGGATTGAATGCTTTTTGTTGAAACATCATCAGTACCACCTTACTGGGAGGACTTGATGCTTTTTGTCGTGGACTCAGCCCTGTGGAAGAGCAGGGGACGTCTCATAGCGGTGGCCTTGAAGTGAGTGAGTTGCACTTGGCAGTATATTGTGCAGTGTGCCCAGCTTTCCATGCATGTATGGGTTATCATTCTTCATTAAACATGCTCATTCACAAAATTTACAAGATTGACTATATTTATTATATTGTTGTTGAGATTCCATCATATTTCCAATTATATGTTTATTGATGTAATAACAGATATATATTTAAGAAATCTATGAATAACTTTTCTTCGCGAAAAGAATAGATATTTGATAAACAACATATCTTAATAACTATAAATATCATGTACATACTTGATTAAAGCTATACCCTCCTCTAAAATCTGATTTTAAAAGTGATTTATTTAAGTAGATTGACCAAATTCCAGAATCCTACCGTTACTTATGCCATCGAACCCTGGAAACAAATATTATAAATTACATCTTTTAAGTATTAATTTACATTCGGCGGAAACGCCGAATTGGTAGAGACATTATGGCCTCGGATTAAGAAATACCTCGGTGTTTGATCCGGCTTCCAGCAAATCTCATCGGGGTCAACTTTGCCTTTCGTTTTTTTGAGGTCGATAAATAAAGCACCAGACTAGTACAAGTGTCGAGTCTTCTATATTACCCTCCTTCTCTGTCTGTCTGTCTCTTTCTCTCTCTCTGTTCCGCCTCTCCCTCTCAACCTATCTCTTTCTTTCTCTGGAAGAAATCGGTTGCGTACCGATTTAGAGAGGGATGGGCTTTTCCAGGTTTAAAATGCTTAAGACAATCCGAGTGTTGGAACGTCGATCCCATGACTCCATCAGGAGTTACGTGCCCTTTACTTTACCTTATATTCAGTGACCATACTCACACTTTCCACTAATTTTACTTGCTGCATAATTATATTTAACATACATTTTCTTGTCAGATTTTACCTTCGTTTCACTGTTTTCGTTTGCCATGTCTTCTTTTGTTGTGCTTATAAACTCACTCAGATAGTTTTTACTGACATGGAAGCTTGGGGTTTATTATTTTATTTGTTTTTACTGAAAATGTGTGCATATATGAACCCGTAATTTATAAGATATAGAGGAATAATCGACCCTTGTACTGAACTGGTTATTCTTTTATCGATTTAGAAAGAATGAAAAGCAAATCTGACCTCGGCGTGATTTGAACTCGGAGTTCAGAGAGCTGGTACAAATACCGCACACCACTCAGATTGACATCCTCTCCTTTTAATTTACACTTAACATATACATCTAAAACAAACAAACAAAAAACAAACAAACAAAAACAAACAAATACAACAATATCCCTTACTAAGAGAATACTTCAAGAATATTAATATTTGCATTGCTATCTATATAGTAAGGGACGCATCCAGTTGTCAGCCGAGTCCATCGTGAGGATCACCCCGCCGCCTTCATTTAAGAATGAAGGAGAGGCGGTTTTCCTCTGTCTAGTGGCTATGGCGAAAGAGGTAATATGGTGGACGAGGTTAAAAGGACTGAGGGCAAACACCTTTCTCTCCGGACAACAACTCATCCCCTTCTTTAAGTACCACTTCAGAAGGAAGGTTAGAGTGGAGAGAGAGGTGCTACACCCCAGTAAATTCGATGAAAGGTGGGTGAATGTGGCGAAAATGGCCCGACCCGAGTGAATGGGCCATATCTGTATATAAACCTGTAGGTTGAGGAAGATAAACAGAGGGAAGACAGGAACACCTACAAAACGTGTTCCTGATGTTGAGGGTTGTTCTATCCACGGGGTGTAAAACAACCCCGCAATAGCGTTACCCCACTAATAGAGATTTCAATTGTTTTATTTTTATATAGTTTATTGTTATTTATCATTGTTAAAGATTCTATGTAAAACCCCCGCCCTCACGTCTTGTAATGCCCCATTTTTGTGCGCCCCTGTGGCAAATAAAGAAAGATATCTATATAGTAAGTGTTGATTGAAAAACACTTTGAACAAAATGTAACTCAAAATACAATACAATGCAATACATACATACATACATACATGATGGCTGCCCCCTCGTTATCGAGTATGGCCATTGCACCAGAAGAAAGAAAAAAAAAAAAATAATAATAAATAAATAAAAAAAAAAAAGAAATATATATATATATATATATACATATACATACATATATACACACACACACATACACACACACATACTCACACACATATACACACACACATTAATAACAATAATAATAATAATAATAATAATAACAACAATAATAATAACGACAACAACAATAATAATATACATATACATATATATATATACACACACACGCACACACATAAGCATATCTACACACACACACACGATAGCAACTAACAGCGCTGCGATCGAATGTGGCTTTTTAGCCCAGCCAATGATCTAAAATGTCTTGCACAGAGTCGGCAACCAAAACATTCACTGGGAATAGTCGGCTGTGGTTGGAGTTCGTGTACTTTTGCATGTCGCTTGAGCCCTTCTGTTGATTTACATTCTCTACCACATGTTTGGCAAGCATGATGAGTAGCATCTCCAACAGCAGCCTGGTAGTCAACCACTGGTCTTACTCTATGACTGCGAAGATGACTTTCGAGTCCAGCTTTGCTTAGGCAGAGTCTCGCACATACGCTGCATGTCAGCACCATAGGAGGACCCTCACCGTCTGGAAGTGCAACAGCAATGCCCTTCCTCACATTCCGCTTTACTTTCTCGTATGCGATTCGAGATGCCTCAAAGGCAACTTTTCCCTCATATACAGTCTTTCTCCATTTATTACGGTCAGCAGCAACATTTTCCCATGTATCAGCAGAGATGTTAGCGTCTTTCAGAGAGGCTTTCAAGGAATCCTTATACCTCTTTTTTGGTTTACGTGGCGGTCGTTTTCCTTTAACCAACTCTCCATAAAAGAGTTGTTTTGGCAATTTACATACATACATACATACATACATACATACATACATACATACATACATACATACATACATACATACATACATAAAATGGCGACCGTTGTGGTCAGTGTCCGATAATCGGACGTGTGTAATTACGGCTTACATGAAGGCAACATACCATATATTGGAAAAAGTTGAGCTACATTACGCGGTAAGATTACATACAATAATTCTACATAAGTGTTTGAACTGTAAGTGTGTTGTAAAACACCTATTTATATGAACGATACATACACTTATGATATATGAACGATACATACACTTTAACATATAAATGCAACGTTGTTATATTACCTTTATAAAGAAATATTACATTTATATAAAACACAGCTGTAGAATTAAAAACTAACTGAAAAGAAATATTACTCAAGCTGTGAATAACTTTAAATTTGATTCTGACAGAACTTTGTCGTAACTTTTAAAGAAGATCATCGACTATTTTGAAAAATAAATACGAAATATTAGTGAATAGACGAACTCATCATGGCAAAAAGTACAAGTCTCCTTCGACCAAATCGCAATTACAACCGTTGTATACAGTGGACCTACGAGCTTAACAAAGTATTATATGAAGCATACAAACAATCTGAACCCCAAAAGTTCGGTTTTATGCAAAGGCTAAAAACTTTATGGAACTCCAAACACCCAGAATTAGACTTTTCTCCAAAGCATTTAAATGAACAGGCAAAACGTATCATTAGATGTAAATTGATACATCTAACGGAATCGAGTGATACTACAAATACAGCCCTTGTAGACAACCACCCCACCTCCACTGACAGACAAAGGGAATGGCCAGCTAAATCTAACAGTGAACAGCTCACCAACAATTTTGCTGAAATTCATCCCACTTCCACTGAAGAACAGCGAGAAAGGTCAGCTGACTCTAGTAGTAATTGTCACCACATCAACAACGAGGCTGAAATTCATGACTCTACTGAACAAACAGAGCACCAAAAACTTGTGGGCTCCCTACAAGTGATATGGAATGATATGTTTCAAGAGATACACAGCCTTAATGTGAGTGACAGACCATACAACACTAGAGTCAGTAAAGAACCCACTAAATTGGAATTGGAAGCGGTGAACGAAATAGCTGGCAATTATCTGAAGGCTATACGATCTAAAGGTGTAGAAACGACATTTGAAACGCTTAATGTTTTGTTATATGTTTCAGCTGTCACATTGCTAGCATATAACACACATCTAAAACCACGCAATCAAGATACAAACAGAAAGCCTGAACCAGCGTGGATGCGAAATTTAAAAACCAAAATTTTGTCCCTGAGACGAAGTATCTCACACATCGCAGTCGTTATGAAATGCAACATAGAGAGCAACTTCACACAACACCAGGAAGACCTAAAGAAAAAGTTAGAGAGAAGATTTGGAGATACAAAATTTAAAACTTTGAACTCCAAATTACACCAGTTGAAACAACAACTCACAGCTACAACAGAAAGACTAAAATATAAGTCAACAGCACATAAACGACAAGTGCTAAATAGATTGTTTGCCAGAGATCCTAAATCAGTTTATCGCAGCTTCGGTGGCAAAAGCTCAATCCCTGTAAATGACACCCCTTCAAAAGAACAGGTTGAGAGCTACTGGAGATCTGTATGGGAAACGGATGACGGATTCAACAGACAAGCTAATTGGCTAAAAGAACTGGAACAGGACTACTGCCAACATGTCCAGACAAAACAATATGACATAGATGGGTCAATACTGGAAACAGCTCTACAGAAAATGTCGAATAGGAAATCGCCAGGCCCAGACCTCATTACAGGATACTGGTTGAAGAATTTCACTTTCTATCGGCAAGATCTCATACGGCTGTTTACAGAAACCATTAAGGGCACACAAGAACTGCCCAGATGGTTATCAACTGCCTCTACTCTCCTCATTCCCAAAAATAGCCAAACCACCCTTGCTAAAAATTACCGCCCAATTGCCTGCCAAAACATCATGTATAAATTATATACTGGGTGCCTTAACCTGTTCTTACAGGATCACTGTGCTACCAACAACATCATAACACCTGAGCAAGCTGGTGGAAAGAGGGAGGTGTGGGGTTGCATAGATCACCTACTAACTAACAAAATGATTCAGGAAAAAACAACAAAGAATCGCAGAAACATGACTGTCGTGTGGCTGGACTATCAAAAAGCATTTGATAGTGTACCTCATGGGTGGATTGTTAAGGCTTTACAGTTAGCTAAAGTCCCACAACCATTGGTAGCTGCTGTTGAACGCCTGACCAAGAACTGGTACACCAGTTTGATCCTTAGAGGTGAGAAGGAGCAGGTTAAGACTGATAAGATACATTACCAGAAGGGCATCTTTCAGGGTGATAGCTTGTCAGTGCTACTCTTCGTTCTCTCACTGAATCCACTATCTTACCTACTCAGGAAACAAGGTCGACAAAGAAGTGGGACCAGAAGTATCTCCCATCTTTTCTTTGTTGATGACCTGAAGTTGTATGGGCCAAATATCAATGACATCAAGAAACAATTGGACCTCATTACACAATTTTCAACCGACATCAAAATGAAATTTGGTGAGTCCAAGTGTGCATATTTGGCAGTAAAACGTGGAAGAGCTGTGCCCTCCTCTAGAAATCTAGAGATGAACGGCCTGACAATACAACCTCTGCAGTCAGGTGACAACTACAGATATCTTGGACAGGATGAGAATGTCAGATATGATGGACCCATAAATAAGGAGAGAACCAGAACTGAATACCTCAGAAGAGTAAAGAAAATATGGTCATCAGAACTGTCAGCATACAACAAATACATTGCCCACAATACTTATGCTGTGCCAATTCTAACGCCAACATTTGGCCTACTGAACTGGTCATTGCAAGAACTAAGTGAGATGGATGTTAGAACTCGAAAACTTCTCAGTGTTACTGGGAACTTTAACATCAATGGTGATGTGGATAGGCTATACTTCTCACGCAAGGAAGGTGGCCGGGGTCTAAAATCAATATTAACAACATATGAGACCCGGATAGTGACACTGAAGCAACACCTTCAACAGAGGAAAAAAGGTTGGCAACCATCTTGCCCAGGTTTATGACCATGAAAAAAGAAATATCATTAGAATAGCGACTGATCTGGAGGAGAGATATGGAATAAAGCCCGATATAAATCTCTCACCCAGAGAAATCGGAAGATCCTATTCAATGTTCAAACAAGAAAAAAAAATTGACCAATTTACAGAAAAAGTTGTGCATGGATACTTGAGGCGTAAAACACAGACCATAGAGGGGATAAACCACTCAAAAAGCCTGGCATGGAGTTCCGACAAGTTTATGACATCACACCTTGAGGGATATCTCTATGCAATACAGGAACAAGAACTCCCTACCAAATATCTGCTGCACAAAAGAGGAGGGCCAGCAGCTGACAATAAATGTAGGCTATGTAAAACAAAGATCGAGGATGTAAGCCACAATGTTGCCAGCTGCGAAAGAATGTCATCTCGCTACTACCTCCCCATGAGACACGATGGGATAGCTAGAACCATCTGGAACGCACTTCGGAAAACAAAATCAACAACAAACGAGGAAGAATATATTGAGACAGATGGCACTAAGGAATACTGGTGGAACCTGAAAATAAAAACTGCCACCAAATTAAAGCACAACCGGCCTGATATTGTAGTTTGGGACCACACATTGAAAACGTGTTCTGTTGTGGAGATCAGCTGCCCACTTGATGTAAACGTTGTCAGAAAAATACAGGAGAAGGAGGACATCTACGGACCATTGATGAGGAGTTTACAAATCCAGTATCCAAGATACACCTTTAGCTTCATACCCATCATTATTGGTGCTACGGGTTATATACCAACCCGCTTGGACCAAAGTATGACTGAACTTGGATTTGCGGACAAAAAGCGCAGCTCCCTAATTCATAGTCTACAAATGGCTGCGATAGCTGGCACCTTCAAAATTTGCAAAACATTCTTGCGATTCAAGGGATGACAATTTCTTTTCTTTTACAACCTTGCCACCAGGAAGGTGGCCGGTCAAAAAATATACTCAAAATTAAGAGAAAGAGAAAACATACATACATATGATACATACATACATACTTACATGATGGCTGCTCCTTCGTTATCGAATATGGCCATTGCATGATATACCATTATTAATAATTATCAATGGGGTGGATTTATCAATTATCAGGGCGGTGGATTGGCAGTATCGGTAGAGGGTCGGACGCCATGCTTTCCAGCATAGTTACGTCCCTTTACGATCTGAGTTCAAATCCCGCCGAGGTTGACTTTGCCTTTCATCCTTACGAGGTCGATAAAATAAAGTACCAGTAATGCACTGGGTAATTGCTGGCCTTGTGCCTAAAGTAGAAACAATTATTAATAATTATCAATTAATGTTATCGTGCAATACCTGTGCGTGAAAATTATTTTTTAAAGTGAGGAAAGACTGTGCACTGGGCCAATCTCAATATATGAGTGACAGTAGCTATAAACCAAAAAGAAGAAAAGATCAACATCATCGGTAACTACTGAGCCGCAGGTTTTATGTCGGAGTTATGCCAGTTTCCTGAGTTGCCTTCTCCAAGAAGAATGCCCCGACAAAGGCTAGGGGTCCTTCACTCCCATACATACATACATACAAACATACATACATATTAAATTAATTCATGCATAAACATTTCTCTTCGACGTAATAAAACAACAATATTAAACAAAATAAAACCAAATAATGAAATCTGACGTGCTATTGACGAAATAGGGGATGCATATTTACGACGAATTAAAACCTCAACAGTTTGGCAAATCAATACCTGTTTATATGCCCTAGCAACGACAGTGAAGCATTATCTTAGTGATAGCAGAGATATTAACAAGATAGCAGAGATATTAACAAGAACAAAACACCACAAAAAATACAATCATATATAACAAAAAGAGGAAAAATGATTGTTGACCTACAAAAAGCTATAGGATATGTGACAATGCTCCTTACTTGCAAACAAAAACAAAAAATTCACTCCTCACCAACAAAGAGTGAAAAATAAAATAGAGACGATGTTTGGTAACAGTAGAACCAGAACTCTTCTATATCAGATGATCACCCTCAAACAAGAATTGACAGCTGTTAGCGTGCAACGTCAGTACCTGAAGAGGGTAGATGAAAGAAAAGTAATTAATAAAAGATTCAGACGAAACCAAACATTAGTCTATAGAGAAATGAAGGGCAAAGAAATAAATGTCACTGAGGCCTCATCCCAGAAAGACACAGATACCTCCTGGAGAAAAATATGGGGTGAAAAGAAAGAAATTCAACCAAGATGCAGTGTGGCTAAAAGAAATCCAAAAGTGCTATTACTCCTACACTACAACAGAAACATATGAAAGAAATGAGGATACCCTTGAGACTGTGATAGGAAAACTCCAAAATAAGAAAACACCAAGAAGAGACATGATTGTCGGCTACTGGTACAAAAAACTAATATTCTATCGGAGGTATCTTATCGACCTCTACCAGCAAGCTCGCAAGGGAGATACACATATACCCGAATGGTTGACATTAGCACAAACAATACAGGTCCCTAAGAACAAAGGCACCCACTTGGCAAAAAACTACCGACCCATTGCATGCCAGAACCTGATGTATAAGATGTATACAGCCTGTCTGAATCTATTTCTCCAAGATCACTGCAGCCATAATAACATCATCACAGATGAACAAGCAGCTGAAAAGAACGGTATTTGGGGTGTTCTGAACAACTCCTAATTAACAAAATTGCGATGTCAGAGGTGCGATAACTTAGGAGAAATATGGCTACAGACTGGCTGGACTACAGGAAAGCATTTGATTCTGTTCCCCACTCTTGGATGATAGAGGCCGTCTGACTTACTAAAGTCCCAGGCATTATTATCAGAGCCATAGAAAAGCTGTCTTCTTCTTGGGCTAATATCCTAAATTAAAAAACAGAGGAGCCCTCTATTTCCACTGATAAAATAGAATATCACAGGGGTATATTTCGAGGAGACATTCTCTGTGTGCTGCAATTTATCCTGTCATTAAACCCCTTGTCCTTTTTGCTCAAGAAATGTGAAGGATACATCATTGGTTCACTGGAGGACAAAAGTACGAATTTAGCCCATAATTTCTTTGTGGATGACTAGAAACTCTATGCCAAGAACATAAATGGGATGAAGAAAAATCTTGACCTGGTTACAAGGTTCTCAAAATATATAGGAATGGGGTTGGCCAAGGTAAATGTTCATATATGATTGTAAAGCAAGGAAAAGCTACAACCCAATCTAGCAACATTTATATCAATGGCCTAACTGTTCTACCGATATCTGACGAGGATTGCTACAGATACCTGGACAGAGATGAGAATATATCCTATAATGGTATTGGTAATAAGGAACGAGTACACCCGATTAAGAAAAATATGGTCATCGGCACTCTGCGCACAGTAAAATAGTGGCTCACAATGTGTTTGCTGTGCCTGTCCTGGCACCAACCTTTGGTATACTCGAGAGGACGATAGCTGAAATCCGAACAATTGATGTTAAAACTCGAAAAATTCTAAACAACACCGGAAACTTCCACATCAACAGTTACATAGACTACTTGAAACATAAGCAGGGAGGCAGATACCTAACATCGGTCCAGGAAGCATTTGAGTGTCGCATCATATCCCTCCGACAACATTTACAAACCTCCAAGCGAAGGAGCCCGTCTCTCGAGCAAGTCTATCTGCATGAGACAGATAAGATTATGAGAGTTGGGAAGGAGCTCCTTGAAAGATACTCCCTGTATGATAATAAAAAATTCACACCCAGGGAAATTGCCCAGCAATACCGTAGCGAATCCATGGATGAAAAACTGCATGCTCACCAGCAAAAAATCATGCATGGCTATGTTGCCAGGAAGCTCCAGAGTGAGAGTAATATAGATAAGCAAAGTAGTCTATCTTGGACTAACAACCGCTATATTGGCTCCCACTTTGAAGGATATGCTTTTGCAATCCAAGAACAGGAAATCAACACAAAATACCTGATTCACAAGGGAGATAGGGATTCAGGCAAATCACCTAGATGTGACAAGTGCAGACTCTGCAGAATTAACATCAAAGATGTCACCTATGTCATAAGCAGCTGTCCAACGATGTCATGACGGTACTGTCTACCTATAAGGCATGCTATAGCGGCCAAAACACTGTACAATGCAATCCGTAGAAAAGATAGCCCTGATAATAAACACATTAAAAGCTACAGAAATGTGGAAGACTTTCATATACATAATATGAAAGAGTACTGGTGGAATGTTCCAGTAAAAACCCCAATAAAATGCAGGCATAGCACCCTGATTATACCTTCAGATTTATACCTGTGATTATTGGGGCACTGGGATATGTTAGTAATTGACTCAGTACATATCTTGAGAAGCTGGACTTCACAGAAACAGAAAGAACACGACTACAATCCATTAATGGAACAGTAAAAATATGTAAAACATTCCAAAATGTTGCATCTAATAACTCCATATACACATGTACAGATAGAGAGCATATACACATGCACACATATAACTCAAAACATACACCTCTACACATTCAATAACATCCATACCTGCACACACATGCATGCATGCAGGCATGCATACATATCTATCTAGTTGATGTTGTGTAAATTCCAATGAGAGAGTCTTGTATCTATGTTAGAAACCGACTCTCTCTATATTGGTAAAAAAAAAAAAAATATTTGAAATTATAAAACCAGAAGAACACACATACACACATACATATGATACATACATAGATACTTACATACGAAGAAAAACAACAACGAGAATTTCTTCAGTTGTAGCTGGAAGGAACCCAAATTATAAATCACATTTTTCTTGGAGTTACGAAATTCTTCTTCTTCTTCTTCTTCTTCTTCTTCTTCTTCTTCTTCTTCTTCTTCTTCTTCTTCTTCTTCTTCTTCTTCTTCTTCTTCTTCTTCTTCTTCTTCTTGAGAGGGTCGTGGAAGCAGAGTCTTCAAACACTTCTTCCAACGGGTCCTGTCAGAAGCAACCGTCTCCAACTGATCTGGGTAGATCCCCAAGCATGACCAGCCGAGCACTTGGATGTTATTCAACCATCCTGCTCGGAGTCTACCCCTGGGTCACCCGCCGGCTGGTTTTGCCTGTAAAATTTGTCTATAGATTCTTTCCCAAGCCATTCTAACCACATGCCCATAATATCGGAGCTATGATATCTCACTTCGGAGAAGTAGCGGCTCTACCTGGAGTGACTCTCTGATTTACAGGCTACACACTCTATCGAGTAGCGTTACTCCAAAGACCCTTTATAGGAAACTCATTTCGGCCACTTGTAATCACGATTGTATTCTTTCGTCTTTACCCAAGATTCATAACCATAAAGGCTGTCACGAATACCGAATTGAAGATAGCCTTGACACTTACCTTCCTCTTTCTGATTACCGAATGTCGAAGCTGGTGCGTTGCTGCACCCGCTCTTGCAATTCTTGCACTTAATTCAGCCTCCAGCCTTTCATCACTCTTCAACACGGCTCCGAGATACTTGAACTTCTCAACCTGTTTCACGTGTTCAGTGCTCTGCACAGGCTTCCGTGAGAGAATGAGTGTCTCAATTTTCGCAGCATTGATTTTCATTCCAGCCATGCAGCATTCGGCATCAAACCTAGCAAATGCAAGTTGGAGATCACCCTCTGTCGAGTTAGGTAACACCATGTCGTCTGCAAATTCTAACCATCTGATTCTTGTCAATCGTGACACCACTTCCAGCCTGACTACGCCTATCCTATTATTTTGCATAAATGCAGCTCTACAAATTTTAGTTTTTAGCCTAAATATTATTTGAGCTATTTAAACGTCACATTACAAATAATATTATAGTTTTATTTTAGCCTATTCTTATATCACCCCCCCCCCCCCCACACACACCTACACACACACACACACACACACACACACACACACACACACACACACACACACACACACACACACACACACATATATATATATTTATTTATATACACACACACATATATATATATGGGGGTGTCAACATATATACCAAAAATAAAGTTTGAGAACAATAGTATTCCAATAATAATTCCTCTCAAAATATGGACGTCTAACATAAGTGGAATGTTTAGCCACCTGAACAACTAATGAACACTTTATCATTCATATTTCATAGAATTTCAATCTGAATGTTCAATGCACCCCAAAGTTGCTTTTAAATACCCAATGAACTGCGAAATGTGAAGGTATCTGGTGAGTGGTTGTGGTGTTTTTCTCACATTTGTAAGGTGTGATTTTGTTTCCTTAAGGTGCTTTGTTTCCTTGAACAAGGCACCTTATTTCATGTTGTATGTAATACGCAATTCAAAGGGCCAACTTTGTCACTCACTGAGAAAAACGCTAACGGTACACGTGTCTGTAAAAGGCTCAGAAAATTGCACATTAATCTATTTATCTAAAACAGAGAATGTCTGTCTGTCTGACTCCCTAAAACTCGAGAACCACCCAACCGATTGTTTTCAAACTTTACACATGTCATACTTATGGTCATGGGAGTATTTTGATCAAAGATATTTCAAATTTTCAATGCCCGAGGGACCGCATTAGGTGATTTAGCGATCTCTCTCTATAATTCTTAGTCTTGCCTTTTAGATAGATACATAGATATAACGTTGCACCCTTATAATATCTGTCTGTATGTCTGCATTACGACATTATGACGCTGTGTGTGTGTGTGTATATATGTATATATAGTATATATATATATATATATATAGTGTGTGTATAAAGTGTGCAACGTTTTTCGAAATATTTACTTCTGCGTTCACAGATTGATTTTTTTAGTTTCAGAAGATCCCGTTCAGGGTGAAAGCAGCGATTCTTTGCTTAAACTTTAATCTGTTATTTTAATATATATATATATAATTATATATATATATATATATATATATATATATATATATATATATATATATATATATATATATATATATATATATATATATAATTATATATTCGTGTACAGATATTTTTGCATACACAATAACAAAATAGAAACAAACGTATTTATTTCCCGAGGCTCGATAAGGAAAAATATATATCAAATATATAGAGCAAATCCCGAGCAACGCCGAGCCATTCTACTAGTTTGAAATAAAACATGTATAAGTAGTCTTCTAATTGAAAATCTATTATAAAAAAATATCTATTGCTTGATTAATTATATCCAAAATGGTCGTATGCCATTATTACCTGCCACATGATTTGGCGTGAATAAATGTGGACTGTGTAATGTAGTAACATAGCCTTAGTAATTTTAGTGTTGTCAGAGTAAGAAGAGTAAAAAATTACAACGTTCGACAGTTTATCAAACTGTAAGTTCAAATTATTTCATTGAGATGCATAAGATTTTAGAGCTAGTGTAGGGTTCTAAAGAATCGGGTACCGCTCTGATCATCTGTAATCTTTAAATCAAAAGTCATTTGAATCATGATTGCCAAATTAGACGAGTAGTCTCTTTTGCGAATATCATGCTCAACCCTTTAAAAAAAAATGTATGAGATGAAGTTAGAATGCGGTTTTTGCAAAAGTTTAAATTACGATATTCTTTCTACGACTGTGATATGATTTAAATAAGGGAAACAGTGCACACCTGCATGACGGGAAACTTTGTGAACTGAATAATATTTTTTACCAACTGGAATGGACCCCTGTCAGTTTCGATGGTAAATGTTCCAGTTGTTTGATCATCGGAACAGACTGTATTATTAAAAACTAAATTATTTTCAAGGTACTGAATACTTCATGAATAGTTCATAAGTAATGCGTGAAAACATTTGCTTGTATTTAATATTACTGCTGTTTCTAGTAACATCTTTCTTGGTAATAAAATTATAAATTGATTTCTAATTTAGACAAAAGGCCAACAAAGAGGGATTAAATCACCTCCAGTACTTGACTGCTACTTATCTTATCGACCTCGTAAGGATAAAATGTAAAGTTGACCCCGGCGAGATATTTAAAATTTCAGAATGTAAAAAGTCACTGCACAATACCACAATTACATTTTATCTGGCGCTCTACCAATTCTGCCAATCCACTACTCCATGATAGCATTTAATCTTCAAAATTTTCCTTCAGTGATCCAAATTTTATCTTCCCTATATTATTCTGCCATACAACTATTCAATACCAATAGTTTTCTCTCAAGCCAGTGTTTTTATTCTTTGCTACAAAATATCAATATATTATAGAAAAAGAAAAAAAAAATCAGGCTGCGAATTGGCAGGGTCGTTAGAATGACGGATGGAATGCTTTGCGGTATTCGTTCTGGCTCTCTGAGTTAAAATCCTGCTGAGGTAGCCTTTGCCTTTTATCTTTTTGAGTTCGATAAAAACTAACAGTTCTGTGATCAATTCTTCCTCTGTATCTCTTTTTAATTTTCCACTCTCTCTGTTTCTTTCTCTGGAAAAAAATAGGCTATGCTCAGACTCGCAGGGTCTCCGCTAGGTTTAAAATACCCAAGACACCTCATATTTCATGATGACGCCCTGTCATATTCAGTAGTCGACATAAGAAGGTTAACTTATGTATTTATGTTGGTCAATTTAGCTGTCATTAGAGCGTTTCATATCTGTTCCGGCTCTCTGTGTTCTGAGTTCAAATCTAACCGAGATATACTTTCAGCCTTCCGGGGCGATGACAGAAAGTACCAGCCTATTGCTAGTGTAGCTTTCTCTCCTTCCAGCTGTTCAATCCTGAATGTTCCACCGAATCAAGGGAGAGAGGGCCGAGCGGGTATCTGCTTGTAACTGCATAGGCACCTAAAACTTTAGCAAAAGCATGGTACATAATACCAAGTCATACTTGATTGCAAGTGACGTTTGTTGTAGTGTAATACCAGTATGGATAGGGTATTCGGATTGCAATCGCAAGGTTGTGAGTTCGATTCCCGGCGGCACGTTGTATCCTTGAGCAAGACACTTTATTTCATGTTGTTCAAACCACTCAGCTGTCAAAAATGAGTTGTACCTGTAATTCGAATGGCCAGACCTGTCACATTCTGTGTCACGCCGAATATACCCGAGAACTACGTTAAGGTTATGCGTGTCTGTGGAATGCTCAGCCACTTGCACGTTCATTCCATGAGCAGGCTGTTCCGTTGATCGGTTCAACTGGAACACTCATCGTCGTAATCGACAGAGTGCTTCAAAAATCATTAGGCCTATGTTTGATGTCATCAAAACTCATTTAAGTTTATCCTACGAACGAACTTCTGTTACTAATGTATTTCTTTCTCTTCTCGATCTCTACTAAGTAAGCTTGAATCAAAATTGTATTAGACTATTCAGAAATTATTACAAGTTCTTATTTGTTTCAACATTTTATTAAAAATAAAAACTCATGCAAGATTTGTAAAATTATGTGTAATTTTCATAACGGCCATTTACGACGATGAACTGAAGACTTTGATGGAAGACAACTCTCGCACAGTGGTTCGAATGCTTGCAAGAAAAATAGATGTAAGCGTTGGAACAATTTCTGAATATTTGAACCGGATTGGAATGTCTGAAGAAGCTTGAAAAGTAGGCGCAGCGCAAATCGAACGAAAACCAGAAATATTGCCGTTAACGAAGGTTATTGATGTAAACGTGTTTGACAAAGGATTCTCTCTTTTTACTTTTCTGCACTCCTTCCCCGTCTTTCTCTCTCTCATGTATCTGGAATTTAAGTTTTAAAATCACCGAAATAACAGTCATTTTTTAAAGTAATAGGTCGTTGGTAAGAGAGTTTGTTCACCATACACCTTTATTATGATATCTTAATGACCCAGTGCTGCAGAATGAGTTTTAGTTTTTTAATTTATTATTGTTATAATCATTGTTATTGTTATTGTAGAACCCCAGACCAGTATTGATCGGCTCGACGTACGGCACGTATGTATACGTCTATATGTATACAGTAATAGATTGGGCAGCGGAGAAAGTTGTTACCACAACTAAATCGAATTACATTGTACTAAGGAGGTGAAAGTTTCTCTTTCTCTACATTTATTACTAGTAGGGTGGAGGAGCGGTGGATTTGCAGTGTCGGTAAAGTATCGGATAACATGCTTTGCGTATATAGTTACGGCCCCTCATGTTCTGATTTCAAATCCCACCGAGGTAAGCTTTGCTTTTCATCCTTTCAGGGTCGATAAAATAAAGTAACAGTAACACACTGGAGTCTATATAATCGACTTTTCCCTTCCCTTCAAATTGCTGGCCTTGTGCCAAATGTTAAAACAATTAATAGTATGGTGGAGGGTGGTGGATTGGTGGTATCGGTAGAGTGTAGAGCAAAATACTTTGCTTTATTTAGTTCAAATCCCACCGATGTCAACATTGCATCTCATCCTTCCGGGCTCATTAAAATAAAAATAATCGACTTACCCCTTCTCCAACATATTTGGTTTTGTACTATATTAGAAACAATTATCATTAGTAACGTGGTGAATTGGTAGAATTGATTGAACGCTGGATAAATGTGTGGCAGTATTTATTCCGGCTCTTTACATTCTGAGTTCAAATTCAACTGAGGTAAACCTTGTCTTTCATCCTTCCAGGGTTGATGAAATAGAGTGCAAGTCAAGTCCTACGGAAGGTATCAGCTACTTTCCTCTCCCCACAAATTGCTGACCTTGTGCCTAAATTAGAAATCATCCTTACGGGGGTCGATAAAATAAAGAACCAGTAATGCACCGGGGTCGATATAATCGACTTGCCTCTCCTCCTGAAATTGTTGGCCTTGTGCCTAAATCAGAAATCATTCTTAGTAAAGTGGTGATTATCAGAATCGGTAGAGCGTCGGTTAAAATGATGTGCATTGGGTTATGTAACCACGGATTTGTTACTAGCCAGGAAATGCTCCAAGTTTGCAAGAAAAATGAAAGGCGACTGGCACGCCCCCTTCAAATCCAATTGATTTGTGGTACATTTGATCTGAAAGACATTCTAAAAGTTTCCCATTTGAGGTTTTTAACATGAACATATGCACACAATTAGATGCGTGTATACACACACATGCATAAAGAGCAATCATACATTCACACACACATAACCGCGCTCACACACACGTGCACAACAATTCGTGTATATAATCTTATGTCCACTCATAATAAGTGTATGTATACATTTACATTTGTACTTACGTTAACTTATTTATTTACAAATCTCCGGAACTGTCAATTTAAACAAATAAAACTTTGTTATTAGGTTAGTGACCGGATTAAATTCGTCGTAGTAAAATGAATTTCAAAGAAAACATATGTATAATACATACATACACGCATACATACATACATACACACGCACACACATAATAATTGTTTCTACTTTTGGTACAAGGCCAGCAATTACCCAGTGTATTACTTGTACGTTATTTTATCGACCCCGTAAGGATGAAAGGCAAAGTTAACCTCGGCGGGATTTGAACTCAGAATGGAAAGGGCCGTAACTCTATGTGTCAAAGTATGGCGTCCAACCCTCTACCGATACTGCCAATCCACCGCCCTTCTGCAACTCGATTTCGAGTAATGCCATCGCCAGATACTTAAGCTTGGGCATCACGGACGTGGCTTTTTAGTCCTGATAGGGACTTGCCTATGGCTAGCAATATCATGCATCACCAAAAATATGTTACATATCAAGCGATGCCTATGCTTGAAGCTTTTTTAAGTGAGGAAAGGCTTAGCACAGGGCCAATCCCACTCTCTAAACATTGAATGCATTTCCTCAAAAAGCATAACTGGTCTACATGATTCATGCAAACGAAATCGCAGGTTTTATATCAGAGTGACCTTCTCCTAGAGAGATGTCTTAATGAAAACTAGAAGTCTTTCGCTCCACAAAAAAACAAACAAAAATCTTTATTGGATGGCCGTTGACACTCCTGAGATCCTCTGCCCTCTGGCGGGTATTGTTTTTCATCCCGCAGGGTGTCCAAACCACCCTCCTCACCAAGCAAGCTTGGTGGGTTTGCAGGTTTAGTCACCGACGACCTGACCATGCACAGGTTGTATTTGGTTACAAGTTACCAGTAGCGCTGAAAAGCGACCTGACATAACATACAATAATTCATACACTCACATACATACACGCATACAATAATACATACACTCACATACATGTACACATATATAATACATACATACGAGTTTTATCCCAAAACTAAGGATATTGATGTTTTATTTAAATCTGTATGAGACGTGCATGAAATTACAAGATATCTGCATCAAAATACGACCATTGAGAACTTTCACAATAGCTCCAACGTTTTTTCCATTGATCATAACAGTACCGGAAGTCATTTTCTGTGAGTGTCCTTAGCTAGTCGGTTACAATTTCTTGTATCTTTTCTGCAGTCCTCAAATTGATGACTCTTCAACTTCGATTTCAACTGACAGAAGATGTAGAAATTACACGTAGCTATATCTGGGCTGTAGTGAGGGTGTGGAAGAAAGAGAATGTTTTTTTGTTTGCCAGAAATTCTCTAACTGAAAGTGTTGTGTGAACAGGCATGTTGTCGCAGTGCTGTACCCAATCTCATACAATGTCCTTTCAAACTCGCTGGACCCATTTTTGAAGTCGTTACAAGACATATTTCTAGAAGGGATGATTAACTGCCTGTGCTGGATGTAAAAATTGTTTCTGAACAATACAACCACTGTCGGAAAAAAGTGATAATCATAGATTTCACCCTGGATTTGTTAATGCATGTTTTCTTCGAACGAAGAGTATTTTTCCGTGTGCCACTCCTCACTTTGTTGGTTTGTCTCTGGATCACACTTGACCACCCATGATTCATTACCTGTTATTACTTTATCCAAGAAATTTGACTCGATTTCGCAACTTTCTAGCAAATCCAGACAAATGTCTAACCGGTTTGCTTTTCGCTCCACAGACAAATGTTTGGGCACTAGTTTTGTACAAATTTTTTGCATGTGTAAATGGTCGGATAAAATTCTGTGAACTGCATTTTTATCGAAGCCCGTTTCTTTTGCACTCATCCGAAGACTTAATCGGCAATCTTTCACCATCACCCTTCGAACCACTTCCACATTTTGTTCATTTGTTGATAAGATTGGCCCTCCAGAACGAGGTACGTCTTCAGCATTTTCTAAGGCCTTCTTTGAAAGGTTTGTGCCGCATAAAAAAACATATTTCTCGATAAAATGGCATCTCCATAAGGTTCTGTTAAAAAGATCTATGTTTCGGTGGCAGGCATAAAATTTGATCGCATACCGTTGTTCGATATTTTTCTGGATCGCAAACGTAACAGAAGTTATAAACACATCTGTACATAAAAAAAACAATAATTGGCGACTGACTCGATCGATTATGTTGAAAGAAATATGTACGTTCAACCAAAAACAGCCATAACCAACACGCATATATACATCAACAAGGTGCTACGCTACCATGTCGTACATAGGAAAATTAGTCCCTTCATTTTTGGGACAAACACCGTACATACAATAATACAAAGAACTATTACAAGTGTAAGGTAAATAACATGTTTCTAACTCTCGTAGAAGCCATCGAATTGGAAGAATCGCTTGAATGTTGAATAGAATCCTTTGCACTATTCGTTCAAATCTGAGTTCAAATCCCAGTGCAGTACTGGCGCCGATATCCCACCTCTCTACTTTTTTTCATTTCCTCCCTGTCACATTTTTTCTCTCCTTAGCTGGAAGATATCATCTGTGTTCAGGCCTGCAGAGTAGATAGACTTGACCATGTTTTAAAAAATGCCCAGGAAACGCTGCACGAATGTCGGCTGAGCTGTTCATAGGCTGATCATGATACTCTCGTGGAATGACAAAATGAGGTTTATTTTTCAACATAGTTCCTGGAAAGAAACAATGTAGTTATTAATAAGAAGACTTGAAATTAATTAATTCACAACGCTTGCGCCACTCCTTCATAATCAGCCAGCCTCCGAATCTTTCAACCTACCATTGTATGTTACCTCAGTGCCCATACAACTCCTCTATCTCTTTAGTTGCCTCTTCACATAGTTAACACAAAAAATACGTTAAAACAACAACAAAAAGCAATTGAATGATAAGTGGAATTAACTGGTGAAGTGGGAAACTTCATCGCAACAATAACAATTATCAATGAAAGGCCACAGTATGTCTAGTGGATATATATATCCGGTAGAATCTATTATCAGTAAACTAGCAGAGGTACCCGGCGTTGCCCGGTATAACTCTCAATGGAGTAGTCGTTCAAATGAACCGAAAGACTTACGTTAAACACGACTATAGAAGTAACAATTTATAGGGGTTTGCCCTAAAGAGGGCCTTTGAACGTTCACTTTGACATATCTCTGCGGCGGTGCTGCCAGCAAAGACGAATCCGATGGTAACAATTTAAAGTTGGTGGCCTTAAAGAGAGCCTTGGATCGTTCACTTTTAAAAGTCTCAGCGGCGGTGCTGCCAGCAAAGACGAATCCAGCGATAACAATTTATGGTTGGTGGCCCTGAAGAGGACCTTTGAACGTTCACTTTGAAATATCTCAGCGGCGGTGCTGCCAGCAAAGATGAATCCGATGGTAACAATTTAAACTTGGTAGCCCCGAAGAAGGCCTTGGATCCTTCAATCTTAAAAGTCCCAGCGGCAGAGCTGTCAGCAAAGAGGACTCCGATTAGAGGTGGTGGCCCTTAAAAAGTCCTTCACACCACTTTGGTGTGTCGTATTTGCTTTGCTTGTTATTTGAGATTGTAATCTAGAAAAACATGTAACAGTCGGGGGCCACAAAAACGGCCTTGGAAAGATTACGCTAGAATGTAAAAAAAATGTGTAAATAAGATGTAGGGAAAAGTAGATTAATTAGGGTAAAACTACGGAACATCGATAGCAAAGCGTAATAGCAACATATAAATGCGGAAAATGGAGAGATTGAACATTTATAACGTATAGCAAAAGCAACCTCAGAGGCGTACGTGGTATTGTCAAAAGGACAAAAATAGCACACGGATACAGCAAATGTAAGCACTTATACAAGAAAAGAACAGCGATTACTTGTTGGCGGATGGGGTGCCTACAAAACTTCCTTATAGACTATATTTTGGGTTTTCTCGCGAGTTGCAAAAGCAAATAGGTTATGTCGGCTCCCCACTCGAGAGCAGCCAACATATAGTTGACCATGGGAGAAGCACGGTTATTCTAAATTAAGCCCTACGACCGTCAGCGTCTGACCCTGTGATTTGTTAATCGACATGGCGAAACTGAGCCGGAGAGGGAATTTCAGCCTTCTGAATGTGAAAGGAATGTAGTAAGACGCCTCACGCTCCTTGATAGAACAACGCCGGTTGAGAACGCCAGAAAGAAAAGACAGACAGCCACTGGAAAGCCGACGGATCACACGCCAGATACCAGCCTCTGTACAACACCATTGTTTGTGCTACAACAAAAAATAAACGTCTATTTCACCTCCAATTTCTGCTGTTATTATGTCACTTGCATCTCGATAACATCTACAACTAATACTGCTAAAGTGGTGACCGACGTAAGAATTTAACGCAGCCCTTCTTTTTCATCAATTGTCCTTTTATTGCCACATTGTCGGCCCTTTTTTTCGCATCTTGCGAAAATAAAAAATAATCCTTTTAAAATTATCGAAAAATTAGTAGTATTTCATAAACTTTTTGCTACACTCGAGAACAACAACGACAGCAGCATCAGCGACAACATTGTTTAACCACTGACCAAAACAGGGAATAGTGAGTGGCAGCTTCATAGCCTTACCGACGCAAACCACCACACATCGGAAATATCAAAACGATTCATTCGTGTCGATAATTTAGAGCGACTTTTTTTTTATTCACTTGCATATTCCATTTCCGTTGCCAACTTTTTCGCAACTTACAGAAGAAAAAAAAAAAAAGTGTATTTTTCCAAGGTGGCGTTGCGTTCCTTCCCAGTTTTGTAACGGACACATATTTTGAATTGCGTGTGTGTTCCATGACTGATCAAGAGAGAAGAGACTAAACTTTTTTTTGTGAACATAACTGCCCCGCATGGGGATATGCATGCCTTACATTTTTCTAAGGGATTTTTAGCCACTGGCTACCTTTGTTGATATCCAACGCGGATATATTTTTAAAAAAAAAAACATTTTTTTTCTTCCTTTTTTTTTTTACCTTATTTGATTTGGCTGGTTCGTTGAGGCAACGCGAGGGGACAGACGTTGAAGGAAAAATTTTTTTTTAAAGATATATATCTGTATTTTATGTATTTTGCATATTTCCTTATGTTTTGAATGTCTGTTTCTTTTTGCCCTTTAACTTTTTCTCAATATTGGCTGTTCTCTTTTCACTGTACAAGGGTGCATTAATTGCTCTTTCGATATATAGGTATATATATTTGTTTTAATTTTAAAAGTTGACATGAATGTACCACATTTGCCCGCCTTTACTGGAAAACCTAAGATGTGGTTTGCCCAGTTACAGGCGTATTTTACGGTCTGTAAGACCGAATCTGACCAGCGCCTCGCTGTACTGATTAGCGGCCTTCCCCCTAATCTAGCAGATTCGGTCCAAGACCTAATTACAGACCCCCCCCCCCTCTGACTTGACGTATGAGTTTTTGAAGGGCGAGATTTTGAGGAGGAATTGTAAGTCGGTAGAGAGTCGTTTTCGGTCACTGATCGAGGACGAACGATTAGGTGACAGGACCCCTACCGCTTTTCTCCGGCATTTGCGGGATTTGAGCGATTCCCAAGATCAGGATAGCCCTTTCCTGAAGCAATTGTTCTTCTCTCGCCTACCTCAAGAGGTACAGGCGATCCTAGCCCATATGCTAGAGGTGAATACCCTGGATCACATTGCTGTCTCTGCTGACAAAATTGTAGAGGTGACGAAGAGAGACACTTCGAAGCCAAAGTACGTTGCTTCCTCTTCTCTTCCTCAATCACGCTCGTCAGCGTCTAATGACAAATTAATCACCACTATGGAAGCCATGACTCGTCAAGTGGCGGAGTTGTGCACGGAATTCAGGTCCTTTGGACGGCAGGGGAGCCGCTCACGACGTTATTCAACTTCTCGCCACCGTAGCCCTTCCAACACACCAGGAACAACATATTGTTATTACCGTGAAAGATATGGTAAAAAAGCCGCCCGTTGTAGGCCTCCTTGTGCTTACGAGGGAAAAGACGACCAGAGTCACTAACGGCGGATAGTGCGCTCTGCGAAACAACATCTAACCGCCACTTTTTCATTGAGGACCTGCTGTCAGGTAGAGCTTTTCTGGTTGACACAGGTGCAGCTTGTTCCGTATGGCCTGTGTGTTGTATGAAGGAGACTCCCCCTGAGACGCCTATTGAGTTGCAGGCAGTAAATTGTTCGCCGATTCGAACTTTCGGACAAATCTCGTTACCTTTGCAGTTTCGTAATCTGCGGCGCGAGTTTAAATGGATATTTACTGTCGCTGCCTTGCCGTATCCGATTCTAGGCGCGGATTTTCTCCACCATTTTTCATTGACGGTGGACCTTCGTGGTAAACGCCTAATTGATGGCATCACGGGATTAGCTGTTGTTGGCAAGGCAGCAGGAGTTCCAACGGTTAGCCCGATATTTTTTCTTGCTAACACCGGTGATCCTTTCCATGCGTTGTTGAACTCGTTCCCGCAACTGACACAGGGGAATTTTCGATTTGATGAACCTACTCATACCACGGAGCACTTCATATCTACAACTGGTGCTCCCGTTTTCTCTCGCCCTCGTCGCTTGCCTCCGGACAAACTCAAAGCAGCACGATCAGAGTTTGATCCTATGCTGCAAATGGGGATTATTCGTCCGTCCACGAGCCCGTGGGCGTCCCCATTGCACATGGTACCGAAAGCGAATGGCGATTGGAGACCTACTGGAGATTATCGACGCCTGAATTCGATAACGGTACCGGACCGTTATCCTATCCCTCATCTGCAAGACTTTGCGTCTTCGTTGCAGGGATGCAAGATATTCTCCAAACTGGATTTAATTCGTGCGTACCATCAAATTCCTGTCCATAAAAGTGACATTCCAAAAACGGCTATAGTTACGCCATTTGGGTCTTTCGAGTTTTTGACTATGCCGTTCGGATTAAGGAATGCCGCTAGTACTTTTCAGCGGTTTATGGATGAGGTTACTCGCGGCCTCGATTTCGTCTATACCTATATTGACGATCTGCTCATTGCTAGTTCTTCTCCAGAGCAGCATACGCACCATTTGAATCTTCTTTTCCGCCGATTGAAGGCGTATAACGTGCAGCTTAATGCACCCAAATGTGTTTTTGGCGCTGAGTCACTGACTTTCTTGGGTCACGTCATCGATGCTGACGGAATTCGACCCCGGCCTGAGCGAGTTAAGGTCATAGAGGATTTGCCTCCACCGACCTCACTACGTCAGTTACGCCAGTTCTTAGGTCTGGTTAACTTTTATAGGCGTTTCGTGCCAAATTGTGCCAAGTTGCTTTTCTCCCTGACAGAAATTTTGAAAAATTGTCGGAGGAAGAACAAAGATATTTCTTTGACAGACACTCAACTTGCTGATTTTCAGCACGCCAAAACTGCTTTGGCTAATGCTTCGTTACTGACTCACCCGGTACCCGGTGCAAGGCTAACGCTTTGTGTTGATGCATCGGATATCGCTGTGGGCGCAGTACTACAGCAAAACATCAATGGTTACCAGCAACCGCTGGAGTTTTTTTTCCAAAAAGCTAAATCCTGCTGAGACGCGCTACAGCACCTTTGGAAGAGAGCTTTTAGCCATCTTTTTGGCCGTGAAACATTTTTCACATGTGCTAGAGGGTAGACAGTTTACTATCCTCACTGACCATAAACCATTGACTTTTGCTTTGAGAGCGAAGGCTGATAAATACTCGCCCAGAGAGACGAGACACCTTGATTTCATCTCGCAATATACGAGTGATATCCAGCACATTCCGGGTTCACTAAATACAGCGGCCGATGCTTACCCGTGACAGCGATCTCGTCACCCTCTGACATAGATCTGACTCGTTTGGCTGCGGATCAGCCTCCCCTTGAGTCAATGGATGTCACATCGCCCGAGTTTGCGAATTGCGAGATGAAATACTTGCCTCTGTCGACTGCAGTTGGCCAAATTCTCTGCGACGTCTCTTTGGACGTGCCTAGGCCCTTCGTTCCAGAGAATCATTTTCGGACTGTGTTTCTGGGATTACATTGTATCTCGCATCCAGGATCTTCTGCCACAGCAAAGCTCATATCAGCTAGATTTTTCTGGCCAAATATGAGGCGTGAAATTGCTGCTTGGTGCCGTTCCTGCGTCGCTTGCCAGAAATCAAAGGTCCATCGACACGTCAAAACTCCCCTGGGTACCTTTGCTAACCCAGATGCGCGTTTTTCGCATATTGATATTGACATAGTGGGACCTTGGCCTGTCAGCGATGGTTTTTCTTATCTGCTTACCGTCATTGACCGTTTTTCGAGATGGCCTGAGGTCATCCCCTTGAAAAACATCACCGCGGAGACAACAGCACGTGCTCTTGTGTCTGGATGGATCTCTCGTTATGGAGTTCCATCCACAATAACTACCGACCGTGGACGACAGTTCGAGTCGAGCCTTTTCCTCGAGCTGTCAAAAATAATTGGTGCTAAACGCATTCGAACTACGGCATACCATCCCGCTTCGAATGGTATGGTGGAGCGTTTTCACCGCCAACTGAAGGCCTCCTTAATGGACTCGGCGCATTGGAGCGAGTACCTCCCTATTGTGCTACTAGGGATTCGGTCAACGGTGAAGGTCGACTTTGGATTTTCACCGGCCGAAGTACTGTACGGTGCCCCTCTGACGTTGCCCGGGCAAATGCTTGCCCCTATCGATCTTGATGCCCAAGATCACGCTTCCTACGTGTCCCGTTTGCGCTCCTATTTCCAGGATTTACCGCCAATGGACACTAGGAAACAAACTGTCAAGACTGCTGTCCCGAGGGATATTGCCTCGTGGACGCATGTCTTTGTAAGGAATGATACGGTGAAGCCCCCGCTCACACACAGCCTTACACTGGACCTTACCGTGTCTTAGCGCGCTCGGCTAAGCATTTCACGTTAGATATTAAGGGGTCCAGGGTGACAGTTACATTAGACAGGCTTAAGCAGGCGCACCTTGATACGGACGCTGTGGTTCCTGATCCACGAACCCCTTCGTATTTGCCTGTTGAGCGAACGACTGTTCCTGATCCACCATCATCACCTGTCCCTACACCACCACCATCGCCACGTTACAAGACCACGACCCGTTCAGGTCGTAGGGTCCACTGGCCCAAAAAACTGTGCAGCACCGTCTATATTTAGACTATGTTAGCTGCACCTTTTCTTTGCCTCTGTGTTTCTGCTTTTCCTTTGCCTTGTTTTTTTTTATGCATGCATGTCGTTTTTTTTTTAACATTTTTCAAATCCTTATTCTGGATTCAATTTTTGCTAGAGCGGATAGCTCCCCCTTGTTGCATTGTTCGCCATCTTACTCCACATGTGAGTAATGACATCGATTTTCAATAGTTTGAAAATCTGGCTCGAGGTACTGTAGTAAGACGCCTCACGCTCCTTGATAGAACAACGCCGGTTGAGAACGCCAGAAAGAAAAGACAGACAGCCACTGGAAAGCCGACGGATCACACGCCAGATACCAGCCTCTGTACAACACCATTGTTTGTGCTACAACAAAAAATAAACGTCTATTTCATCTCTAATTTCTGCTGTTATTATGTCACTTGCATCTCGATAACATCTACAACTAATACTGCTAAAGGAATGTCTTTACCGGATGGAATGAGAGGTATCCTTGGTATGAAGACAGTATCCCGCCTTATCACATCCTGTAAGTATTGTTGCCTCAATAACATGAGGCATCGCTTTTTGGACGATCAGACGCGTGCTGTTGGAAAGCTTTCGAGGTTCCAAATTCCTGAGAAGTATCATGACAGGGCACCTTTCTTAAGTCGCAATAAGTGTGGTGGCAATCCGGTAGGGTCTAGGGAGTTAAGAAATTCTGTGGGGGTAATTAACAACTTCGTCCGGATCAGCCATAGCCAAGATTTCCAGGCAAGCACAGCGTAGTCTGAGGAGGGATCGTAGTTAAAGGCCTTCAACAACCATCGTGAATTGCAAGTCCTAGAAATGCCACGTAACGATGATCGCCGCTGTTCACTTTGCAGAAGTCGGCCACGTCGTTGCTCTATGGTTTCAGTATTTCCTGCAGCAGCAATGGCAGCGGCGTCCCTGCTTCATCGAACTGCGCGTCGTCCTTCATCCTCTCGAGTCCGAGCAGCGGCTGTTGCAGCAGCGTCCCTGCTTCGTCGAACGGCACGTCGTCTTTCATCCTCTCGAGCGCGAGCAGCAGCAGTCGCGGCAGCATCTTTGTTCCGTCGAAGTTCACGCCGACTGTCATCCTCCTCCGCTCTTGCAGCTGCCGTCTGCACAGCATTCTGTGAGAGCCTAATCGCAGTCGCATTTACATCTTTGGTGAGACGCCTTCGCTTAGACCTACTTGCATCATTAGATAATTGACCAATGAATGTTCTTTTCTTGAGGGCATTGTTTTTAGAAAATTAACCAGGGAGAACGATAAATAATGGACAAATAACGTTTAAGTAAGCAAATCTAAACACGGATATAAGTTGTGAAAAAATGTGATAAATCTATGTGGTCTGAGAAAGTGGGTATGTTTTGCAAGATTTTGTGTACCAATCAAATTTCAGGTTTTTAGTTAGGGGTAACACAACGTACGGACTACCTGTGATAAAGGAAATTAAATAGTGTGGCTACAGTGGTAGGTACATAAGTGTCAGTATGTTTGTTCAGTTCGAACATAGCAATAATTAAGTACTAACCATTGAAAGGATACAGACAAAAATGGCCGAAAAATCACAGCATGATAAACTGGAACCTTATGATCATAAACACATTAACTAAACCTCCATTACGGTGACAAATGTTGAAGAAGCATGCGTTTCAGAAACATGGGGTGGTTTATGAGAGTATGCATGTAAAAAAACCTACCTATTGTCAAAAGCCAAAAAAGAAATGTGATCCTAGGTCGGACTTGACCGATATAAATAGGAATGATTTCGCCCAATGAACAACACTCGAGTTGTCTGATTGGTTAGATAATACAAATAAGTGTGATGAAATCTACTGAACACAACTCACTGATGTGTGGTTGGCCAGAGGTCACCATTTCGCACTTAATTGAGGTGCAATTAAACAGGGGAGACAACCGGGTGCAAAAACTAATCAATCATTCGCACAGTTTAGGTATGAGTGTGAAATAGCACAACAGTAGGCGTTAAAATTTACACCTGGGTTAAATCGCGCTTTCTTGGTTAGGAATGTGAAATGACGCTAAAGTTCAAGGAAAAAAAAATTAACTCCCCATTCCACACTTAATTGTGGTGCAATTACACGGGGGACACAACTGAGTGAAAAATTAAATGCAATCATCCTAAAGTTAACGAAACAAACTAAAGGTAAGCCAGTGGGATTTAAAAATTCACTACTCCATTTGTAGGACATGAGTAACCGATGCGTCAACTTTCATTTATATTGAATTTTATTTCCAGAAGTTGAAATGGTTTGCTGCGACCATAATATGAACTTTAAAAGTGGTCCAAAGGGGCTCACTGACTCTCCCTAGGGGGTTCCTTTGCAAAATTCAAGTGATAGTGAATGTGTGGTGTTTTATCTTATGGCAGGCAATAACTATTTCGTTTAGATTTTTTAAGAATCAAGTATAAACTCCCGAGGTTATGGTGTTTTTTTATTGTGGCAGTTTGAACTTTTATAGGTTAATGAATTGGGCTCATTGTCCCCGAGGGGGGTCCTCTTGCTGAATTGAAATGAAAGTAAATGTGCCTCACTGTATCTTCATCTGTAGTACATGAATAATAACTAAGTCGAAATTCATTTTATTGGACTACCAATTATCGAAGCTATGACGCTTTGCTGCATTATAATAGCCAAATTCAATAAATGACTCACCGGGGATTACTGCCCCTTGAGGGTCCCCTTGCTTGTTCCGGGTATAGACAGTGTCTTCAACATCATCTTTAGGCAATGGGTAACCAATGTGTCCTGTAAAGTTAAAATCGAACGTAAACTTCAAAAGTTATCAGGTGAAGTTATACAGTGAACTTCAATAGATAGATCGAAGGGGCTTACTCCCGCCCCTCCCCCGGGTCCCCTTGTTAAGTTCAAGTAAAAGTTCATGTGTTCACCTTCCTTTATAAGCCTGAACTGTTGACCTTTCAACATAACTGCAATTCACACACACATCCCTACTGACAAGTATCAGAACAATGAACCTCTTTACTACACACACACACACACACACACACACACACACACACACACACACACACATTTTTCTTAAAAGACTTATTTTTCAGTGACTTCTCAATCAGGCGAAAAAGGACACTCTTCGACAAACCTACATTTGGGGCAAAATCGATTTTTAACATTCACGTGACCTCTACCGACCAATCAAAATTGTTTAGAGTACAAGAATTTTTGCAACATGAATTGGCGCGAAACTTATAGTACTCATTCACGTGACATTCAACAACCAACCAAATCTTAGTACCTCTGGAGCCACTTTTTCACATAAAACAGGTAGAATTTCCAAAACTGATCAGATTAGAGCAAACATCACGGGCGCTCTATCTCAAAATTATTTTTGAAAAGCATTAGAAATGCGCAACCGGTAACAACTTGAAACTAAAACTGAATACTAACCAATACTTATTAATAATTTTTACTTATTCCTAATTAAACTATTTTTCACTGGGAAAAATTTGTCAGCATTTTCTTTTCCTTTTACTAATACATATATATATATATACATATATACATATATATATATATATATATATATATATATATATATATATATATATATATATATATATATATATATATATATATATATATATATATATATATATATATATATATATATATATATATATATATATATATACATATATATATATATATATATAATTTCAAATCCACTCGCTGTTTCGAAAATATTCTTACTTGACATTAGAGTCGCTAAGTTTATAGCTTCTAATTTGAATGGAGAAAAACGGGTGATGTGTTGGTGTAAATGGTAGCTCAGTGGTCCGGATAACCAAAGATGTGGGTTCGACTCCCATGTACGTCAATACTCATCTTTTTCCATTTCTCCGAGGGTTCTTAACACCACTATCAGGCTAAATAATTTCTTTAATTTCTTTAGTCAAAATACGGCGATAGCTAACATTTCTAATAATTTCAAATCCACTCGTTGTTTCGAAAATATTCTTACTTGATATATATATATATACATATATATATATATACATATATACACATATATATATATATATACATATATATACATATATATATATATATATATATACATATATATATATATACACACATATATATATATACATATATATATACATATATACATATATATATACATATATAAATATATATATATACATATATATATATATATACATATATACATATATATATATACCTATATATATATATATACATATATACATATATATATATACATATATATATATAAATGTAAGTATGTATGTATACGTACATACATATATGTATACAGACGTACAGTAGCATGCATATATATATATATATATATATATATATATATACAGGTACACATACATATATGTACGTATCAGTTTAGCGGACGTTTATTATAACGCCCGCTTTGTCCATTTGTAAACAAACGGACAGCCTTAATTTATGCCGTACGGTGTTAAGGCAACCACGTCACCTTTTTTCTTTTTTTTAAGTACGTGCCGTACTAAGAGTGAGAAATGAAATTTCGTTTTCATCCTATTACAACTTATATATATACATATACACACATATATATATATATATATATATATATATAGATATACATATATATATACATATATATATACATATATATATATATACATATATATATAATCAAGGTTTAGCAAATAAAAAAAAGTTTCAAAATAAATTTTAAAAGATTCACTGTACTCTCTATGGTTACCTTTACCGAATCGGCTTCGAGTCTCAAAAATAAATGGACAGTCCTTGCGGCCTTCCATTGAAAAGATAAACTCTCGTCAGAAGGTTCTTTTCACTCGGAGAATATAAAATTCCCGAGTTCAAATTACGAGCTGGCGCTATTCAAAATTGTTCCCGAGATGAGAATGAATGATGTGGAAGCAATTCTGTCCAGTGCTGTGTGTAAAGATAGAAGCAGAGGCAGGGAGGTGAGTCTACTACCACTATAAATAGCAGCAGTCACAACGACCAAATTTTATCTCGACCAA
>OZ024743.1:103492406-103547406 GCA_964016885.1 Eledone cirrhosa | reverse complement strand
CTTCATATATTCACATACTCATACATAGGTACATGTATACACAGATACACACACACACATGTACACATACCCATATATATATATATATATATATATATATATATATATATATATATATATATATATATATATATATACACATACATATATGCACCCATATATATATACATTATCTATAAATGTGTGGTTAGCACGCACAACGCTAGGCACACATACATCGCCTTTAAATCGAGGGCATACAATCACGCGAAATCATTCAAGGACCGGAGCAAGAGACACTCCACTAGACTGGCAGACCTGATATGGTGTATCGTTCAACGTGCAAATGCTTACTCGGCTGGCGAGGGTAAGTGCAGGCTGTGCTTGTCCGAGGCCATGGAGATAGTGAGATTAAAGGGTGACGCAGTCAACCTGAAATCAGAGATCATCATGGCATGCAGACATCAACGAAAATGCACACTCTCCGCATGGGAACTCCCGGATAGATCTAACTTGAGCCCTCTGGGGGTGCGAACGCCAGTCAGGGGGACGGCACAGGTCCATGGGATGTGACGTCGTACCTTTGATTACTATGTGCATCATATAGAGCATGTCGGCACATCCAATGCTGCATATTGGTTCTGTATGTTATTTTAAAAACTGCCGTCACAACAGCCCAGATACGGTAGTTTAATTTCCATTGGCATACTCAATCCTGTCTTACCCGTCACTAATGCACTCTGTTTCACCCACAGTACCCTATTCCGTTGCATGCATTTTTTATGTATTCATTCTAGGTACTGTTTTATGTATTTTTTCATGTATTACTCTATGTACTTTTTTATGTATTTTTTTATGTACATCTTTATATGTATTTTTTTACGTAGTTTCTAAGTATCTTTTGTACCTTTTTTTATGAGCTTTTCATATGTATTTTGTTTATATGGGTTATTTTATGTGGAGTATTTCACGTTAATACCCTAAGCCATCATACTGAAGGTGTATATGACTGTGTGTCTGTATATACGTATATACTGCCATGTGAGATTTTGTGTGCGTGTGCATGTGCATATATCTGAGTGGGAGTATACCTTGCATGTGGGGTGCGTGTATATATGTCTGCCTATGCACACCCGTGGGCATGTGCCCCGCGCGCACGTGCTTACCCACCTACGCGTGAGTACGCCTAGGTGTGTATAAGCATGAGCACGTGCATGTGTGGGCGTGCGCGGGTATGCACGCTTGTATATGTAGGTGTGTGGGCCTGTACATATGTGTATATGTACGTGTGTAGGTCTATGCTTGGGCGTATATGCGAACGTATGTGGGTGTGTATATATGCTTGTATGTGTCTACGTGGGCCCGGGCATGGATGTGCATGGATGTGCACGGCCATGTGTGTATGTATTTGTGTGCGTGCGTAGGGATAGTCACGACGTAGAAGGGTACGAAATGGACGCATGTACGTATGTGTGTGTGTGTGTGTATGTATGCACATGTATACATGCATGTGCATATGTATATATGTGCATACATATATGTATGTAGTGGGTGTGTATATGCACGTATATATTCCTGTGTGGGCGCCTGTGGGCATATGAGTGTGTATGTATGTGTGCGCACATGTGTCTGTCTGTGTGCGTCTCTGGGTTGTGTGTATGCACGGATGTATGCAGGTGTGTACACCTAAACTTGTGCAAGAGTGGCCGTAAGTACGTATATAGACACACGCGTACAGTTGTGAGTGTCTGTAATTATATGTGTGGGTGTCTCTGAGCCTGTGTATATGTATATATATGGGTGCATATATGTATGTGTGTGTGGTATATATATATATATATATATATATATATAAAGGATAACAAAATATCGTTATAGGTAATCCAATTAAAGGTTGTGAATACTTCTTATTATGGATAGTTTTAGCGTACGGCGTTGCTTGACTCAACAAGAGATTTACGTAGATGACGAGTTTATGATTTGACTTGTATTCCTATGTAAGTTTATCTTGGAGTAATAAAATTGAAAAAGTGGGAAAAAATGGAGAATAACATGGTCAACAGTACATAAAAAGAGGATTTATTTAAAGTCTAACAATTGTTTCATTGATAGAGATGTCTGAAAATTTCCGAATACTAACAGTAAAATTGAAAAAAACTATTTTTTGTCGACATAAATCGGCGACTAAATTTGCGAACTTTAGACCAGCTTAATTCCATCTTATCTATTCCATAACCCAGTGTGTACCACTTGGATCTATTATGATATCACATTATCAACATCATCATCATTATAATTATAATTATCATTGTCATCATCTATCAAAGAACAACATCAAAACCTCTTATATTTAAATTCTTATTTTATATATCTCTATTTTTCACTCTTTATCTTAATATTTTTCTCCCTAAATTTATTTCAACTCTGTCATTTTATCATATAATATAACTTAAAACTAATTAATTTATTTATTTATTAAAATAACCAATACACACATAAATATATTTAACATTATCATATTTTCACCATTTTTTCATATATTTTTTATATATCTATTTTTATTTTTATTTACATTTATTCATGCATTAATCTCTTTGTCCCTCTATTCTTCTCTCTATCCTACGTTATTTATATGCCATCATCTTCTATATATCTTCCTCTGTTTATATTTCTATCTATAATAATTTCTCCTTTTCTTCTTCTTTCTCTTTTTCTTTTTCCATCTACTTCTTTCTCCTTCCTTTCCTTTCTTTCTTTACTGTATCTATCTCCCTGTCTTCCTCCTTTTCTTTCTATATCTTTATTATTAATATTATTATTGATGATATAATTTGAATTTGTAATTTTGCCGGTTGCATATATATTTTTTAACAGTTTCTGAAGATCTAATGCAGTTAACATCATATTTAAAATTGAGTGGCACTGCTTTTACTGTTCAGCAATTTTTAGACATCTCTATCAGTGAAACAATTGTTAGACTGCAAATAAATCCCCCATTTGTACTGTTGACCATGTTATTCTCCACTTTTCAATTTTCTCTCTCTCTCTCTCTCTCTCTCTCTCTCTCTCTCTCTCTCTCTCTCTCTCTCTCTCTCTCTCTCTCTCTCTCTCTCTCTCTCTATATATATATATATATATATATATATATATATATATATATATATATATATATATATATATATATACATATATACAAGGGGAAGCTTAGTAAACTCGAAGCTTTGGCTGTGGCCAAGCTAACGACCTACAATTAGGAATGAGCAGCAAAGCACCCAATAAGGTTGCAGGCCTTAGAGTAATAACATACGTTTAGACAGCTTGACAAATTGAAAATTGCGGCAGGTAAATCTACCAACACAATACCAAAAACAACTAAAACACTAATCAGGTTATATATATATATATATATATTTTATATTTTATAGAAGGAGCTTCTACAGGACTAGTACTGTTTCATTCAGATGAAATCTTCAGGAAGTACTAGTCCTGTAGAAGCTCCTTCTATAAAATAAAAAAATTTTACTCTGCCATGTATTGAGTACCTTACTTACTGTGGTTATCCCCGACTCAACCCGGGACCTATGTATATATATATATATATATATATATATATATATATATATATATATATAGGTACGTGTACATGTGTGTGTATATCTGTGTATACATGTTCCTATGTATGAGGTTGTGAATATATGTATGTATGTGGGCACATGTGTACACGTACGGGTGGGTGGGTGTGTGTACACGTCCGGACAAATACATATGTGATCGTGAGTTCTGAGTGTCTATGTGTGAGCACACGTATGTGTTGGGGTGTGTATGTCGAGGTACGGGCAAGCTAGGGGCACGCAAGGCAGACTACAACCTCCTGCCAATAATTCTGGCGGGAGAATTAAGTTGAGTGACTACTCACGTCTGAATGGAAATAGATAGTGGGCAGTTTTGACTGGTCAAAAATACAGATGACGACTCAAATTCTTGACCAATGGATGGGCCGCGTAAGCAGGATGATGACAGATGGGGAAAACTCAAAGAGACAGAATAGCATCGACGGAAGATTTGCCTCGAAGTCGCTACACGTATCTGAGGAATTGGCGAATCTTGCGAATCCAGAGTCTGGTTCGATCCACAAAAAGATCGTACCTCGAGCTGTTGACCTGAGAAACAATTGTAATACGTTAATAAATTGTGTTTCGATGCATCACTGATTCTTCGTTTTCTATAATATATATATATATATATATATATATATATATATAATAAAAAAGAAAATTTTCGCTCTACAAGGGCAAGAATGAAGGGTTCATTCTACTGACATGTCTATAAAATTGCGGCTTGTTTGCATAATTGCAAATGAATCGAATGTTATTATTACTATTCGAAAAACTCAGATTACATTTATAAATATATATATAATATATATATATATATAAAATTATAGGATGAAGCTTATCGAATAGAATTAAGACAGCTTCAGTCATTACCTCACTCAATCATTTAATGAAGTTCGATTTTTAAAATTCAAACCCAACTGATTAGATTGTATACATACGTTAATCAATGAGGAAGACAACTTCGTGTAGGTAGGAAATTTGAGATATCCAGACCGATGCACCATTTTCTATGATTTCAATCTATTGGCGGTGGTTTGAATGCAATCGCCATGTATGTATATATATATATAGAGAGAGAAATATATATAAATATATAAAGATGTACATATACACAAACTAGACAATGTCACAGATATATATGTTTTGGCAACCATTCACGATGTGGCTAAATGATGAATTAATAAATTAAATAATCAGACCAATATACTATAAAGTATGTCCATAGAATCATTAGATAATATATATACACCATTTCCTCTCCCAATTAGCATAATCAACCACACAAAAAATCAATTAAACCAGGCTATAAGATTAAAAGGCACCTATGAAGAAATAGTAGATAAATAAACGACAGCAATTTATTCGCGATCAACCGCTATAGAATATTTACCCAACATTTCAATAGCACGTGGAAATCGATTAAATATACCGTCAACCATACACAATTAGGTATAAAATTAAAGTTAGAAGAAAAAATGCATATACGCATACCAGGCTATAAGATTAGAGGTGCTTTTAATCTTATAGCCTGATTTAATTGATTTTTTGTGTGGTTGATTATGCTAATTAGGAGAGGAAATGGTGTATATATATTATCAAATGATTCTATGGACATACTTTATAGTATATATATATATATATATATATATATATATATATATATATATATATACACATATATACATATATATATATGTATATATACATATATATGTATATATATATATATATATATATATATATATATATCATCATCATCATCGTCATCATCACCGTTTTACGTCCGTTCTTCCACGCTAGCATGGGTTAGACGGGTTGTCCTGTTGTGGGCAGTGTCTGGTCGGCTGACCATGCCTTGCTCATACAGGAACTGATTCTGCTTGATTTCTACAGCTGGATGCCCTTCCTAACACCAACCTCATTTACAGTGAGTGCTGGGTGCTTTTTCATGGCGCCTACACGTCCACTTTACAGTGTGGGCTGGGTGCTTTTTTGCCGTGGCACCTCCACGACCACCTTGCGGTGGGGGGAGTGGGGGCATATTGTTTATATGCTTCAGCATGTACCCATGGGAGGTCGGGTACCCTGTATTACTGCGTGACGCCAGAAGTCACGGTCGTGTGTCATTGTCTTTGAGAGGTGTAGTTGGGTAAGGTCGGCTTTTATCACCTCATCCCAAGTCATCTTGGGTCTCCCCACTCCGCGGTTGCCATCAACTTCTAGTGCTCTGCACCTTTTTATGCAGCTGTCATCCTTCATACGCATCACATGTCCATACCAGCGTAACCGCCTATCCTGCACGCAGCATTTGATTCCTCTTATGCTCAGTCTCTCTCTCAATATATATATATATATATATATATATATATATATATATATATATATATATATATATATATATATATATATATATATGTATGTATATATATATATATATAGTATGTATATTGGGTCACTACTGGTAACATATAACCCAGTACAACTTGTCGCATGGCGGGGTCGTCCGCGACTAAACCGGCAACCCCACCAAGTTTGCTTGGTGAGGAGGGGGATTTTGGACACCCTAGAGGACAAAAAACAAAACCTGACAAACGGCGGAAGAACTCATAAGAGTCAACGGCCATCCAAAATTGTGTAAATATGTATATACACATGTACTGCGCTGTTAAACAACTGGGAGTGACGGACCCCTAGCCTTTGTCAGGGAATTCTTCTAGGAGAAGGCAACTCAGGAAACTGGGATAACTCCGATATATAACCTGCGGCACAGTAGTTACCGATGATGTTGATCCTTTCTTCTTTTCGGGTTATAACTACTGTCGCTCAGAGAGTGGGATTGGCTCAATGCACAGTCTTTCCTCACTTTAAAAAATATCTTCACGCACAGGCATTGCACGATAGAATTAATTAATAATTATTAATAATGCTATATCGTGCAATGGCCATACTCCATAACGAGAGGGCAGCCATCATCATCATATATCTATATATATATATATAAGTATGTACACGTACATACATATATGTATACAGACGTACAGTAGTGTGTATATATATATATACATACATGCACACATATATACATGTACGTATGGATTCACCGAACACGTATTATAATGATCGGTGTGTTTGTAAACAAACATCCCGTATTAAGCCGTAGTGTCTAGCAACCATCGTTGCTCGTTTGTTCAACACTGACAAAGGAACGCTGTACTAGTTTCAAGCTTATTAGCTATCGTCAGCAACGTATACATTCCTGCCAGATTTTGAACGTCTGAAAGCATATACTTTCCTTATGCATATTAACGGCTGAGTAGCCCAATTTGCATATCGAGTGGGTTAATCGACCGGGTGCACCGAAAACGATAAACGGAAAAAATGAAACGAAATTTCATTTCCCACTCTTAATACGGCTGTTACTTAAATATAAGTATGTACACGTACATACATATATGTATACAGACGTAAAGTAGTATGTATATATGTATACATACATGCACACATATATACATGTACGTATGGATTCACCAAACATTTATTATAATGCTCGGTGTGTTTGCAAATAAACATCCCGTATTAAGCCGTAGTGTCTAGCAACCATCGTTGCTCGTTTGTTCATATATGTATGTACATGTACATACATATATGTATATATATATGTATGTACGTGTACATACTTATATTTAAGTAACAGCCGTACTAAGAGTGGGAAATGAAATTTCGTTTCATTTTTTCTGTTTATCGTTTTCGGTGCACCCGGCCGATTAACCCACTCGATATGCAAATTGGGCTACTCAGCCGTTAAAATGCATAAGGAAAGTATATGCTTTCAGACGTTCAACAATCTGACAGGAAGGTATACGTTGCTGACGATAGCTAATAAGCTTGAAACTAGTACAGCGTTCCTTTGTCAGTGTTGAACAAAGGAGCAACGATGGTTGCTAGACACTACGGCTTAATACGGGATGTTTGTTTACAAACACACCGAGCATTATAATAAATGTTCGGTGAATCCATACCTACATGTATATATGTGTGCATGTATGTATATATATATACATACTACTGTACGTCTGTATACATATATGTATGTACGTGTACCTACTTATATTTAAGTAACAGCCGTACTAAGAGTGGGAAATGAAATTTCGTTTCATTTTTTCTGTTTATATATATATATATATATATATATATACAATGATATTAAATAAATGGAAACTATATTTATAAAACCATATTTATTCTATTATATATATTTCAAGTGTACCAAGACTTTGGTACGCGCTTATCAGATAAAATACAAAGTTTGTTTTATAAATTTTGACATAACCAAGAGAAAATACCTTAACGGTTCAAGTTTTTCCTTGAACAAAAACAATAAAAAAGTGAAAAATTGTTTAACTTACTCTCATTAGTCTGCTAGTTGTGAGATAATAATAATTGTTTCTACTATTGGCACAAGGCCAGCAATTATTCCAGTACATTACTGGTACTCTATTTTATCGACCCCGTAAGGATGAAAGGCAAAGTTAACCTCGGCGGGATTTGAACTCAGACCATAAAGGGACGTAACTCTTTGCTGCAAAGCACGGCGTCAGACCCTCTACCGATACTGGCAAGGAGTTGACGGACCCAGCATATTTAACAGTGCCCGCACCGGTCATATTTCAGCGTACTCAATATATATATACATATATATATATATATATATATATATATACACACACACACACACATATATATATATATATATATATATATATATATATATATATATATATATATATATATATATATATAACGAAGGAAATGTGGTAAGGAACCAGATGGACCATAACGCACCAAAGTACTCAATACTTAGGGTAGTAGAGTGGGTAATAGGAACGAGTAGGACCCCGACGGCTGAGCTCAAGCCGTTTTGACGGCGTCCACAATTAGCCGTCGAAACGGCTTGAGCTCAGCCGTCTCGTTCCTATATATATATATATATATATATATATATATATATATATATATATATATATATATATAGGGATAACTACAATAACCTTATCCTTAAGGAACTAAGGAAGAAATATCGTAAAACTAACCATGACAATTTGGAATCTATAAACTTTGAAGCTTCTGAGATTATGTCAAAACTTGGCATTGAAAAAAGACCGAACCATTCCTCCCAAGAACTACGAGGATAAATCTCAAGGGTCATAAAAGTAATTTTCGAACGGAACTACCTGTTAGACTAATCGCCCCCTCTAAATCAGATCTGGGGGTTGTTAGTAAAGCCATCTTGGATAGAACTATCCCACAGGTTCGTTCTAATTGCTCTATTTCTAACTTAAATTTATGGTTTGGTACATCTGAAGTAATTGGCTGGTTCAACAACCTGAATAAGAAAAACAAACAAAAATGTATTCAATTTGATATTGCCAGCTACTATTCTTCTATTTCGCCTTCATTTCTCTACAATGCTCTATCTTTCGCTTTTAAATATTCTGACATCACCACAGATGAACTTCACATCATTCTCACCGCAAGAAAAAACATCTTAGAATTCAACAATGAATACTGGACTAGAGCTGATATCTCCAACAACTTTGATATCACAATAGGTGCTTCCGATTCATCGCAATTGACTGATTTGATTGGTATTTTTATTTTGAATTCTTTAAATCGGAAAATTCCTCAACTTCGCGGTGGAATTGATCGTGACGATGGACATTTTACTATCTTAAATTGCAATTTAGTTAACCTTAATATTATTAAGAACAATATACGTGATCTCTTTAAGCAACATAACCTTAAAATCGAATTTGATAACAACGTCAAACTAGCTAACTTCTTGGATATATCCCTTAATCTTGACACTGGCCTATATTACCCTTACCATAAAAACAATGAGAATCTAAATTATGTTAGTTTTAAATCTAACCACTCCACTAACATTAAAAATGCTATAGTTAGTAATATTGAAAAAAGAATATCAAACCTATCCTCTAATAAAAAATATCTTTGATGCTAACGCCAATTACTATAATAATACGCTTTCTAAAGCCGGTTATCCTGATAAAATTAAATACAGTAAAGAAACCAATCCTAGAAGGTCTTACAGTAAATAATTAATTATGATCATTCCAATAACTTAAATAAAAGACCTAGATACAAAAATATAATCTGGTATAATGCTCCTTTATCTATTTCTATTAATAATAATATTCCTAAACTATTCTTTAGGGCCTTAGATAAATGCTTCCCTCCCTCACATATCTATAGTAAAATATTTAACAAACATACAATAACATTTTCTTATTCCACCTCCTCCAACATCTCTAAAATTATCTCTAAACACAACAATAAAATATTAAATATTAAATCCCAACCTTCCAACACTGAGTGTCATAATAATAGCAGTAGTACTCCCGACGTCATTGTTAACTCTAGGCTAGATTCTGCAAACTCAAATACGACGTCAAACGTAACTTCGTTGAATGTTCATAATACCAATCTAAATCAGGAAACTATTATTCCTATCGTAAATAACTTCTCCAATCCAATTCCTGCTATAAATAACACTAGGTCACTTCTTAATAACTCTGTTAATTTCTCTAATCGCCATTGTAATTGCCCTGTTAAAACTAAATGTCCTCTCAATAACCATTGTCTTGAAAAAAACTTAGTCTATGAATGTAAGGTTATAACTGATACCAATTCCTTTACCTATTTCGGTTCCACTTCCACCTCCTTCAAAGTGAGATTTTATAATCACAATTCGTCTTTTAGATACCAACTTAAAAGAACTAACATGGCACTCTCAGAACTCATATGGTCCTTGAAAGACAAAAATATTAACTATAACATCTCTTGGAGGAAAGTTTGTTCTGCCTCTCACTACTTGAATGCCTCCCTATCCAGAACGTGTAATCTTTGCCTATCTGAGAAATTTACCATTATATCTAATTTAGATTCTATAATAAATAGACGCACTGATTTATTTTCTCTCTGCTTGCATAAATTCCACAGAACATTCCATAAAGTATACAGCTAATATCTAATACTTTACTAGTTTAAAATCCTTTTTCTCAAAGGCTTATATATATATTTTTTAAATATACCCCTATTTCTACCTTATTTCAATATTATTTATTATATATTATATAATACAAGTTACTCATTCTATATCATTCCTCTTTATCACTTTCCTTTCTTCCTCTTTTCTTTTCTCTTTTTAATTTCTAACCTCTAATCTGTACTTTTTCTTCCTAACTACTTCTCAATTCTTATTATTACTCATCACAACAGATCCACTCTTCCATCTTTCTTCATATCATTGGCCATAAGAATTATTATTATCTTTTAAATACATTATAGTATTACCTTTAATAGTCCTTCGTAAACATAAACATTTTTTGAGGTTAGATTTTTCTTCCTTAAGTTCCTTATCTCTTCCTTTCATGCTCGTTTGACTTTTACATATTACATATTACAATACATAAAACTAAACTTAAACCCTAACTAATTTCTTTTAATATATTATATTATTACCATTAGAAAATATTTCGTAAACATATATATTTTGATGTTAAATATTTTCTTCCTTAAACATTATTTTCTTCTTTGCTTTCTGCGCTCATTTTTAAACAAACTATTTACATATATTACGCACACATATTACATTACATAAAAACAAACTTAAACACTAACTAATTCCTCAAATTCATAACTCATCCACTCTTCTACTTCTTTTCACATTATATCCTTAATAACATTAATATTTTTATTTTAATAATAAATATTAACAATTTCTTTTCTTCGCACATATTATTAAACCCTTCAATATACAAACCTTAATTTAATATTATTCTTAACCACTTTTTCACTTCAACTTTTAATTTCAAATTCTTTTAAATCATCTATTATCTTCCAACGGCTTTTTAACTTCTCTCGGTGAGACAATATATATATTTGTTCTCAGTTGTAAAGGCTAGCTCTCTCTCTATCACCCATCTCTCCTCCTCTCTCATTCTTCCTTCTTATACTCCTCTCCCACTGTCTTTTTAACACCCCACTACTCACTGATTAACCTCGATGTCACGTGATTGATTCTTTTGAATTTGCCACCGAAATTATTTTGTTGAGCAAAAATTTGCCAAAATTACTACTATAGTTCATAGTAACAGCTTGGCTACTGTCTTTTTAACACCCCCACTCCTCACTGATTAACCTCGATGTCACGTGATTGATTCTTTTGAATTTGCCACCGAACAAGAAGGCAGTGATTTTTTCAGTGTCTTGGAATTTAGTCCCCGCTTGCTCTTTTCCATCCAGTGAATTATATTTGTATAAGTTCCCTGTGTCTGCGCATCGCCAGGTATCTTAGCTGAGAATGACTCCCTGATGAAGAAAAGGTTTCTCCATGGTCTCCATTTGGAGACTATGTATATTCCCTTTCAGAAACTAATTAGTTGGAGTGAAATTTAAATAAGTAAGCTAATTACTATAATTTTCTTATTTTACGTTTTTCATATAATTGTTCTGCATCCCCTTGCATTGAACCACAAAGTTACTAAGATAAAACCTATATATTTTCTTGCATAGGTATACATCTGTATATATATGTTGGTAGATATACTAATTCTTTATATATATATATATATATATATATATACATAGAGAGATATAGTAGGAGTGTCGAGGAAGTGTCCATGTTTCCATAAGCACCGAAAACCCATGGCGAATGCATAGTGCATATTTCCAAATTATCCTTGATTGCATGACGACCGGACTTATTTTCGGTTGCCGAGATCTAGGAGAAATTCCCTTACACATACACACATACCCCTTCCCATATATATGTATATATATATATATATATATATATATATATATATATATATATATATATATATGAATGAGGACCCTGACGTCTCATTCGTATAACCATATTCTAGTACCCCAAGTATCGACAACTCTGGTGAGTAATGGTCTAACCAGCTTCTTACTAAATCCATCTTGATTTCTCCCCCCGTCTCTCTCTCTCTCACTCTCTCTCTCTCTCTCTCTCTCTCTCTCTATATATATATATATATATATATATATATATATATATATATTTGTTTTGCAAGGTTTTTGATATGAAATCGCGTGTTGAAACAAATATTGTTATATTTGGGGAGGGTCATATTGTTATAATATTCCCAGAAATAATAATAGAATACGCTCACTGTTTGGTTTGGGTTGGTTCACGCTTCTGTATCTTTTATATCTCCATATTTAATTTATCTGGTAATCAATGTTTATCATTGATTGACCAACGGTTAAAAATACAGATATAAATATATATATATATATAGTCTATCAAAGTTCTTTCGTCACACACACACACACACACACACACACACACACACACACACACACACACACACACACACACATATATATATATATATATATATATATATATATATATATATATATCTGTGTATGTGCATGTGTGTGATAAAAATATTATTAGAGTGTAATGGTTGCATCTCCCTCACTGCAGCGAAACCCTGTGACTATGTCGTTCAACCTGTTTGTATTAGCAGACAAATCACACACTACTGTTTTAATTCTAAGAAAAAGAAAATAAATTCAAATCAATGCTCGTCAGTGTGTAACATTCTTGAATCGTGTATCATTCTTGAATTGAACGACTTTGGATGCTTCATTTAAATTTCAATGGAAACTTTCTTTGCATATCCTGTATATAACAATGATTTCTATTATAGGCACATGGCCAGTAATTTGGGGGATAGGGGAAAGTCGATTAAATCGACCCCAGTACGTTACTGGTACTTTATTTTATCGACCCCGAAAGGATGAAAGGCAAAGTTTACCTCGGCAGGATTTGAACTCAGATCATAAAGGGGCGTAACTCTATGCTGCAAAGCATGGCGTCCGACCCTCTACCGACACTGCCAATCCACCGCCCTTATCCTGTATATAACAATAAAAGTATTTGAAATTACTCACTGCATATATCATAAAATACATTAAAATTATCGTTAAATTCATGAGATTGTTGAATCTGAGAGTGAAAAACCGACTGCTCTATATCTGGTTCAATTTTGGTAAGGAAAAAAATCAAGATCTTCCCTTTCAGTGATTTCCTGACTATTTCTCTGTTTCTCTAAAGTAAGAAAATAAAACTTTAAATTTTATATCTTTCATATCGCTTGATATAAGCAGATATTTTTTGACAAGTAAGTATGTTTTGAAACAGCGAGCGAATTTGGAATTAGAATCCTCTAAGAAATGGAAAAAGATGAGTATTGATAAGGGAGAGAGAGAGAGAGAGAGAGAGACGGTACTCCCGAATCTGGGCGGGATATTTTAACTGCACCCCGCGGACAAAATTGCTGTTATTCTCGCAGAGAACAGCCAGCGATACCTGCTGCGTCAGCCACTCTACCTCAGGAAACTCCCTCCTCCGGTAAAATACACTCCTTCCGATTTTGCGGAGGAAATAGGGATCCTGGGGCCAAAGACATGGGTGGGTTTGGCGGTGACAAACACATAATTCCCCATCTGATTACAATCACTTTATTCTCAGTGATATTAAATAAAATTATGACGATTAAGTCAGCGTAAAGTAGACATGGGATTTATAAATACAGACCAGCTTCTGCAAACAAAGTAATAACAATATTCAAGGTATGAAAGCAACCTTAATAGAAACAAATTTAGAGATTTTTTTCGGCTTAAGAATATTTCTCATTAAACGGACAATATGTATATATCTGTACTAGTGCGAACACTTCATCTAAAAGATGCGTATTACATATATGATGAATGTATCACAATTTCAAGAATTCCCATTACTTGATCATTTCGTTAGACATATGTAACATGATCATGACTCTTTAGCCCTGCTAAGGACTTATATTCTTTGAAGTTAGATAAACATTAGCATAGTCGGCATGCTACAAGATACTGAAGGCGTGGAAGTCCGACCTAAACCGCAAAATCAAGGAGCACCTCTTCCTAGCAACTGTTGAGTCCGCCCTGCTTTACGGCAGTGAAACGTGGACTATTGACAAAGTTCTATACAAGAGACATGACATATGTTACACGAGGATGTTGAGAATGGATCTCAACATTTCTTGGAAACAGAAGCTGACAAATAAGGAACTATACAGATCACTACCACCAGTCTCAAAAAAAAGTTGCCGGCAGACGAACGAAACTGGCTGGGCACTGCATCCGTCATCCAGAAGAGATAGCATCACAACTTGTGCTCTGGAAACTGACAGTCGGACGAAGAAGCTAGGGAAGACAGGTCATCTCATTCATTGGTACCCTGCTGAGAGATGCCAACGTTGATAATATCGATGAACTGAGAAATGTCATGCTCGACCGAGACGATTGGAGAAAGCGTGCTGAATCTTTGCGAGTGTAAACTCTGCCGTAGTAGTAGTAGTAGTAGTAGTGATTTCCTGTTTTGTTTTAGTAAGTTTTCAAATGACGTTGGAGTCAACCGGTCGAAGCACATTGTTTTCCACAATCCTGACAAGAAGATGTGCCAAAGAGATCATAATCAACAACATTTCGTAGATGGCTTCTCTGATGACTCCTAAGACCAGCTTTACTGGAGCAACACCGGCTGCACTCATTGGACATAAAGTCATTTTGAGCATCTGAAAATCTTGGTAAAGTAATATCCTGCAAACCCTCACGCAGACACCTCTTTCATTTTTCTTGTTCTATGCGGGATTTTTCAATTTCTCGTTTTCCATTAAATACTGTTTTCCCCCAAGATAATAGATCTAAGGCAATGTTTTTCCGATTATCCTCTCTGATTTTTGACTTTATTAAAACTCTTTTGATGCAGTCTTTATACCTGAGTTTTGGTTTATGTTTTAGCCGCTTGCCTTTGACTAACTCCTTGTACAAAACCTGAATAGGAATACCTAGAATTGCCTAGATGATCTGATATTCTTACAAAATGGCCGCTCCAGTAAAATTTATATTGAATTATGAGTGATCAATACTTTCAAAATGACTTCGTCCCAGCACTTCAACATCACTCATATGTGATTGCCAATGGATACTGAGTAGTCGGCGAAGATACTGTTGAAGAAAATGTTCAAGAAATTTTACATTTCAGTAGTATGTGACCCAAGTTTCACATGTATACAACAATGAATACAATTTTAACTTTCTATAAATGAAAATCCCACGCCGACAGCAGATACACCCACCTAATCACTTGCTTTCTTTATTCGTAAAGAGATTTCATCATCAAAGGTGTTTGTCATGTTAAATATGCCGCCTAGATTTTCCGACTGAGTTGGAGTTTAGCCAAATAAACCTTCAATGTGTTGTAATACACATAAATGCTAGGCTCAGTGAAGTCCTTGTCTGGAGCAGATTGATACATGACAACAGTCTTGGCTGTACCAAAAGAGGTTGTGTAGTGGATGCAATTGAAAGGACTGAAGACAGACACTTTCTCTTCAGCCAAGCCCTCATCAACTTGTTCAAATTCCCCTTGTAAACGAAGGTGAGGGTGTAGAGGGAAGTGATGTCTTCCCTACTACATTGGTTAAAAGGTAGGTGAATATAGCGAGGATGGCCCGGATGAACAGGCCGGCACTACTTTGAGCATGTGCCATTAACATAGGAATTTAAAAAAATCTATGATGCAAATAATGAGTGCTTATGTCTCATGTTATTTTGAAAACTTAACTAGCAACAATGTTTTCAAATATTAAGATGCGAATCTTTACCATTTTATCAGGATCTCAATTATAACTAACTCTTTTTTGATTGAAGGATAATTTGTTGAAGGAGGCATAGCCAATTCTGAATATAGTGAGGTAATTAGCTATAGACACTTGTTAAGATTTTCAGCTGTAGGATCATGTGGATCAAGCCATCTCAAATTAGTGTACGGGTAATCATAACACTAGATAAGAGAAATTGCGGGGGTGGGGTGACATTTATAAAAATTGAATTTTGAATTAAACGCCACTATTAGCTTTTGTAGAGCTGGCATTACTGTATATTTTTGGGCGGTGGATTGGCAGTATCGGTAGAGGGTCGGACGCCATGCTTTCCAGCATAGTTACGTCTCTTTACGATCTGAGTTCAAATCCCGCCGAGGTTGACTTTGCCTTTCATCCTTACGGGGTCGATAAAATAAAGTACCCGTAATGCACTGGGTAATTGCTGGCCTTGTGCCAAAAGTAGAAACAGTTATTACTGTATATTTTACAGTTACTTCATTTAGTTAAAGTTACTTTCATTGTTTACTTCCTCATGCCCTCCAAAAACATTCTTATATTTTCGATGCTTTTAAACGTCTTTGTTTGTATAATTCGATTGCTAAATGTGTTCAATTGATTGAACACGACTTATTTCTACAACTTTATCGATGCATAATACCGTTTGAATATACCTGACCTGGATTGTAGAGCATTCAGACACCTAACCACTAAAATATTTACTTTCCATCGCTGGCATAAAAATATGAAGAAAAACTATCCAGAATGAGTCGAGTTCGTCACCATAAACAGTGCCATACAAAGCCAAACAGACATAGTAACATAGCCAGACAGAGTCAATGGGTATGTATGATGTATGTAAGGACCCATAACTTCTGATGGAATCATAGGGGTGCCGTCGCGACATACGGTGTGTCTTGGCCATTTTAAACGTGGCAAAGACCATCAATTTCCAGGTAGGAATACAGACGATTTCTTCTTCTTCTTCTTCTTCTTCTTCTTCTTCTTCTTCTTCTTCTTCTTCTTCTTCGAGAGAGAGAGAGAGAGAGAGAGAGAGAGAGAGGGGGGGGATTTGACTGGTGCCTTTTTATCTACTTCAAAAGGATGAAGATAAATAGTTAATAGCTACGTTAAATGAAATAGATTGAGAAAGCCTATCGTAGAAGCTCTAGATGAATATTGCTGACAGAAAATAAGCAGACAAAAATTGATACTGTAAAGTATGCAGTTTACGCAAAAGAGACGCATGCATTTAAAAGATAGTAAATCTGTAAACATTCGCAGAAATGCAATAAGTAACATGCGAAAAAAATACCCAACTTAGTAACAAAAGACAAAACACATAATATTAATATTTATAGCATATTATAAAATGAAGAATTCCTATTTTCTTTTTTTTTTTACTATTTAGGATTAACTTAATGCTAATCATTGTTAAGTTAATTAGGGTGATTTTGTAACTTGAATCTACGCACACACGTTGGCTCCTCTCGGATCTCGAATAATTTTCACCCCACCCTCCCACTTATTCATTTTTCAGATTTTTTCAACCTCCCACCACCCGTTTATTAAATTTTATTAATCTTTCTCGGCTGAAATTTTATGATATGTGGTAGCATTCCCGTGGCAATTAATGTTCTTTATACGTTAACTCTTTAGTGTTCAAACCGGCCAAAACCGGCCAGAATTCTCTACCTCTTTCTGTTGAAACTGTCTGTAACTGGTCGCTCAAACTGATGTTAAGGTATTGTTCTCAAAATAAATACTTTCAAAATCTCATAGAATCGATATTATGTGAGATAATTATGTGAGATAATATAATAGTATATATATAATAATGTGAATGCTAAAGGGTTAAAAAGCATTATACATGACAAAAAAGCATATTGTTAGAAATCCAATATGTTATAAAATAAATAGGATGGGTTGGGATCTCAAATTGTAAACTAAACTACTAATACCGGTTTTCAAAAAACTCAACGAAGACAAACTAGAACAATTACCATCCCTCTCCTCACCCTATTATTTATAATTATTTATGTTTGACTTAACCATCTTACACATTTACTTAATATACATACATATATGATTTTGGGGTGAAGGGTGTTCGAACGGATTATTTATATTTTTTTTCATTTCAATGGGAAAAATTGAAAAATTGATTTGTAAAATCAATTTAAGGTATCACTATATATATATATATATATATATATATATATATATATATATATATATATATATATGTATATATATATATATATATATATATATATATATATATATATAAATATATATATATATATATATATATATATATATATGTATATATATATATATATATATATATGTATATATATATATATATATATATATATATATATATATATATATGTATATATATATGTATATATATATATATGTATATATATATATATATATATATATATATATATGTATATATATATGTATATATATATATATATATATATATATATGTATATATATATATATATGTATATATATATATATATATATATATGGTGGCTGCCAACTCGTTTTCGAGTACGGCCACTACTTTATATCCATGTAGGAGAACCCCTACCGATGCGCTGAACGAGTGTGACTTTTTAGTCCAGCCAGCGACTTGAAAACTCTGGTACAAACACTACACTTGTGACAATTACTGACACATAGTGCTGGGCCCATGGTACCATGTGACGACAAGTGCAGAGAGATCTCCAGATATAAAGCAATGCCTGTGCCGTGAAGCTTTTATAGTGAGCAAAGGCACTGCACAAAGCCAGTCCCACTCTCTTAACCAAGATGATATTTACCAAAAAGAAGATATATATATATATATATATATATATATATATATATATATATATATATATATCGGTGGATTGGCAGTATCAGTAGAGGGTCGGAAACCATGCTTTCCAGCATAGTTACGTCCCTTTACGATCTGAGTTCAAATCCCGCCGAGGTTGACTTTGCCTTTCATCCTTACGAGGTCGATAAAATAAAGTACCAGTAATACACTGGATAATTGCTGGCCTTGTGCCAAAAAGTAGAAACAACTATATATATATATATATATATATATATATATATATATATATATATAGGAACCAGTAAGACCCCGACGGCTGAGCTCAAGCCGTTTCGACGGCTAATTCTGGACTAAATGAAAATTTATCCTGGTATTTAAATAGCTGAGCTTCTCAAGGGGTAATTCCATATATGGTCAAAGTGATAGGGTACCCTAAGTATTGAGTACTTTGGTGCGTTATGGTCCACCTGGTTCCTTACCACATTTCCTTCGTTATATATATATATATATATAGGGAGTGTAACTTGGAGTTACTGCAAGTTCACCCGGGTGAGCACTCGATGTTTAGGTTCACTTCTGTGTCGAGGTGTAGAGCTATACAGAGTGTATTATATTGAAAAGATAACAAGGACGATTGGTTACTCCTTCATTACATTTATTGAGCTGATGAAACAGATAACAAGGACGATTGGTTACTCCTTCATTACATTTATTGAGCTGATGAATGGCGAAACGCGCGTCACCTACCAATAAATGTAATGAAGGAGTAACCAATCGTCCTTGTTATCTTTTCAATATATATATATATAATAAATGTAAACTGAGTTTTTCGAATATTAATAATAACATTCGATTTGTTTGCAATTATACAAACAAGCCTCAATTTTATAGCCCTGTCAGTAGAATGAACACTTAATTCTTGCTCTTGTGTTGGCATGCGAAGAGAACTGAAGGCACTAATATTTCTGGGTATCGCCCATCATCAGTACAGCTCACTGTTCACTTGCCAAACTGTCAGAGCTAGTGAAAATTTATGCTATTTTCCAAACTCCACAGTGACTGATCGGCCTGATTTGCATATTAGCAGACTGGCTGATCAGTCAGATCTGCATATTAGCAGATCCACTGATCAGCCAGATTTGCATATCAGCAGACTGGCCAGTAGGTTTCCTATATACGAGCGATAAATAGCCGGCTTTGCCAAATTCAAATAAAAAAAAAAATTTCGTTCTACATGGCTGAATACAATAAATGTAATCTGAGTTTTATTCGATTTGTTTGCAATTATGGAAACAAGCCTCAATTTTATAGCCATGTTAGGAGAATTGGTATAAAATTGAGGCTTGTTTGCAAAATTCCAAGTTATTATTAATATTCGAAAAACTGAGATTACATTTATTGTATTCAGCTATGTAGAGCGAAATTTCTTTATATATATATAATAGTTGAAACAGAAAACAAAAAAAAACAACAACAAGGAAGCGAAAAGGCAGTACAAAATGTTAATGTTAGTTTCACGCTTGAGAGTAGGGATATATATATATATATATATATATATATATATATATATATATATTAGCAGAGGTACCCGGCGTTGCTCGGGTAGTAAATAGCAGTCATGTATAGCATGCATGTTAATACTTCAGTGCTGCTTCGAAAACTATACTTGTACAAAATCATCGGCTTTTTCCAAAAGTGGGTTCCTGCCCCCTGGGGTCCCCTACTCAATATGTGCCAATTCTGTTTGGTGAAATCGGTTGCGAACTCCAGAAGTTATGATGTTTTGTTGCAATGCACTGCAGTGCTTCAGTAGACACCAAGGAAGCGATTAAAGGGAATTCCTCAGGCGGTAACCTTCTCATTGGTATGAGTCATTATTAAAGGCCTACGTTTTTGTTACCCAGAACATCTGATGAGCTGTGTCGCTAAGCAAATAAGCAGCGAAACCATTAATCACTAATGACTGTGTCGGCTTTCTGCATCCTGACATTGTAAGTGTAAGCGCACACTACATGTGTGTAGTAATGCTAAGTTAGTAAGTTCAAAACTTGGAGTTTAAGTGCTAAGAAATTGAATTGCTAGATATAGTACTCTAACATAAAGGCATTAAACACGGGTTTTATTGAAAATCCAATGTAGGCTTGCCGAGTAGTGTTAAGGTTGCAAGCAAAAGACTGTTGTTTAAGTGAAAACGAATGGAATTACTTACGTTTAAAAGGACAATTCGTGTAATGTAAATACAATAGGGAACGCACGCGTTTATGTACCAAGAACAATCTTCTTATGATCCGACACCTCGAAATATCGACAAAATATTTCTAGTTGTCGCTTCGTTTTGGAGGGTTTTACAGTAGTAGTATCTCTCTTCCCCCTCTCTCACTGAAACGTCTTCTCTTTCTTCCTCCATTGTAAAGATGTCCTCAGGAATTCCATTATTGAGTTTTATTGAAGTCCAATTAGCCAGTCCTGTTCCAGAATATTAGCTTAACATGTGTATGCAGTTTCATCATGATCAGATCGCTGGTGTAGGCGCCAACTGGTTATAGACCGATACACAGACAGACAAAAATTGCCATTTATATAGTAGATGTATATATATATATATATATATATATATATATATGAATAAAGTTAGTCCTTCATCAGTGATCTTCCAACCTTCATTGGTATTTCATCGCTTTAAAGACCATATACCTCCGGTTGGTGTGAGAAACGGCTAAAGAAAGTCGTTGGGACACGTAAATAAGGGGAACGAGCGACACTGTTAACAATCAAAGATGGTAATGCAACGAAAGGTGAGGAAGAAGGAGTCAAGTCCCAGAATTCTATGAATATAAGTTCTGTGAAATCGTGGACGAGAGAGAATAAAGACCATCAAACCTAGTCGAAATGTGAGCAAGGAAAGAATTCCGCACAGGTCAAACGGGAGGAAGAAGGAGTCTAGTCCCTGAATTCGGTGAACATAAGTTCTGTGAAATCGTAGACAAGAGAGAAAAAAGGAACAACCAACCTGGTCAAGTGTGCGCGAGAAAAGAATTACGCACAGGTCAAACGGGAGGAAGTAGGAGAGGGAGTAGAAGAGAGTGAAGGGTGATGAAGAGGCTAACAGAGAGAGTGACTGTTAGAGAGGGTAAAGGGAGGTGAAAGATACAGAGAAAGAGGAAGCAGTAAGAATGAAATAGACGGGTCACAGCGGAGGAAAATATGTGTGAATATGAAAACAAAACGTACTGCGTGGTTGCAAATGGGTTACATATGAATATATATATTGACTTGATTTTTTCCTTTTTTCCTCTCTTTACGTTGCCTCACCCATCGTATCTGTTTACATGTCTTTCTCTTTCTCCACCTACTTTTTTTTATCCCAATAACTTACTTTAGTTATTGTTTCGCCCTAGGCTGAGGTATCTTGTCTGTCACGCGAAGAAATGCCTATGATAACTGATGATGGATAATCCTAAATTCTAATAATTCATTATATATATTACATACACACACACTGTGTGTGTATATATAAAAGATAGGAGTGTCACATATGAAAGAAACCAATACATTTTACTGGTCTGGTAAAATTTAATAATTAAATATGAATCGCACTAAACTGTAGTTTCACACACACAAGCACACACACACACACACACACACACAAACACGCGCACACACACACACACACACATACGCACACATACACACACGCACACATACACACAGACGTGCACACACACCACACACACATACACGCCCCCCCACCCTATACTCACATACAAACACACCCCTTCTTACACACGCAAATATATACATATGTATATGTCTCTATATTTTAGTGGTTACACTTATTTTAGTGGCTACTGAATTTCGTATCTTTTGGATAAGATTTGGAGACTACTCTAGCTATATTACGCCTTTTTAAAGCTGGTGGAACCTATCCCCTCTTCAGGTCGGAATACAGCAGATTTCATCTTGAAAACTAGAGAGTGATATATATATATATATATATATATATGTGTGTGTGTGTGTATGTAAAAGGTAAACAGAAATAACAACACAATCGGTACAGTATATGGAAGGTATATATTAGGTTAACGCTTGATATAGCAGGAAGAGGGTCTTAACGCTAGTCCTTCATCAGAAGAAAGAATGAGAAATAAAATAGATTAAGGGGACAGGCGGGATGGAATTGGAAAAAAATGTCTTTAGATAAAAATAATAGGTCCATTCATGTTGACATCTCTTGCAAAACTGTTGGTGCTGGCGTTTTGTGTATGATTTGTTTTTTTTAGAAAAGTGGATGATGGCCTCAGCTGGATGGCTGGTACAGGTAAAAGAGTAAAAGAGTAAAAGAGATGGCGCATATATTTAAAACAGAGAATGTCTGTCTGTCTGTCCGATCACTAAAACTCGGGAACCATCCAACCGATTGTGTTCAAACTTTACACATGTAATACTTATTGTCCTGTGAGTGTTTTGAGCAAAATAAACATTTCAAATTTTCAATGTCCTACGGACCGCATTAGGCGATTTATCGATCTCTCTCTCGCTCAGTCTTTCTCTTTTTAGATAGATACATAGATATAATGTTGCGCCCTTATAATATCTGTCTGTATGCCTGGCTGTCTGCTTTACGACATTATGACGTAGCTGTGTGTGTGTGTATATATGTATATATAGTGTGTAACGTTTTTCGAAATATTTACTTCTGCGTTCACAGATTGATTTTTTTAGTTTCAGAAGATCCCGTTAAGGGTGAAAGCAGCGATTCTTTGCTTAAACTTTAATCTGTTATTTTAATATATATATATATATATATATATATATATATATATATATATATATATATATATATATATATATATATATAATTATATATTCGTGTACAGATATTTTTGCATACACAATAACAAAATATAAACAAACGTATTTATTTACCGAGGCTCGATAAGGATAAATATATATCAAATATATAAGAACCCTAGAGCAAATCCCGAGCAACGCCGGGCCATTCTGCTAGTATATATATATATATATATATATATATATATATATATATATATATATATATATATATATATATATATATATATATATATATATATATATATATATATAGAGAGAGAGAGAGAGAAAGAGGGAGTAATAGAAGGGAAGTGTGAAAGAGATATAGACATTTCTTTATCAATCCCGGAAGAATGAAAGGCAAAGTTGTTTTCGATAGGATTTGAATTCACTGCACTGGAAAGCAGAACGGACATTCTAATAACTCAGTCAATTTGCCCATATAGATAAGTTTTTAGATATGATACAATGATTGAAATATGAAAGTTATGTTGCTTAGAGAATTAGAGTCAAATTACAAGAGAAAGCTGTCGAAAAGCGAAAATTAATTACTGAAAACCTTACCAGACACGAACATCAATTATATGTACTTTGAACTGATGACTAAAATATTGAAAGAGCAGTTCGAAGAAATGTGCCCAACAATTCTCACTAGACGCGGGCGTATTACAGCAAACGACACATTATAAAGAAAATATACCGTATTGAATTATATTTCCCATACGGTGTTACTTCTCGCTTACCTCTTTTCTAAAACAAGGGTCACATTCGGCTGTATACAACCCATGATGAGGCAATTCTGGTTTGACTATGAATTAAATGTACAATTAATTAAGTTTTGGTTTGTATTTAGTTGTAAAATGCATCTTCTTATCGGTGTGCTGTTGATGCTTTGTAGTATTCGTTCAAAAGACGCCAAGGTCAATTTGGCCTTTCATCCTTTCAAGGTCGATAAAAAAGTACCAGTCCAGTACTGGAGTCAATGCTTTCACTATAACGCTTTCTTACTTTCTCTCTCTCCTTCTCTGGAAGAATTTGACCCAGCTTAAAATGCCCAACACACCCCATAAAGTCATGACGGAGCTCCTCCGACTCCATCAAGAATTACGAGTCTATACATACATTATACGTCTATACAGTATATTCCATCAACAAACCTCGCAATAAAGACTCAAAACACTTCTAACATCAATCATTGTGTTATACATGTATATTATACGTACATAATAATTATTAATAAATAAAGCGTAACATAATTATTTATAGCGTGTTTAAAAGGCCAGTGCAAAAACAGCTTGATAAGAGAAAATATTATACAAAACATTTTGCGCTCAATACTCGGAGGAAAGTAGAAATACTTATGAGAATTTTATGTGAGCTAATACAGATCAAAAAGGTCCTGCTTTAGAAGTATATTAATTTATACCTGTTAAATACAATTCCGTTCTTTACTTTTCATTGTATATTTTATATTTTAAGTATTATCACAGTAAAAAGGATTTACATCTTCATAAAATATATGGTAGACTTATAAAGGTATCCTAAGTGACGATCATGAAATGACAGAATCTGAATGATTAGTATCTTTATCCTCATTGTTCATATATTTGTATTTGTTTATATACTGATAGAATAATCATTTTATGCATTATAATTATGTATTAAAATGAAAACATCATTTTAATGCATAATTGGTCCAGAAAACCGGAAAATCCAGAAGCCTTAACGTAGCCGGTCAAATCATCCGGTATTTGAGCACTCACTGAACGCTTTCGTAGCTCATCGTTTATTGTCGGGAGTTTGTTTATGTGATTAGCATACACCTTGTCAAGATTTAGTTTACAGTGTATGGTTTTATTTTATTTCTCATCAATGGTAGAGAGAAACAACGTGTGTGTGTGTGTATATATATATATATATATATATATATATATATATATATATATATATATATATATATATATATATATATATATATATATATATATATATATATATATATATATATATATATATATATATATATATATATATATATATATATATATATATATATATATATATATATATATTATATATATATATATATATATATGATGGCTGCCCCCTCGTTATCGAGTATGGCCATTGCACAATATAACATTATTAATAATTATTAAGTGGTGGTGAATTGGCAGTATCGGTAGAGGGTCAGACGTCAGGCTTTCTAGCATAGTTATGTCTCTTTATGATCTGAGTTCAAATCCCGCCGTGGTTAACTTTGCCATTCATCCTTACGGGATCGATAAAATAAAGTACCAGAAATGTACTGGGTAATTGCTGACCTTGTGCCAAGAAGTAGAAACAATTATTAATAATTATTAATTAATTCTATCATGAAATGCCTGCGCGTGAAGATTTTTTTTAAAGTGAGAAAAGACTGTGCACTGAGCCAATCCCACTCTCTGAGCGACAGTAGCTATAACCCCAAAAGAAGAAAAGATCAACATCATCGGTAACTACTAAGCCGCAGTTTTATGTCGGAGTTATCCCAGTTTCCTGAGTTACATTCTCCTAGAAGAATGCTCTGACAAAGGCTCGGGTCCTTCACCCCCAGTGGTTTAACCGCACAATCGGGTCGCCAGCCCGATTATTTCTATGTACCCTCGCATATACACATATATGCACACATGCATACACACACACACACACACACACACACACACACACACACACACACACACACACACACACACACACACACACACACACACACACACACACACACACACACGCACGCACACACACACACACACACACACACACATACACACACACACACGCGCATATATATATATATATACATATACATACATATGTACATATGTATATACATATTTACACATTTTTGGATGGCCGTTGACTCTTATGAGTTCTTCCGCCCTTTGTAAGGTTTGGATTTTTGTCCTGCAGGGTGTACCAAATCCCCCTCCTCACCAAGTAAACTTGGTGGGGTTGTCGGTTTAGTCGCCGAGGACCCGACCACGCGATAGGTTGTACTTGGTTTCATGTTATCAGTAGCACTCAAGAGTGACCCCCGCCACACACATATATATATATATACACACACACACGTATATATAAATACAGAGACACACATACAATTATATATAGAGAGAATCGTATGGGCGCCGTCGTGACATACGCCGTCTTGGGCATTTTAAACCTGCCTAGGCACCTCCTCTCCTCAGGTCTGAACAAACCCAATTTCTTCCGGTCAAATGAGAAGGAGATAGAGGAAAATCGACCCCAGTACTAGAATGGTATATATATATATATATATATATATATATATATATATATATATGTAACAGTAGATCCACAGCAGATTCAGTAAATATAGGTTGTTCTCAGAATTTTCTCAGTCATAACCTTTCTCTTGGTCATATCAACTACAGTTTTTGTTTAGTATGTATTCTGTAGAGGTACTTTTTAAAATCCTCTTTGACAACCTTTCTTCAAGTTTATATAACGAGGCCCGAGGATTGGCTTCGCTTGCGCAACGATTGTTTTGTGCTCTGTTCAATAAACTTTGACAGAAACTAGATATTAAAGGCGATTGTGGCCGGAAGAGACTTGTCCTCTTAGTACCAATATAATGGGTTGGTTTTTTATAACGTTATCGTCTATCTTTAAAACGATTAATTTTAGTTTGGGTTCATTTCTAGGTTATGAGTTTCAGGTTTTGTTGATTAGACATGAATGTTTTGGGCGGTTGATTTGTGGAGACTTTCATTATGTTAAAAGTGGTTTTGTGGCTGAGTAAATATATTTGTGTAGTGAGTATTGTAGGTTTAGGCTCGTCGCATCCATTTACTATTATTCTGTTGTTGAATAGGTTTGTAAGAGAAAATTACACACATACATATACAGAGAGAGAGAGAGAGAGAGAGAGAGAGAGAGAGAGAGAGAGAGAGAGAGAGAGAGAGAGAGAGAGAGAGAGAGGGAGAGAGAGAGAGAGAGAGTGAGAGAGAGAGAGAGAGAGAGAGAGAGACACACACACACAAACATATATATACATTCTCTAATGACCCTGAGAGTGCACAGGTAAAACTCCAGAGTAACAAGACTTACTACTATTAAAGAATATATATATATATATCATACACAAAACGTCAGCAACAACAGTTTTCCAAGAGATGGTAACAGACATGGACCTGCTATTTTTCTCTAAAAATTTTCTCCGATTCCGCCTTGCCCGTTCTTTCACTCTTTCCAATTTCTCATTCTTCTTTCTGATGAAAGACCAGCGTCCGAAACGTTAAGACCCTCTTCCTGCTATTTCAAGCATTAAACTAATGTATTCCTTCCTTATACTGTACCGTTTGGGCTGTTATTTCTGTTTACATTTTACACACACACACACAAACACACACACACACTGGTGGGTTATGTCCGTAGGGAAATCAAAGCCAACCGACCGAATATTATAGACTAAGACTTCAAAGAAAAGAATTGTTTTCAAATTCATGTATCTATCCCCAGAGATGGCAATATATCTATCAAGAAAATAACCAGAATGTGAATGATGAAACTAGAAACCATCTCTGTAATGATAGGTGCTCTGGAAATGATAAAAAAACACAAACATTCATAACCCAAATCCCATGTCTTATAAAAAGAATATAGGGAACACATAGAAAATAGTACTACTAGGCACTGCACACATTTAACTCTCTATATATTAAAAATAACAATACCAAAGACAACAGTGCACACACCAAACACACACTGAACTGTGCTCGGTAATGTAGTGATGACACGCGGTTCAAGTAAGACTAATATTAATAATGATAAAAACAACAAAGGATTAATAGAAACTGTTAATGGCTCATTTATGTTTAGAAATTCCGTCTTAAAACAACCATATTCTCGTCCTCCGCTATTAATATCATAAAAGGAACCAAATACTCCACACATCTAAAACGCTACTAAAAAGTGAAACATATGGTCAATTTTAACGCATTACGTTTAGTTTTATGTAATACATAATGGATGCAGTATGACTGAATGGTTAAGAAGTTCGCTTCAAATAATTAAGTCCTGAGTTCAATGCCATTGCATGGCATATTGTGTAGATGTCATTTATCATGATCTCGGGACGACCAATGATTTATGAGTGAAATTAGGCAGACGAAAAATGTTTGGAAGTCTATCTGCTGAAGTGTATCTGTAATAAAAGGCCAACCCACTGTATCATACTAAATCTTCCTGAGAATTAAGTTGAGGTTACACATGTTTGTAGTATCCTCAACCACTTACACGTTAATTTCGTGAGCAGGTTGTTCCGTTGATTGAAAAAGTGGAGCACTCAACATCGAAATCAACGGACGTCCATTCCAAGCCACAAACATACACAGAGCGCACACACACACACACACGCACACACACACACATACACACACACACACACACACACACACACACACACACACACACACACACACACACACACACACACACACACACACACACACACACACACACACACACACACACACACACACACACACACACACACACACACATATTTAGTAAGTGAACAACACAATATATAACTACTCCATTACCAAAGGTTTCAGGACCCTAGACAATATTAACATACGTCTAGTTCGCTCATCAGACAGAGGGGTTACTAAATAAACAGCTCTGTTTTATACATAGAGCACTCTTTTTTCCTTCAGAAATATTTAACATATATGTATAAATATATATATATATATATATATATAGTATAACTGAACAAAAAAGAAAAACGAACACAGACATATGCATGTGTGCGTTCAAATCGTAATGGACCACAATACTGGTTTGTATTTATTTTTCTTAATTTATTCTTAAATTGAATCTAGCAAACCCTATTGTCTGTAGTTAGTATTTGTTTCACCTTAGCGTTTCTGGTCCATTACGATTTGAACGCATACATGCATATGTCTGTGTTCGTTTATATTTTTTGTTCAGTTATACTATACGGCTCGGAAAAAACTTTTTCCTAAAGCTAATTTTACTGTAATGAGACTATTTTGAGTTTCTAACTCAATACATGCTTTTGATATATATATATATATATATATATATATATATATATATATATATATATATATATATATACTAGCAGAGGTTCCCGGCGTTGCTCGGATATTAATAGCAATTGTGTATACCATTTATGTCAATACTTCAGTGCTGCTTCGAAAACTATACTTTTACAAAATCATCGGCTTTTTCCAAAAGAGCGTTCCTGCCCCCAGGGGTCCCCTACTCAATATGTGCCAATTCTGAGAGTTCACATTCATCTGTAGGACAAACGTAGCCCATGTGTCAAGTTTTGTGAAAATCGGTTGCGAACTCCAGAAGTTATGACGTTTTGTTGCATTGCACTGCAGTGCTTCAGTCGACTCCAAGGAAGTGGTTAAAGTGGTTAAAGGGGTTATCTGCCGGGGGCCCTATAATCAATATCTGGAAAAATGACAGTGCCAATGACCACCCGGAGTACATAAGTAACCTGTCTTAAGTTTGGTGAAAATACTGTAGAAATGCATAAGGTTTATACATACGCGCGTGCGTTCGTGTGTGTGCGTGTGTGTTTGTGTGTGTGTGTGTGGGGGGTGGGGGGGGGGTGTATGTATTTGTGTGTGCGTATGTATGTGTATGTCCGTCGGGGCATACGTATGTACTGGCCTAAATCTTAACTATTTACTTTTACTATTTTAATAGCTTCTGTCATTTTCGTTTTCAATTTTATTTACATCATTCTTAAACTCCGGGGCTGGAAATCATTCTGTTATTTTAAATAGAATATTAGTCTAACAACTCCATTTATACCATAAACTTGGTCTTATCTTTGCATGAAATTGTTCTTCACGCTCCACATAACGACGTATTATCCTCGATTTTTTCCCGTTCATTGCCAGGAAACGTCTTCACGAACCAAAATATCGACTTCCTGCTTTCGTTCGGTTGCAACGTTTCTCGAAATAATTACTTCTGCGTTCACAGATTACTCTCAGTTCAATTTGAATGGGAAATTCCTGTTTCGTCGATTTTCTCCGTAACCAGGAAGATTGTAGCTTGAAAGTCGACCCAACGCCTCCTCGGGTCATTCTGCATAACTGTAAATTTTCGCTGCATTCCACCAAGCCATTTCGACGTTTATCCGACTACATCTACATATACAACGTCCGACCACTTCCAATTTATATAGTAGATTTGTTTATATATGAATGACAAAAAGAAAAGTACAAAACTATACATAAATTGTTTCTACTAAACCTTCAATTTAAGACACAACCTACATATTTGATAGGACTCCAGCTCACTTCTTCTTCTTCTTTTGCTTCCCCTGGAACAATGGGCTGCGAGCCACCCCCACACAACGCCATGTTCTGAGTCTGCTTTTCAACTACACCGTGATGCACTGTGCGTCATGGTGTATTTAACAATTTTTTTAGGTCTTACTACGGCTGATTTCTTCCAGAGAGAAAGAAAGAGATGGAAAAATGCAGAAAAGATTCATCCCCGGAGGAATAATAAAAAATGTTTACACTGCACATTTCATTTTTTCAAAGCTAAAGCTGCCGATCCAAAATCAGTAATTCAACTCCCTGAAAACTTTCAAATATATGCTGTTCTAGGATGAATATTATGCTAAGGATAAGCTCTCCACAAAGTAAGATTAACTTGCATATCCACGCTCATATAAACACATAAATACATGCATACATACATTACAGTTGATATTTTTTTTTATTAAAGCGTTTTCATATTATATATATATATATATATATATGGGTAAATATCTTTAAGTCGTTTGGAAGCCTCGACAATGCAAATGGGTAAATCTCCGGGTAACAAGATCCGGTGGTGGAGAGAGAGATGTAAGTGGGTGTACGTTGTGATGCGTGGTGTGTATAAGACGTGTAGAGGAATGAAGGAAAGAGTATAAAGGATAAAATAAAAATAACAACACGAGAAAGAGTTACCTTGGGAGAGATTTAATTGTCCCTATATATTTCGGATTCACATCCATCAACTGTGAGTTTTTCCGGTGTGGAGGAAAGGTTGTCTGTCGGAAAGGTGCGAAACGCATCCTCCGCTGTTTGTTGTTTTGAATATCTGAGGTATCCAGCAGAGCGCGCGTGCGCGTGAAATGGGGTCGGTTGGGAAGAGGTCAGCGGCCGAATGTGGGAGTGGGGTGGCGCTAGCTGTCAGTCCATTCTCTGCCTGTTTGTTAAATGTTACTGTGTGTGTGTGTGTGCGTGTGTTGTTGTCTCGCTTGAGTGTGTGTGTGTGTGTGCGTGTGTTGTTGCCTTGTTCCTCTGTATTGGCAGTGTAGTATGTTCGTATGGTGGAATGCTACTGTGTGTGTGCGTGTGCGTGTGTAGTTGTCTCGTTTGTGTGTGTGTGTGCGTGTGTTGTTGCATCGTTTGTTAACTTAAACCAGCCACCTCATTTCGCTTCTCTCGGATCGATTGTTTATTTGCGGTTTCAGGGGTTTGATAAAAAGCGCTTCCTTGATACGTAACGTGCCGGCGTTTCTTCCAGTCGCTAGAATTGTGACAATGGGCCTTTCGTCTTTGTTTCCGCATTTGTCTATGTGTTTCCGGAAAGACGAGGCCCTAGTTTTAGTGTGTTCCTTGATCTGGATGTGCAAAGGTCGGATTGTGCTACCTATATAGTATTGGTTGCACCTGTCACATTCTATCTTATACACGACGTATGTGCGTAGGCAACAGTTCGTATGGCGTATCGGGCAGTCTCTGAGGGAGCACGCCTCAGTAGATTTCCCGGGTTTCCTGGAGAGGCATCTTCGCAGGGAGGGGCCCGAGTGGGCCAAGTGGATGTCGAGGCCCTCCCTCCGTATAGCCTTGCGGATAGCGTTGGTGGTATTCTCGCCCAGGTGTGGCATTTTAAGGAAGCACTTGCCTTGGGTGCCTCTTTGTCTCTTGTGTCTGGCGTCTCCCACCCTGTCTGTGAGCGAGGTAGGGTACCCGTTCGTCTCCAGTACCTCGAGGAATCGCTTGGTATGAGTGACACCACTCGCGGGATCGCTGCATCTGTTTTTGATTCGCGCGATCTCGTTCGTGATGTATCCTCTTTTGGCACTGTTTTTTTATTTCTTTTTTTTTATTTCTTGTCCAATTCTTTAAAGTTTTATCTTAGTTTCTTGTCCTATTCTTTTAAAGTTTTATCTTAGTTTCTTGTCCTATTCTTTTAAAGTTTTATTTTAGTTTCTTGTCCTGTAGTTTTAAAGGTTTATATTCCAACAATATTACTTTTTTTTGCTGTACGCATTTTTCTATCTGGTATATATTAGATTACAGTTGATATTTTTTTTTTATTAAAGCGTTTTCATATTATATATATATATATATATATATATATATATATATATATATATATATATAGTGACGAAACATAAGTCAATTGCATGAACTCACAATCCTTTATTTACTGCTTTATTTGTATGAAATTGTAAATAAGACAAAAGTATTAGAACGGGGAAATAACTCACCGAACGCGATAGTAAATAGACCGTTTGGGGACCCTAGAGACCACATTTTTCAAGTTAGAGATTTGAAACTCGTCTATTTCAAACTCGTCTATTTGCTTCCTTGGCACTTTTTACATAGGTGTGTAAATTTTCATGTCCGTCCGGCCGCGTCTACTACCATTTAACCGTGCACATCTGAATTTCAACCACCACCCATTTCACAAATATATATTAGATATATGATACATGAGTTGTAGTGCACCTGAGCACAATCGTTTCATTATCATTATTATGTGTATGTGTGTATGTGTGTGAAAAGTTGTAATAAAGAATTTTTATTAATGATCAAATGTTTTGATAGTTAAAAAAAAATAATAACCAGCAGAAAAGTCACTCTTTTTCGTATATATTTTTACTGTACCAAGGGTGTTCTTCATTTTCTAACCCCCCTCTCTCTCTCTCTCTCTCTCTCTCGCTCTCTCTCGCTCTCTCGCTCTTTCTCTCTCTCTCTCTCTCTCTCTCTCTCTCTCTCTCTCTCTCTCTCTCTCTCTCTCTCTCTCTCTCTCTCTCTATATATATATATATATATATATATATATATAAGGAGCAAAAACGAAGTATTAATATAACATCAGTGTATTTATTTACACGAGACGCACGTTTCGCAATCGATCAGCACAAGGTGCGATCAAAAGTGATTGCTGCTGTTCCTTATTGGCAGTATCGGTAGAGGGTCGGAGGCCAAGCATAGAGCTACGGCCCTTGCCATTCTGAGTTCAAATCCCGCCGAGGTTAACTTTGCCTTTCATCCTTACGGGGTCGATTAAATAAAGTACAAGTAATACACTGGGATAATTGCTGGCCTTGTGCCAAAAGTAGAAACAATTATTATTATTGTTATTAATGGTGGAAGGGTCGGACTCCATGCTTTACAGCAAAAAGTTACGGCCCTTTATCGACTGAGTTCAAATCCTGAGTTCAAATAATTGCTGGCCTTGTGCCAAAAGTAGAAATAATAATAATTATTATTATTGGTCTGTTCGGACGTCTTTTTGCTCGCTCCCAGTAGGTCGCTTTATTTACCTGTTATAATTATTTGTTGTTTAATTTTTCTTGTTGTGTAAGGGATATAAGCCCTTGGACTCTGCCCTGTGAAGGGGAAGGTGTAATATTTGGGCCTTTTGGCCCAAATATTTGATTAATTTTTGAACATTTTACTTTTAAAAATTTGAAAAACAAAAACATGGCTGAGCCCCCCAGCCCCCTCCCCCCGCGATGTGTCTGCTGTCGTGTGACAGCGGCGTAAAGGTTGAGAGGAGGGTTACAGAAATTCATACAACAAACACCACCACAAACAACGTGTACAAAGACAACAACACTGAGAACACTAATTTTAAAAAGATTGCCACACCAACTACAACAATAACAGCGACAACCAAAATATAGACAACAGAAAAAATGCCAACACTGAAAATATATGTAATAGCAATGCCAATTATTTAGATTTGTCACATACAGACATGGATTTCCCGCCATTACCAATGTTTACAGGTGTTAAAGCCGCCATCCCCACCACCACAATGTCAAAAAGAACAACCAACACCACTGATACCAAAACTACCACCACCAACACTACCACCACCACCACCACAACAACAACTGAAACAAAAAATAAATTATTTTCTCGTGATATCGAAATGTAATTCTCCGAAAATCTACTCTTCTACGTAGAACGCCACTGACACCACCACCACCACCACAACTGAAACTAAAAAATAATAATAACAAAAATAGCAATAACAACAACAGCAACAATAGCAACAATAAGAATAACAACAACAATATCAACATCAGCGCAAAACCAAATGTGAGGTTTGCTAAAGCGGCAAACAAAAATGAAACGGTTGACGTAAGCCAGGAAGAATTGAATGAAGCCAAGCAAATGGTAAAAAAACATGGTTACAGGGTCAGCCCCCCACCCATCTAATACTATGGAGCATCGGCGCCTATGCACCGTGTCATATCGGACGATAAATATTAAAACGCGCCGAGTGGAACGGGCATCCGAGTTCCAGGTACAAAAAGCTTTGGGACATATGTGGGTTCAAAAAATCCACATCAGAAGTGGGCAAAAATATGGAACCGTGGAGTGTTCTTTGGAACCCCACAGGAAGCCAGAGAGCACTCCATGGCCCCATTAAAAGGTGACGAGTTCACACTCGTCCCAAGCTATTGTGGTCAGAGGCTGGTAAGGATCAGGGAGACCCAGGTTCCACCTGCCATTGAAATTCCCTGTCTAATGGCTGCCGTCCTCGCCGACATCGAGGCCCACGCTAAAGTAATTGAAGTGGTAAAAGTAAAGCAGGAAAACTGGTGCGGATCTGGGATGGAGTTCCTGATCCAAGCGGACCAAAAATACATAGAGGAAATTCCAGAGGTGATAGACCTCAATGACGGCAGCCACCTCACCGTAATCGTTGAGGGTAGAAGGCCTAGGTGTGTCGTTTGTGGCGAAGGAACCCACCTAAAGGCTTTCTGCCCTCAGGCTAAAAGGTTGAGGCCACTTCTCCTACCCACCCCAGTGACTCAACCATCGAAATCAGCAGCAGAAATTACAGCAACAACTGTAGCAGCAACAACAGAAGCAGGTGTAGCAGCAACAACCCCAGCAACTGTAGCAGCAACAGTAGCAAAACCAACACTACCACCACCCACCGCGCCAGAATTAGCTCCAGCGCCTACACCATCCACCACGCCACAACAAAAACCAACGCCTGTGGAGGATTTTCCACTCCACGACCTATCGCAACTGGAAACAGATTGTGACGACGAGGGGGAGTTGGAAACTGTATCTGGAAAAAAGAAAAAAAAAGAAACCAAAAAAAGAAAAACATCCTCTTTCTTCGCCCCACCCCCCAAAAAATGGAGGGCGAAACAAACAAACAAACAAACTAACAAAAAAGTTAAAACAGCTATGTCACCACCCACACCAGCATCACCAGACCCATCACCACAAACACCAACACCATCACCATCATTAACCCCAACACAACCATCACCAACACCACACAAATCAACAAGCTAAACAGAATCAAACCCACAACAAACGCAAACAAAACAAAACAACCAAAACGATACACACTACACAGCATTAAATTTTAACAACAACCAATTATTACACTACATCCAACACAACAGCAGCATCACAGAAAAAGACTACACAACACCCCAAAAATTCACACCCCCTCCACACATACAAATCACTCGCACCACACAGAAAACGTACACGACACTAAAATTAAAATTCCCCAAGGACATCAGAGACTTCCGACAAACACTCTCCAGGAGGATTTATAAAGACATCCTTCCGGGGGAGGCCACAAGCAGTGAAAAGGACGGAAAAACCATCCTTCCTCCACGAGAAGTGAGGTAAGTGGTTTTTCCCATCTTTTTCCACTCCTTTTCAACATGATCTCACTCAGAATAGGCAGCATAAATGCGCGTGGCCTGGGGTCGTCATGGAAGCAGGGCCACCTGCTCAACGACCTCAGGTCACTAAACATAGATGTGGTGGCCATCAGCGAGACCAGAATCTCCGAAGCACGAGCTTTGTACCGATCTTCGGCGGCTACGATGTATACGCATCTCCCAGCCGTCCAGAATCGGGGGAGGAGTTGCTGTGCTTTTTCGGATGGGCTTGGATCTCGCTATATGGGCCATCTTCCTAGACCCAGAAGGTAAGTTGGTGGTGCTGGACGTGACCAACGGAGACGAGCAAGCTTTTAGGCTAGTGGCCGTCTATGCCCCGACAGGAGCAGGGCGGCCTGATTTCTTACGGCGTCTGGAGACCTTTCTTGGAACGTCCTGCTCATTAGTGTTAGTGGGCGACTGGAACGGGATCTTAGAGGCACGCTGGGACTGTGTGGGATTAGCGGATAGGGGAGGAGGGTGTAAAAGCCTCGCAAACCTCCTCAGACGATTTCAACTGTCTGACAGGTACCGTCTGGATTTCTCGAATGTGCCAATGTGGACATGGATAAACCGCATCGGGTCATCCAGATCATATCTAGATAGAGTATTTTGTAGGGAAATAGATAGGTCTAGCATAGGTTGTCCACATTTCAAAATAGTCGACTACACGGACCACAAATTCGTGATCTGTGAGGTTGACTTAGATAGGCTTCATAGACAGGAACCCGGCTACTGGAAGCTAAACGCGTCTTTAACAGCGCGCAAGGCTTACAGAGACCGGATTAGCGAACTAGTTAAGCGGGCGTTGACGGGGGCCATCGTCAACAGCAAATGGTGGTTTGCTCTGAAAAGTACGATTAGAATAGAGTCCATTCGGTTTAGTAAGGCTTTAGCAATAGAGAAAAATAGAACAGAGGGAGAACTAGTTAGAAAATTAGATGAGGCTCTTAGTAAAGGCATCGCGACCGACATACTTGCGGCGAAATTGGCACTTGACCAATTCTTCAATGCAAAGCACGAAGGCTGCGTTGTCAGAGCTAGGGTGCGTGCTCTCAGATATGAGGGGACGAAAGCCGATCAATGGGCCCGAGTGGCGAAGGCGCGTCGTGGCAACTAAGCCTCGATCAGGTCTTTGGTGGACCACGACGGGCGCATGCTACTCGATCCCGGGCAAATGTGTGAAGCTTTTCAGCGACTCTTCGCTCAGCTATTCGAGGGCAGTGGCGGGCCGGATAGTGGGATGGACTTTAGTGCCAACCTCGACGGACTGCCGCGGCTCTCGGCCACTGAGGCGGAGTGTTGCGGAAAGCCGATAACAGCCGCTGAAGTACGGGAGGCAATGACTGGCTTCACAAGGGGTCAATCGCTTGGTTTGGATGGTCTACCCTACGAACTTTGCGTACAAATGCCAGACTTGTTCGGAGGCCTCTTGGCGGATGTATACTACAACTGGCAACAGAACGGGAGAACTCCCAGCTCTGTGAGTCGAGGAGCAGTGGCGCTGCTTAGAAAGGATCCGAAGAAAGGGGATAACATAGATAATTTCAGGCCCATAACAGAGTTCAAGATTTTGGCCAAGGTGCTAGCAAAGAGGTTGGTGCTTGTCGTTGGTGGTCTGGTGGGAGAGGCCCAGACATGCGCCATCCAGACAGATCCATCGACGATAACCTACACCTCATGCGATATATCGTGGAGAGGGTAGCTATTCTAAAAAGAGTGACTTTTCTGCGGGTGGGTCCTTGATCAATTTAGATCAGTCGAAAGCTTTCGATAGGGTCGACCATCGTTATCTGGCGTCAGTCCTGAGGGCGGCTGGCTTTGGGCCCGTCTTCAGAGGCTGGATCGCTGCCATGCACAGCGACATCTGCTCTGTGGTGAGAGTGAACGGTCACCTTTCGGAACCGTTCAACATCATGCGCTCGGTCCATCAAGGATGTCCCCTGTCGTCTCTCTTGTATGTATTGGCTCTCGAGCCATTACTGCACAAACTGGAGACGTTGAGGGGGGTCCCGCGCAAACTAGGATGCGGAAGATCCGTGTCAGCATATGCGGACGATGTCACCGTAGTGGTGTCGAACGCCAAACACATCAAGGCGATCGGCACTAAGAGAATACGAGGCAGTGACAGGAGCAATGATCAACCAGGAAAAGTCCAACTGCGTCATCGGGCGCTGGACGGACGGACCGTTTAAATTGCTAGGGGTCTGGTTCGGTCCGGACCTCCAGACTGACAAAAACTGGGACGAGGTGACGCAGGGTGGCTTCTCTCACCCAGAAATGGGCAGTGAGGAAGCTATCCAGTGAGCCCGCCGCCCCTCCCGAACAGTCGTGCAAAGCGCCGTTGAAAGGCCGCGCACATCCACTCAGGTTCAAGTATCACGGGTCCATCCTGGTCGTTCAAAGACCGAATCGTGGACTTGTTTCCTCTGTCACTCGTGCCCAGCTAACAGCTTTGGCTCCCTCATTACCCAGAGCACGTATTTTACTCCTGACAACACAGTACTCGTACTTCGTGTCAAATAACTGGTCTAGGGCCGTTCTTGACGCCAGCACGCCGGCCATGTTGCCCTCCTATCGCCTCTTCTACTCTATCTATCAATTCCCTTTCAGTTCTATTCCTATCTGATGCTAATTCCTGACTAAAACCTATCGATTCTATTCTAATTTCTCTCTTGAGAGAGCCCCACCACCTGCTGTTGACAATTGCCCCCGTCAACCGCTGCTTAACTAGATAACTAATCCGCTTACTGTAAGCTTTACTTGTCGGTAAGGACAAGTTAAGCTTCCAGTAACCGGGTCATTGTCTATGGGTTCTATCAAGGTTGACCACTCCGGTCACCAACTTTTGATCCGAATAGTCAACCATGAACATTCGTGGACAGCTTAATATGTCCCAATCCTTATTTCTAACTAGGAACCTATCTAGGTACGACCTAGATGTTCTGCTGCGATAAGTCCACGTCCACAGTGGCACTGTCAGAAAATCTAGTCGATATCTATCGGCTTGATCAAATCGGCCGATTAACCGTTTGAGGCTTTTACACCCCCTCCTTAGGGACATGCCCCTACATAGTCCCAACGTGCATCCAGGATACCATTCCAGTCCCCCACTAAAAGCAAGGAGCGAGACGTTCCCAGAAAAGTCTCTAGGCGTTGGAAGAAGTCCGGTCGTGGTGTCCCAGATGGGGCATATGCTGCCACCAGCCTGAAGGCTCCACCTTCACTACTGCCAACGTCTAGTACCACCAGTCGACCCTTCGGGTCCAGGTGTACCTTCCGTGTTGCGAGGCCCAGGTGTTTTCGACCACCCCACCCCCACCCCCGGGTGACAGAGAGATGTATAGATCTCAAACTCGTCGAAGATGGGGGCCAGTTGGTGCTCGCTGCTGATCCTGGACTCGCAAATAGCTATCACATCCATTCTGTGCGACCTGAGGTCATTTAAGAGTTTGCCTTGCTTCCAGGACAACCCCAGGCCGCGCACATTTAAACATCCAACTCTTATAACAGCCATGTTGGTGGTGAAGAGTTTAGAGTGGAGAAAAAGGAAAAGACACCTACCTGTCCTTCTCCTGGGGACCAGGCTGCACAATTTCCATGGGGGTGTCGGCGGGGTTGTTTGGTGGGGTGGTGGTGTTTGGTGGGGGAGGGGTGTCTGGGGTGGTGGCGGGGAAACATTTCAAAAGGACGCGGTTGCTAGGTCTTGTACAGGGGTTCCCCACATCCTCGGCAAAGTTCTGTTTGAGCATTGCGTAGGTGTCCCTTGGGACCCTAATCATTTTTAAATGCGGTTTAGTCGCCGCGTTGGTTAACATTTTCCCTTCGGTTTCCACCGAAGGGTCTTTGTCTATTGTTTGCACAAGTCTTTTGTTGTTTGTGTTGATGTATGTATACTGTTTTTGTTGTGTTGTGTTTGTTTTTGTTTGTTGTTCTTGTGTGTGTTTGCGATTTGTAGTGTGTGTTATGTTTTCGGGTGGGGTGGATTTTGTTTGTTTGTGATGTTTGTCCTGTTTGTGCTGGTGGTTGTGTGTTTGTTGCATTTTTCTTAATGTGGTGCCTTCTTTTCTTTCTTTTTACAGGTTGAAAGGGTTCTCCCTCGTCGTCACTGGGTGATGTTGATAAGGGGTCCGCGTCCGTCTTGTTGGGGAGGGGTATATTTGGGGGTTTTGTTGTGGTTGCTTTTGTATTTGTTTTAGATGGGGAGGGGTTGGGTGGGACAGTGTCTTGTGTTGTTATTTTTTCGTGTTGTTGTTGTGGTGGTGGTTGTATTGTTGTGTGTGGGGTGGGCAGAATCGTCTTTTTCTTGGGGGGGGGGGGGGGGCATGAAGGCTGCCGGCCCTCAACAGAAATGTTTATGAAGGCGACTCCATCCAGCGACACACGCTGCGGTATTCTTGCTATCCGTTCTGGTCTCATTTGGACCAGAACTTCAAGGCTATTGCCGCCTATCGAAAGGATTGTGTCTTCATCTTCTAAGAATCCCGTTAGCACCCACCAAATGCTCGCATTTGGCCTGATGCCCAAGATTCTTATCTTTTGAGTTCTTTTCCCCAAATATGTGGGGAAAAAGGTGTATGCTTTGGATACAATTGGCGACACAGAATATTTCCGTGCCACAAATTCATCTTGCATTAAAACAGATATGCTTCCATACAGTTTCCCTTTCTGTATGAAAGCGATATCCTTCCAGCCACTACTTAGGACCAGCTCAATTTCGCTTTGGGACAATTGAGCCGGTTTTCTAGTCGTGTTCGAAACTGTCCTAAAGATTACAGTCCTGAGGATTGTGTCCCTTCTAATTTCTTCGGGGGAGGTAATTGTGAATTCCCCACATTCCCCGAAATTTACACAATTTCTTGCTTCTTTCAGCAATTTCTTGGCATTCGAGATGTCCAGTGCCTTGTATGTCTGCGTTTCTCGGACCGCCTGTGCGAAGACGACTGCAGCTGTGGGTCCGTTTTCTTTGGTGTTGTTATCATTGTTGTTGTTGTTATTCGTGTTGGCTTGATTTTTTCCTTTGTTGGTGTTGTCATTATTGCTGTTGTTGGTTGTGTTGTTATTGTCATTGTTGCTGTTGTTGGTTGTGTTGTTATTGTCATTGTTGTTCTTGTTTGTGTAATTGTTACTTTTGGGGTTTTCACACATTTCCACATTTTTTTCTTTTGATTCCGTGGTGTCTTTTGCGGAAGTGAGGTGGGAAGGCTTACAGCGTTGTGCTGCTACCTTCTCTCTATCACTTTCCTTGGGGGCGTGGCATGCGTCGTTTTAATGGCGTCCATTCTCACTAAACGACTTTTTATCGACAACTTATAACTATTAAATTTCGCCCCAAAAAGGGGCGAAATTTATTTTACCCAACGTCTGCAGGCCCAGGCGAGGGGTTAAACACAACAAATAACAAATTACTTAAACAGGCATACCGCTTCTCGTAATAAATTCCGACAAAATGCAGGAGCGAAACGAAAACACGTCTATCTTCTCCGAGATAGATAGAGAGAGAGCGAAAGCAGGACGTGGTGAGGTTAAAAATTGTCGGAATTTGAATATTTGATAATGATAAACAAATTCAGCATCCGAAATTTAATGCTAGTATATTAGCAGTGTTAGAAAATAGGTTAAGGTTAGTATTAAAAACTGCGTATTTGCAAATAGACTTTGACCTATGTAAACATTTACAAGCGCTTATGCATATAATTGATTGCTGTTACACATATGAGTAATTTTTAAATACTGATACATGAACAGAAACTTATACATTATACATACACCTAGCTGCTACAATTGTACACAAATACTCAATCACGCATAAAAACACACCAATATATATATATATATATATATATATATATATATATATATATATATATATATATATAAATATATATATACATATACACACATACACACACACACACATATATATATACATATCTCTCTCTCTCTCCATCCCTCTTTCTCTCTCTCTCTCTCTCTCTCTCTATATATATATATATATATATATATATATATATATATATATATATATATATATACGTATATATATATATATATATATATATATATATATATATATATATATATATATATATATATATATATATATATATATATATATATATATAGGAATAAGTAGGACCCCGACGGCTGAGCTCAAGCCGTTTCGACGGCTAATTCTGGACTAAATAAACATTTTTAGCCTGGTAAGTGAATAGCCGAACTTCTCAGGGGGTAATTCCATATAAGGTAAAAGTGATTGTCATCCAACACTTCATCAACCGCATGCAGTTCTCTGGCTACAACCAAAGAGACAGAGTCAGAGTATACGAAGGAGCCATGGAGAAGTATAAGACCCTCATAGAACTGGACATGAAAGGAATTTGCCCATTATACAGGAGCAAATCATGGAATAGCTTAGATAGGGCTAGACATAAGATAGGGAAAGCCACCTCATGGTACGACAACCAGAGATACCAGAGTGTCATGTTTGTGGACGCTACCCCTGGAGGGAAATTAGCTAACCAGTGTAGAAAGGCCCTGAGAAAGACCCACTTAAAAATTAAGGTGGTAGAAAAGCCAGGAAGCACCATAAAATCCCTGATCAGCAAAACCTACCCTTTTAAGAAAACCCACTGTACCAATAGGAAATGTATCATATGTAAGGTAAACCCCCCGGATAAACTGTAAAACTAGAAACGTAGTCTATAGCATACGATGTACAGAGGGTACTTGCAGAAACATGACAACAACATACATAGGTGAGACAGCTCGTAGCATAGGTGAAAGGATAGACCAACACTGGGGGGAACTAAAAGGACGAAAAAACGGGTCAGTACTATACGAACATGCTAGACAACAACATGACGGTAACATAGACAACATAGAAATTAGAATAATATCTAAACATAGAAATGACCCAGCAGATAGGCAAATCAGAGAGGCCAGTGAAATAGAAATTAGAAGACCAAGGCTAAACAGAAAGAATGAATGGAATAACAACAACACCCAAACAAACAACACTGACCTAAGAGAAGTATAAATAAGTAAATAAAATAAAATAAATAAATAAATAAATACATGCACAAGCACAATAACAACAAGCACATAAACACACACTAGTCACCCATCACACAGCAAACAAAACACTATACACACACGCAAGCGCATGCGCAAAGAAGACAAAATAAAATAAACAAACAAGCAAATAAATAAATAAATATATAGACAGACTGAATAAAAATGGCGTAGACATACAATACAACAGGAGGAAAATATAGCACCACTGACGATGTTGCAGATGTGCAACGAAAGATTTATGATAAACCATATATATGTGTTTGTGTCTATATTGTATCTGTATTATTTTTGACCGTCGGTCAGTCAATGGCAACATTGAGGACCGAGTAAGTTAGATTACCGATATAAAAGACACAGAAGCGAGAAGCGAAAACCAACCAAACAGTGAGTGTGTTCTGTTATTAATTCTGGCAATATTACACAAATATGACCCTCCGCAAGTATAACAATATTTGTTTCGACACACGATTTCATATAAAAAACCTCGCAAAACTATATATATATATATATATATATATATATATATATATATATAATGAAATGACAGGAGGCTGGATTTGTGTAAATCTTTGAAAGGTTTATTATGCTATGATCATTTCAATGACCGGGTTCCGTATGAACCGGTGATATCATCAGGTATTCGAAATATAATAAGTGAATGTAATAGATAAAATCCATGGGGCTGAAAATCAAAGACCCGAGGGCGACCACCATACAGCATCTTCTACCTTTGCCGGTCGCCCTCGAGTGACGGGGCTAAAGCTTACAGTGTGCTACTACCGGTTAAATAAAGGAAAATAGAAAGGGATAGGAACCTAAGTTAGCGTTCATATCATGCCACAAGAAAAAAGAAAGAAAGAAGAGAGAAGAAGGGGGAAGGAAGAAGAAGAAGAGAAGCCAGGGTTAATGTCAGCTATAAGAAGATAGACAGAAAGAAAGGGGAGGAAAGTTCGGTATTACAGTCAGGCCAGGAATGTCGTGAACATTTTTTTTATTCTAAGGGACCCGTATCTTAACAACTACTACCGGTCAAATATAGGCAAACAAAAAGGGGAAGGAAGATAAGTCAGCGGGAGGAAGACAGAAAGAAGGGAGAAGATAAGGGAGAAAAGGAAGAAGAAGAAAAGTCAGGGTTGATGGCTACAAGAAGAAAGATAGAAAGAAAGAGGAAGAAAGGTCGATATTAATGTCAGACTACAGTCAGGCCAGGAATGACGCGAAAATTTTTTTCAAAGGGGCCCGTATCTTAGCAGAGGTAAATAAATATAGTGGGGGTCAGTGTGTTATAATGTGTGAGCAGGAGATTGGAACGTTACATTTTTGTTTAGACTTATAGGATGAAGTTAAAAAATTAATATTTAATATTAACATTATAAAATTAAAGAAATTAAAAAATTTAAAGTTAAACAGTTTAACATTTTTAAGGTTGCGAGGTTTAAGCAAAGAAAGAGTCTTTTATGAAGACACTTAAATTTCATTATAGAGTAAAGATTATGTCTTTGTTTAGCCGTCAAACAGCATGCGGCGACTACAAGCTTGGGCAGCCCATCACTCCGAGTGATATCGCCTAGCGAAAGATATGGAAATCGATTTTTCCGAGCACTCTAGGAATGTATAACAGGCTTCAGGTGCGCCAGCAGGAAGTCAGCCCGCATCGTTAGGCCATCCTTGTACAAAACGAGTACTATTCCTTTACCCAGGAGGGGGGTTTGCTTAAGTAGAGGGAGGCGTGATACATCTAATAGTTCTGATTTGATCTGTAATTTAAAGGTACACACACACACACACACACACACACACACACATACATATATATATATATATATATATATATATATATATATATATATATATATATATATATATATATATGTGTATATATATATATATATATATATATATATATATATATATATATACATACATACATACATACACGGAAACGGATACACAGGCACACACCCATATAAATGCTCAATTAAAAGTTAGAACGCTCAATACAACAATTGTTGAGTTGATATACGTATTCGTACGATTACAATTATAAGTCAATTTAACATACACAGGTTGATCGCAAGGGGATCAAAATGATTAGATATGGAACATCTCTCACATAATGATATTTTGCTGAGATTTTGTACTACCTTCATAATAAATGAAGTTCTTCTCTTTAGTTTTGTGCATTATCTTCACAGAATATATCTATCTCTATATTTCTATATATATCTCCTTATAATATATAACCAGCAATTTCTCTGTCTGTCTGTCCGACAGTGGAAACACGTGCGCGCGTGGTTGCTATCTCTCTCTCTCTCCAGCTATCTCTCTCTTTTAGTCTGTCTGTTTCTCTCACTCTCACTCTTTCTCTTTGTAACACACTAACATTCCTCCCCTCTATCGCTGTGACGAATGGGGAGATGGAGGAGGAGGAGGAGGAGGAGGAGAGAGTCACTTCGTCACTTCACCTCTGCCTTTCTTTTTCTACTCTCTCACTCCCTCATTACGTACATACATTAGGGCGGTGGATTGGCAGAATCTGTAGAGAGTCGGACACCATGCTTCATAGCATCGAGTTACGTCCCTTTACGGTCTGAGTTCAAATACCGCCGAGGTTAACTTTGCCTTTCATCCTCACGGGGTCGATAAAATAAAGTACCAGTAATGTACTGGTTACTTGCTGGCCTTGTGCCAAAAGTAGAAACAATTATTAGAAACATTGCTTCATTTTTACATATCTAAGCATTAGTAAAATAACTAATAATTTCAAAAGTAATTTTTCAATTCCAATTGTTATGAACAGCAAAACATTAATAATAATTTTGTTCTAAGAAATATATATACATTTCTGTGTGTGTAATATATATATATATATACACACACAGAAATATATATATATACACACAGAAATATATATACATTTCTGTGTGTGTAATATATATATATATATATATATATATATATATATATATATATATACACACACAGAAATATATGGGCATTTCTCTGTTTGTCTGTCTGTCTGTCTGTCTGTCCTTCCCTAAAACTCAAATGTAGGTGCTACAGAAATATTACCTTCCCCTTCCTTTCTCCACTTTGGTACTACCAAGAGAAACACTGTCGCTATAGAAACATTACCTTCCCCTCTCCACTGACGTTGGTCACTGAGGCCGAGGGAATCGCTGGTTGCTATAGAGACACCTTGCACAAGCCAGAAGTAACCAGTTCGAGGCGGTTCTGACTTGACACCATGCCAAGGACCATTTGAAGATATATTTCCATCGTTATATCATAACGTTTATGTATCATAACGTTTATATTTCCGTCACTAATCTCTTTTTCTCCTTTTTTGTTTTAACATATATTTATTTCAAAGATTTCACCGTATAGATAACATATATATTTATACATGCATAAAAGACACACCGAGAGACGGTGAACATGTGGTGCCGAAAACATTTCTCATCCAAATCTCAACAATATCAGTATATACACTAGATTTGCTAGCAGAAAACCGCCCACCGGGTGGTTTTCTGCTAGTCTCTATATGTATAAAACGGAAGATCTCTGTCTGTGTGTGTGTATGATTTTTATGCATTTTCACATTTCTCTACCGATTTTGATGAGTTTTTTTCCAATGTGCTCCAAATTTACCAACGATGGTCAACGCGTAGTAACCTTTGCCAAAAATTTCCTGCTTCTATGAAAAGAATCGTTAAAACTAAATACATGCTGTAACCCTCTCTCTTACATGCCTAATCCCTCTCTCTACTACCCTCAAAAATCGATGAAACTACATACATGTTGCAACTATCTTTAAAAGGTTCATCCCTCCCTCTACTCCCCTCTCAATCTCCTCTGCAACTCTAACAGCGACAGAACTTCGTTCAGGAACGCGACATAAACTTTGAAAACTAAGCAACATATCAATTTATACAACAAACATAGTCATAACGACGCTCATACATCAAATATCAAAACTTAAAAAGCCGATAAAACTAAATATATTTCATTCAAAACATTTTCTAAGTGAGTTAATATCTGTATACAACAACTACAACGGTACGCGATAGGGCCCACCCACAGCCCCAGCGGACAGAATGGAGAAGGCGTTTCCCCGGAGGACGGCAAGGGAGACGCGCTCGAAAAGCCACTCCAACTCGCGGGGCTCACACCTGCGGCTGGCCAGCTCAGCGACTATGGTGGTGAGTAAGGAGGTATCCCTGAGGCCGAGGAGAACAGAAGTCTCCACTGCCTTTATACAACAACAAACGTAGTCATACGACGCTTAAGCATTTATTTACTTGAATCTCAACAAAGACATTATATTTTATTGTCCTTTTTGTAATTTTTTTTCTTTGTTTTTAGCAAAAAATAATGAGAAAACGTTTTTCAGGAACGTCCGATCTTGATGATTTTTTTTTCAATTTGCTCCAAATTATCGCCCCTGTTTACGCTCTTTTGTGCTATAACTCAGACGGGCTTGGCTTACAGGTTTGACCTACTATTTGATGTGCATTCTTCATACAACTTACTTAGTATTCACTTTCCACTTATTCACTATTCAATTGAAATTCTTCGCTAACCACCCTTCCTTGCTAACCCTTATTTACTTTCTTTGCCTCAATAATCATAATTGAGTGGAATCATTAAGAGTACTTTAAAGCAATTAAACTCCGAGCAACGCCGGGCACTTCTGCTAGTTTCTATATATATATATAAAACAGAAGATGTCTGTCTGTCTGTGTAACCGCATGCATTTCTACATTTTACAACTGATTTGCACCAAAGTTCATACATAGGTTTCTGAAGTCCTATTACGTGTCGTAGGGTATTTTTCCGTGCATCGATTGTGGGACCCCCAGGCCCAGATAACCCCCTTAAGCCTCTCGCTTGGAGTCAGCAGTACTACTGCATAAAGGACCCGTAATTCTTGCAGTTTGCCTCCCACCTGCACTAAAATTAATCTTTTGTTTGCTTATGGCCTACAAATAAATTTGCATACATGCACTTGCGCAGAAATTCAGGTAGGGGACTCCTTGGGGGAAGTAAACCGACTTGATGAATGTTAAAGTTGATATCATCAATGCAACAAAACGTCATAACTGCTTGAGTTGGTGTTTGGTTTTCACGAAGTGAGACGTATTGGTTACCCATGGCTTATAAAGGAAGGTGAACACATGAACGTTTACTTGAATTTATCAAGGGGACCCATGGGGGGGGGGGGGGTAGTAAGCCCCTTCGACTTATCTATTGAAGTTCACATAAACACTGTATTAGTACCTGATAACTTTTGAAGTTTACGTTCGATTTTAACTTTACCGGACACATTGGTTACCCATTGCCTAAAGATGATGTTGAAGACACTCTCTATACCCGGAACAAGCAAGGGGCCCCAGGGGTGCCCCAGGTGGCAGTAAGCAGCGGCGAGTCATTTATTGAATTTGGCTATTGTAATGCAGCAAATCGTCATAGCTTCGATAATTGGTAGTCCAATAAAATGAATTTCGACTTAGTTGTTATTCATGTACTACAGATGAAGATACAGTGAGGCATATTTACTTTCATTTTAATTGAGCAAGACGACATCCACGGGGACAATGAGCCCAATTCATTAACCTATAAAAGTTCAAACTGCCACAATAAAAAAAACACCATAACCTCGGGAGTTTATACTTGATTCTTACAAAACTAAACGAAATAGTTATTGCCTGCCATAAGATAAAACACCACACATTCGTTATCACTTGAATTTTGCAAGGGAACCCCCTAGGGAATGGGAGTGAGCCCCTTTGGACCACTTTTAGAGTTTATATTATGGTCACAGCAAAGCATTTCAACTTCTGGAAATAAAAGTCAATTTAAACGAAAGTTGACGCATCGGTTACTCATGTCCTACAAATGGAGTAGCGAATTTTTAAATCCCACTGGCTTAACTTTAGTTTGTTTAGTTAACTTTAGGATGACTGAATTTAATTTTGCACCCGGTTGTGTCCCCCGTGTAATTGCACCACAATTAAGTGCGGAATGGGGAGTTAAATTTTTTTCCTTGAATTTTGGCGTCATTTCATAATCCTAACCAAGAAAGCTCGATTTAACCCAGGTGTAAATTTTAACACCTACTGTATGTGGATTGTGCTATTTCACACTCATGCCTAAACTGTGCGAATGATTGATTAGTTTTTGTACCCGGTTGTCTTCCTCGTTTAATTACACCTCAATTAAGTGCGAAATGGTCAACTACGCATCAGTGAGTTGTGTTCAGTAGATTTAATCACACTTATTTGTATTATCTAACCAATCAGACAACTCGAGTGTTGTTCATTGAGCGAAATCACTCCTATTTATATCGGTCAAGTCCGACCTAGGATCACACTTCTTTTTTGGCTTTTGACAAGTGGTAGGTTTTTTTACATGCGTACTCTCATAAGCTTCCCCATGTTTCTGAAACGCATGCTTCTTCAACATTTGTCACCTTAAAGGAGGTTTAGTTAATGTGTTTATGGTCATAAGATTCCAGTTTATTATGCTGTGATTTTTAGGCCATTTTTGCCTGCATCCTTTCAATGGTTAGTACTTACTTATTGCTACGTTCGAACTGAACAAACATACTGACACATATACCTACCACTGTAGCCACACTTAAAACCTGAAATTTGACTGGTACACAAAATCTTGCAAAACATACCCACTTTCTCAGACCACATAGATTTATCACATTTTTTCACAATTTATATCTGTGTTTAGATTTGCTTACTTAAACGTTATTTGTCCACTATTTATCGTTCTCCCTGGTTAAGTTTCTAAAAACAATGCCTCCCAAGAAAAGAACTTTTATTGGTCGATTATCTAATGATGCAAGTAGGTCTAAGCGAAGGCGTCTCACCGAAGATATAAATGCGACTGCGATTAGGCTCTCACAGAATGCTGTGCAGACGGCAGCTGCAGGAGCGGAGGAGGATGACAGTCGGCCTGAACTTCGACGGAACAAAGATGCTGCCGCGACTGCTGCTGCTCGCGCTCGAGAGGATGAAGGACGACGCGCCGTTCGACGAAGCAGGTACGCCGCTGCCATTGCTGCTGCAGGAAATACTGAAACCATAGAGCAACGACGTGGCCGACTTCTGCAAAGTGAACAGCGGCGATCATCGTTACGTGGCATTTCTAGGACTTGCAATTCACGATGGTTGTTGAAGGCCTTTAACTACGACCCCTCCTCCGACTACGTTGTGCTTGCCTGGAAACCTGCACGTCTACAAGTCCCTTGGCTGTGGCTGATCCGGACGAAGTTGTTAATTACCCCACAGCATTTCTTAACTCCCTAGACCTTCCGGGATTGCCACCACATTTACTACGACTTAAGAAAGGTGCCCCTGTGATGCTCCTCAGGAATTTGGAACCCCGAAGGCTTTCCAACGGCACGTGTCTGGTCGTTCAAAAAGCGATGCCTCATGTTATTGAGGAAACAATACTTACAGGATGTGATAAGGGGGATACTGTCTTCTTACCAAGGATACCTCTTATTCCACCCGGTAAAGACAATCCTTTCACATTCAGATGGCTGCAATTGCCTCTCCGGTTCAGTTTCGCCATGTCGCAGAGATATTTCAAAGTGAACGTTCAAAGGCCCTCTTTAGGGCCAACACCTATAAATTATTACTTCTATAGTCGTGTTTAACCGAACTCTTTCGTTTCATTTGAACGACTACTCCATTGAGAGTTATACCGGGCAACGCCGGGTATCTCTGCTAGTAAAAATAAAATGGACGATTTGTTTTCTTCATTACGTTTATTGAGTAATGACACGCGTTTCGCTATTGATCAGCTGAAGGTTCGATCTGTATCGATCTAGCCCGACTCTGGAATCAAATGCTCGTTATTACTACAACAGAGGTCCGACGAGCTTTTGATTCCAGAGTTGGGCTAGATCGATACAGATCGAAGCTTGAGCTGATCAATAGCGAAACGCGCGTCACTATTCAATAAGCGTAACGAAGACATAACAGATCGTCCAAAGTCGGACACCCTGTTTTATAGCATAGAGTTACGTCCCTTTATGATCTGAGTTCAAATCCCGCCGAGGTTAACTTTGCCTTTAATCCTTACGGGGTCGATAAAATAAAGTACCAGTAATGTACTGAGAAATTGCTGGCCTCGTGCCAAAGATAGAAACAATTATTATTATTATTATTGCTCTTTGAGTCTCAGTTATTGATATTATTTAACTGGAAAGTTTGTTGAAATGAATATCAAGCCGCTACCTGCAGCCTCAGATATTCAGGACGTATCGGAGGGTTCTTGCTGTTCCCAGCAAACATGCCTTTTGGAGTGTTCCAAAAAGCGGGGCTGGACTAATCTTCTTTAACCATCCTTGGAACTCTTTGAGATAGTATTTAGTGCGCCTATGACAATCAGGACGTCCTTGATTTTATGGCTGTTCCAAATCCTTTTTACCTCCCACTTTCAGTCCTGGTATCGGTTAATTTTCTCCCTCTGCTAGTATATATATATATATATAAAATTCAAAAATCGAGTTAAAAACTCACAATCATCCACTATAACTTAATTAGCTCAAGGAACAGATACCGGTCTATTTATAAATCACCATATATAGAGAATACAACACATATATCTGTGTATTTCTCTCTATATGCTGAATTACACACACACACACACACACACACACACACACACACACACACACACACACACACACACACACACACACACACACACACACACACACACATATATATATATATATATATAATTACGGCTTTCTAAACGTTTACCTGTAAACTTGCCGTGTGTCTTTAGAAATACGAAACTTCTATACATATATTCTATATATATATATAACTAGCAGTAAAGCCCGGCGTTGCTCGGGGTCGCTCAGTAGCTGTGTTAAAGTTACAATGTTAAGTTTCTTTCTTGGCTTAAAAACTGTAGTGTCTACTGTGCAGACTTGCATGTGGTGTTTTTGATTAATATTCCCTCAACCAACAATATGCCTTATGAAGTTAAGAAAACATAACGATAACCCGAATGTTATAACAAAAGAGGATGCTGGGGATAGAAACTTCACTGGTTATTTATTAACAAAGATCGAAAATGTAAACACTGCAACGCAGAGAAAAACATTAGCGTAACCAAATTATCAGTTATGTCTGTCTGCACGCCTATATCACCTCTCTGCACGACTGTCTGTCTGCACGCCTATATCACCTCTCTGCACGACTCTCTGTTTGCACGCCTATATCACCTCTCTGCACGACTATCTGTCTGCACGCGTATATCACCTCTCTGCACGACTGTCTGTCTGCACGACTGTCTGTCTGCACGCCTAACGACGAAATATTTGCTTGTTTTACGTAGTCTTTAAATAGACTTGTTTTCAAGTAAAAATATTGTTTTAAAATGCTTTTAAATGGAAATGAAGCAAAACGGAAGCTTAGTGTTCGAACTGATGAATTTTGCAGGTCAATATTTTGCTGAGAAAGCCAGCGTAATTTTTTACGTAAGACGCTCAATGTAAACAGAACAAAGGGAAATAACTGATCACTTACGCTCAAAAATCGATACATTATATTCGATTTTGTCAGATAGGGCGGGTCAATTTGAAATATTTTTTTTCCGATGTCTTCGCTAGGGCTCAATGTACAAGTATAGCAATTTTGGTGCAATTCCGTGAGAGATTCTAAGAGGAGATGTGTGCCAAAAATCGATAGACAGACAGACAACCTCAGTTTTATATATATAGATTAGTATCTAGCTTCAGGCATAGCTGCATACAGATATGTATAGACATTTCGTATTTATAAAGAAACACAGCATGTTTACAGGTAAACATTTAGGAAGCCGTAGCTATGCAAAAGATTGTTGAAAACGTATGTTGAAACATATTGTTATACTTTGGGAGAGTCATGTTGCCATGAGAAACACATGTTGGTATTCACTTCAATTTGTTATAAATTTCCAGTTAGTTGGTTGATTCGATAACCGGATGGTTGTTTATAAATTGTCAAAGCTCTTTCGTCACACATTCTGTGACCTCAATGACTGGGTTTTTATTTTGTGTCCCTCCTTTACTCTGTCCTATACCATCTTGATTTTGTAATAAATTGAAGTGAAAACCAGCTGGTGCGTGTGTTTTTATTGGCAGCATGACCCTCCCAAAGTATAACTATATATATATATATATATATATATATATATATATATATATATATATGAGTGTTGTAGTGTGCTTGCAGCATTGTTGAATAGGAAATATAAATTTAAATAAGCTTAAAAGCCTTACAATGCATTGAAAATTAAAGGTACCAAGATAACGATAGAATTTTACCTTAGCTAATTTAATTATCCCAAATATTTTTATCCCAAATATTTTTAATATGTTTAAAAACCTATTATCAAGAGAGGCTCCGTGTGAAGGCCTTCAAAGATCAGTCGGAGGTGAGTTGTTGTTTGGCTGGCAGATGTACTTTATATATATATATATATATATATATATATATATATATATATATATATATATATATATATATATATATATATATATATATAGATATATAGCAAAAGGTTATAAAAAAATCAAGTGATCCGAAAAGATATCCAAATGGAAGTCCGGGTAAAAATCCAGTTCCAGTGTGAAAATCCAATGTAGGAAGCCAACGAATTTGATGGTCAACTTAAGCTTATATATATGAATATATATATATATGAATGAAAATGGCGTGCTCCGTTGTTGCGAATATGAACATATGAATGAAAATAGACCGAGAAACATGAATGCCCATCATCAGTAGTCTGCTGATTATCATTGGTATTTCTTCGCATTAAAGACCAGATACCTAAAATCAGTGCGAGCGATAACTAAATTAAGTTATCGGGACAGAGGAAAGTA
>OZ024743.1:103486298-103492206 GCA_964016885.1 Eledone cirrhosa | reverse complement strand
TGGAGTGATGGGGGGCAGGTATACCTAACCGAGCGCCAGCCGGACGGGCCAGCTAGTTTATATATAAATTAAACATATGAAACAATCACAGGGGATGTTTCACATGTTTATTTTATATATATATATATATATATATGTCAATCGATTTCTAGTTGATATAAATGGTCGGATCTATTTATTGGAATCTTTGAGCATATTCTACAGAGGTTTTGGCGCATACTTTTCAGTCATGATCGCCTTAATTTAACTTTGGTTATATATATATACAGGGTGGGGCATAATTCCTGTTACAAAGTTTTAAATCAATTTAAAAATACATTATGTTGCTAATATAACTAATATATTTGTATCAAATCCATGCACTATAACCATATTAACTATTTTTCAGAACATTACGCCATTAACAATTTGCAATGTCCATAGAATTGAAAATAAAGTTCATAATAGAGAAGCATGAAAAAGGCCTGACTCCACCCAAGATATTTAAACTGGGGAAAATTCTTAAGATCAATAGAATGTTGATCAAAAGGACAATCGATCGATTTAAGGAAACTTCCTCGACCAAAGACAGACCTCGATCCGGACGCCCTCGCACCTCAAGAACACCAAAACTCGTTAAAAGTGTGAGGGAAAAAATAAGGCGTAATCCAAGAAGGTCCATGAGAAAAATGGCCGAAACATCGCCGAGAACTATGCGGAGGATATGTCGAAATGATCTGGGGATGTCACCCTATAAGTTCCAATAGAGGGAGCTTCTTTCTGCAGCCACACTTGAAAAGAGGCTCTCCAGAAGTAAACTGTTATTGAACTGTATCAAGGATGGCACGCTGCAAAACATCATCTTTACAGATGAGAAGTTATTCACTGTGCAGCAGTCTCACAATCATCAAAATGATCGAGTACTTGCAAAAAGTCTCAAATCAATTCCTTCAAGTGTAGGAAAAGTGTTCAGAACACAGAAACCAGCATCAGTGATGATTTGGGCAGCCATTTCTGAAAGAGGTAAGTCTCCTCTGATTTTTGTGCCTCAAGGAGTTAAAATTAACAAAGAACTTTGCATAAAGGATATTTTGGAAGGAGCACTGATGCCATGGTGCATATCTGTTTATGGCGATGACATTTGGACTCTCCACAAGATAGAGCGACGAGCCACACTGCTTGCATAACACAACAGTGGTGTAGAGACTATTGTCCTGCATGGATCAGTAAGGAAGAGTGGCCTTCCACATCACCAGATCTCAACCCTCTCGATTTTTCTTTATGGTCAATTCTTGAGAGTGAAACCTGCTCTACTCCTAGCCAAAATATTGAAACTCTAAAATCAAAACTGAATAAAGTATGGGAGAAAATACCCATGGAAACTGTTCGTGCAGTCATCGAAGACTTTCCTAGAAGACTTCCAGCGGTGGTGAGAGTTAGAGGAAAGCATTTCGAATAAATTTTTGTGCAGTTGTTTAATAGTATATTACTTACTATTTGTTGAAGTCAGATCTTGAAATAAATGTTTTTTTCAAGAACTATTTGCATTTTATTTTGTAACAGTTTTTATGCCCCACCCTGTATATTTATTAAAATAACAGATTAAAGTTTAAGCAAAGAATCGCTGCTTTCACCCTTAACGTCTTCAAATTTATTACGTATTTATTTATATACGTTTATTTAATTATTTGTATACACGCACACACACACATACACATATTTATATGTGCGTATATTTGTATACCTATGTATGCTTGTATACCTATGTATGCTACGTATATGGATGCGTGTATGTATTTATTCAATTTCAATTACCTCTGTATTTTATTTACTTTATTCTTAACTCTGAAGCCGAGAATCATTCGGTTTCCTAGTTAGAATTTTAGTCTACGACTTCAGTTATACCATTTACGTGGTTTTGTCTTTGCGTGCAATTGTTCTCCACGCACAACATATGACGTATTATCTTCGTTTTTTTCGTTCATTGCCAGAGAACGTCTCTATGAACCACATAAGAGAACATTAGTCTACGACTTCTTTTATACCATAAACGTGGTTTTGTCTTTGCGTGTAATTGTTTTTCACCGCTCCAAATATGTTTCTACAGCAATTACCCAGTGCATTATGTATTATATTCGTTTTTTCCCGTTCTTTGCCAAGGAGCGTTTCCACGAACCAAAGTATCGTCTTCCTGTCTTCCTCCGGTTGCAACGTTTTTTGAAATATTCGCTTCTGCCTTTCACAGATTGACTTTGTTAGTTTCAGAAGATCCCGTTAAGGGTGAAAGCAGCGATTCTTTGCTTAAAATTTAATCTGTTATTTTAAATATATATATATATATATATACATACATATACACTTTCACACGTATGCGAGTGTGTGTGGTGTCAACCTTAACCAGTTTTGCTCGATGATCAGGAGAGACGAAATAATCAAAGTAATTAAATTGACTTGATATCAGAGATATATTAATATATCAAATTATAAAATAAGAAGAAATAATTGTTTCTACTTTAGGCACAAGGCCAGCAATTACCCAGTACATTGCTGGTACTTTATTTTATCGACCCCATCAGGATGAAAGGCAAAGTTAACCTCGGCGGGATTTGAACTCAGACTGTAAAGGGACGTAACTATGCTAGAAAGCATGGCGTCCAACCTCTACCGATACTGCCAATTCACCGCCCTTATAATTATAAGAAATAATAGACACAGATATATACCTACATTACATATACATACATATATATATATACATATATATACATATATATACATATATATATAAATCTATCTATCTATCTATCTATCTATCTATCTATCTATCTATCTATCTATCTATCTATCTATCTATCTATCTATCTTCTCTCTATATCAGCCTGTAGGTTGAGGAAAAGGAGGAGGAGAGGAAAGGAGTACAAGCTCTTCGTACTCCTGGAGATGAGGGTTGCACATTTTTTTCGGGGGTCTGTGTTACCCATATAAACTGTCTCCCTCTATTGGGGAAAATCGACTAACTTTTAAATTCCATCTGTGATAACATTTTACACGTTTTTATTGTATGTAAACTTCCCCCTTTGTATTTGTCCCCTTCTTTTGTGCCCCTGTGGCTAATAAAGAAATATATCTATCTATCTATCTATCTATCTATATGTGTGTATGTGTGTGTGTGTCAGCGTCTGTATGTATGTAATTGTCACCAGGATTTTACTGAGGGGATGAACTATCCGTTTATCCGTTGTTTTATTTGTTGTCTTTTTCCTGTGCGCCCAAGTGTTTTGAAATATCTGAGTGCGCGCACCCCCCGACCCCACACACATATCTACTATATAAATTGGAAGTGGTCGGACGTTGTATATTTAAGTAAGTAATAAACGTCGAAATAGCTTGGTGGAATGCAGCGAAAATTTACACAGTTATGCAGAATGACCCGTGGAGGCGTTGGGTCGACTTTTAGGGTACAAGCTTCCATGGTTCGGAGTAAATCGATGAAACAGGAATTTCCCATTCAAATTGAACTGAGAGTAATCTGTGAACGCAGAAGTAAATATTTCGAGAAACTTTCCAACCGAACGAAAACAGGAAGACCATATTTTGGTTCGTGAAGACGTTCCCTGGCAATGAACGAAAAAAAAAAAGCGAGGATAATACGTCGTTATGTGGAGCGTGAAGAACAATTTCATGCAAATACAAGACCAAGTTTATGGTATGAATGGAGTCGTTAGACTAATATTCTATTTAACATAACATAATGATTTCCAGCCCCGGAGTTTAAGAATGATGAAAATAAAATTGAAAACGAAAATGACAGAGGTTATTAAAATAGTAAAAGTAAATAGTGAAGATTAAGGCCAGTACATACGTATGCCCCGACGGACAGACACATACATCTGCACACACAAATACCCCCCCACACACACACACGAGCGCGCGCGTGTATAAACCTTATGCATTTCTACAGTATTTTCACCAAACTTAAGACATAGGTTACTTATGTACTCCGGATGGTCATGGACACTTTCATTTTTCCAGATATTGATTATAGGGCCTCCCGGCAGATAACCCCCCTTTAACCACTTCCTTGGAGTCGACTGAAGAACTGCTGTGCAATACAAAAAATGTCATAACTTCTGGAGTTCGCAACCGATTTTCACAAAACTTGACACATGGGCTACGTTTGTCCTACAAATGAATGTGAACTCTCAGAATTGGCACATATTGAGTAGGGGACCCATGGGGCAGGAGTCCTCTTTTGGAAAAAGCCGATGTTTTTGTAAAAGTATAGTTTTCGAAGTAGCACTGAAAATATTGACATAAATGGTATACACAACTGCTATTTAATACCTGAGCAACGCCGGGTACCTCTGCTAGTATATATATATATATATATATATTGTTATATTTTGGAATGGTCATGATACCAGTATTGCCACTAATAAACACACGCACGTTATGATTTTCAATTTTTCACCATATCTTTATTATTCGTTATTGGTTACATCACTAAATTTCTTTCGTCAAACATTCTGTGACCTCCTCGAGGGCTATATGTTCTCTTTTGCGTTTCTTCTTCTTGCTGGTCTTAATCTGTTACTCCATATTGTCTATGTCTGCAGAAGTCAAGATCGATGTATATATCTATGTATGTGAGCCTATACATTCATATATATATATAGTAATAATAATATATTTGAAGACTAAAATGCAAAGAGGGCTCGATAAGGATAAATATATATCAAATATATAAGAACCGTAGAGCAACAATTTATTAAAATAACAGATTAAAGTTTAAGCAAAGAATCGCTGCTTTCACCCTTAGCGGAATCTTCTGAAACTAAAAAGTCAATCTATGAACGCAGAAGTAAATATTTCGAAAAACGTTGCAACCGAAGGAAGACAAGAAGACGATACTTTGGTTTATGGAAACGTTCCCTGGCAAAGAACGGAAAAAGAACGAAGATAATACGTCATAATTTGGAAGATGAAAACAATTACGCGCAAAGACAAAAGCACGTTTATGGTATAAATGAAGTCGTAGACTAATATTCTATTAGGTGGTTAATGGAGACATTCTCTGGCAATGAACGGAAAAAAACGAAGATAATACGTCATTATGTGGATCGTGGAGAACAATTACACGCAAAGACAAAACCACGTAAATTGTATAACTGAAGTCGTAGACTAAAATTCTATCTAGGAAACCGAATGATTCTCGGCTTCAGACTTAAGAATAAAGTAAATAAAATACAGAGGTAATCGAAATTAAATACACGCATCCATATATGTACATACACAAGCATACGCGAAAACACTCACGTCAATCAAAACACAAAGTACACAAATACACACACCCTACATACGTACGAACCTGCATACTCACACATACGCAAAACTCACGTATACACATAACCAAATGAACATGTACCAGAATATATAATATATTATATACGCCGTAACATATACAAGCAAATATACGTACGAGAAAGTATACGTACCTTCACAAAACATACAGGTAAAATATACATATTTATATATATATATACACATATCTATATGCACATGCCTTTGTGCGCACCCTTATACACGTATAAACAGACATTCATCTGTCTATATATGTGTGGAGTCGCGAGCACACACTCGTCGGTGCGTACCCCCGCATACACCCATGTATATATATATAGCAGAGGTAACAATAATAACAGTAATAATTAAGAGATGGTGTACAGATACATATAAAGAGTTATAAGTAAAGTGAGAGTGTTCAAATAGATCTGTCGCTTGCCTGTGGGTTTGGTCGATGTATGGTATTCCTTAGGTTCTGCTCGTCCACGTACCTGTTGAATAGGTGGGCGCGCTGGTGCAAGCAGTTCATCACGATTTCAGGCCTCACGCTTATACCGTGTTTTTTCAGTTTTATTATTTCCACTAC
>OZ024743.1:103468798-103483798 GCA_964016885.1 Eledone cirrhosa | reverse complement strand
TATATATATATATATATATATATATATATATATATATATGTATACACATATATATATATATATAGAGAGAGAGAGATATGTATGTATGTATATATATATGTATGATTATATGTATGTTTGTATATATATGTGTGTATGTATGTGTGTGTGTGTGTGTGTGTGTGTGTTATTTGGTCCTCTCGTCACACCCAAAGTAAAGATAAAAGCATGTGATGTCAGCCACTTGACTACTATTAAGAATATACGTTCTGTGGCTAAATAGAAACGACTACACTAGTGTTTTGTGCACGTAAACTGGTTGCTTAAAAATCCTGAATACATGTTTAAAGATTGGTCCACTTCTTTGCCCCGGCGGATCGAAATAGAACAGCCACACAAACTGTGGGACTCGCATTTGCAAGAAGCAAACTCCGCCTTGATAGCAGTGAGTAGGGATGTGGTTCGGGGGCCAAGAGCGGCGGAACTCTTCTCTGTTACAGGACACGACAACAAAACTATCAGAGAGCGGCCGATACTTTGTCAGTTTGCCCTCTTCGGCCTGACGTGCATATTTTGCTAGAAGTAAACAAAAGCTGTTTTGGCTAATGAGTAATGACTCTGTTGTTCAGAACCAGTCAAATATAACTCCTTACCAGGATATATAGAAAATGCGAAATGTGGATATTTCAAATTGTATTGACTGACACCACTTTTCAAAAAGCTCAGTACACTCAACCACGTACATGTCATATGAACATTCTGTAGCATGAAGCATTGCCGATTTAAAGAAATCACTCATGTATTGAAGTAATAAATGTTCACAGTGTAAAATGAAGTATTGTTATTTTTATGTATTTACCTTTGTTTCATCGCCTTATACCTTCCACACCAACACATACTTTTAATCTAGCTATATATTGGTATCTTCTATACTGCGGCTACAACTTCGATTTATACCTATTATTATATATGTATATATATATAATATAAAAAAAACCGGTAGGTTTGTATCTGTAGTAAGCAGAGCACTCAGTCCAGAGAACGGGTTCGGAATAAAGTTAATTCCATAACAAATTAACAAACCATACTTGAGGACGAGTATATAATATATATATGCGAAGAAAGTACTGAGTAGTAGATATAGAGAGAGGGAGTTTGGTTTTAATTGTTATAGAGAGGAGACTGGGAGAAAGTATTGTATGGTTGATGTAGAGATGAGGTAAGTCTGGTGGCACTCTCAGGTCCCAAATAATAGGAGGTGTGGCAACAGTGGGGAGGGGTATCTTGGAAAATCAGTAATTGTATAGTGGACGTTCGTAAATATGGGATTTCTTGTAATGTTCTTATTTTGTCATATATAATGTGTTTTTTTAAATGTAAAATAACATAATTATTAGATACTCCAGTATCACTTACAATAACATTTCGCCGGAGATAGATTAGCAAATTTTAATAAGCGGGTGGCGGTGGGCGATAAAAAGTACGGGAGGGTGGTGGAAAAAATCTGACAAATTAATAAGCGGGGGTGAGACGATTATTCAAGACCTCAGAGTACGTGAATTATTGACGGACGTAAAAATGAAAACTCAATACTGAAGGAGAGTTTATATATTCATTTATTATGGCTAAGCTTTGTTACACCGGAGTCTCGCTCGCTTGCGTACTCATCAGTCAAGACTGGTGATCCTGTGAGTGCGCAGGTTAAACTTTAAAGAAACACAGCTCACCAATAGTCATAATAAATGAATGTGCATATATATATATATATGCCGACGTCATACCACATATTCGAATTTCATCTCAGGATACCGTTCTCATAACAACAACAAATGTATGAATTACATGTTGATTGCGTGGGAGAACCGTTGAAATAATTATAATGAATAAACGATTTATGTAACATCAGCATTTTTATTAATGTTATATATATATATATATATATATATATATATATACACACACACACACACATATATATATATGTATAAATAAGAAATAGGATTTCGCTTCAAGCATAGCTTTATACAATATATATAAATATTTTGTATCTCGAAAGATATACGGTTTTAGGAAGCCGTAGCTATGCAAACACTGGGAGGCTAACGCCCTCTGGTGATGTCCAGCAGAAGCAAGGGGGACAACCGTCTATGCATTTCAGGCTTAACTGGCCATCGTCAGGACGGTCCCTCCCACCACTTGCGACTGCTGGACTAGAAGACAGGCGAGAATATATAGTTTTCTCCTCTGTGTAAATGAAGTGATTAATCTCATTTGCATATGAAGCTGCATAAGTTGGCTCAAATTATTATAGAAAAGGGCGTTTAACCCCCCCCCCCCCCTGGTGTTTGCATAGCTACAGCTTCCTGAAACCGTATTTCTTTGGAGATACGAAATATTTATACATATTGTATAAAGCTATCCTTGAAGCGCAATCCTATTTCTTTTCTATTATAAGTTGAGCCAAATTATGCAGCTTCATATGCAAATGAGATTAATCACCTCATTTACACAGACGAGAAAACTATATATTCTCGCCTGTCTTCTAGTCCAGCAGCCGTAAGTGGTGGGAGGGACCGTCCTGACGATGGCCAGTTAAGTCTGAAATGCAGAGACGGTTGTCCCTCTTGCTTCTGTTGGACATCGTCAGAGGGCGTTAGCCCCCCGGTGTTTGTATATCTACGGCTTCCTAAAACCGTATTTCTTTGGAGATACGAAATATTTATACATATTGTATAAAGCTATCCTGGAAACGAAATCCTATTTCTTTTCTATTATAATTTGAGCCAACTCATGCAGCTTCATATATATATATATATATATATATATATATATATATATATATGCTGGCATCATATCACAAAATCGAATTTCATCTCAGGATACTGTTCTCATAACAACAAGAAATGTATGAATTACATGTTGATTACGTGGGAGAACCGTTGAAATAATTATAATGAATAAACGATTTATGTAACATCAGTATTTTTATTAATGTTATATATATATATATATATATATATATAAAAGAAATAGGATTTCGCTTCAAGCATAGATTTATACAATATGTATAAATATTTCGTATCTCCAAAGAAATATGGTTTAAGGAAGCCGTAGCTATGCAAACACCCGGGGGCTAACGCCCTCTGGTGATGTCCAGCAGAAGCAAGGGGGACGACGTTCTATGCATTTCAGGCTTAACTGGCCATCGTCAGGACGGTCCCTCCCACCACTTGCGACTGCTGGACTAGAAGACAGGCGAGAATATATAGTTTTCTCGTCTGTGTAAATGAGGTGATTAATCTCATTTGCATATGAAGCTGCATAATTTGGCTCAACTAATAATAGAAAAGAAATAGGATTGCGCTTCAAGGATAGCTTTATAAAATATGTATAAATATTTCGTATCTCCAAAGAAATACAGTATCAGGAAGCTGTAGCTATGCAAACACCGGTGTGTGTGTGTGTGTGTGGGGGGGGGGGTAAACGCCCTTTTCTATTATAAGTTGAGCCAATTTATGCAGCTTCATATGCAAATGAGATTAATCACCTCATTTACACAGACGAGAAAACTGTATATTCTCGCCTGTCTTCTAGTTCACCAGTCGCAAGTGGTGGGAGAGACCGTCCTGACGATGGCCAGTTAAGCCTGAAATGCATAGAGGGTTGTTCCTCTTGCTTCTGCTGGACATCACCAGAGGGTGTTTGCATAGCTACGGCTTCCTAAAATTGTATTTCCCTGGAGATACGAAATATTTATACACACACACACACACACACATATATATATATATGAATAGGAACAATTAGAACCCCGACAGCTGAGCTCAAGCCGTTTCGACGGCTAATTCTGAACTAGTCCAGAATTAGCCGTCGAAACGGCGCTCAGCCGTCGGGGTCCTACTCGTTCCTATTACCCACTCTACTACCCTAAGTATTGAGTACTTTGGTGCGTTATGGTCCATCTGGTTCCTTACAACATTTCCTTCGTTATATATATATATATATATATATATATATATATATGAGTGTGTATGAGTGTATATATTTCCTCCGAATGAAACAGTTCTAGTCCTGTAGAAGCTATTTCTATATTAAATATATATATGAGTGTGTTTATATAAATATATATGGACATTTGTATATATACGTGTGTATTTATATACTCATATATTAATATGTGTGTGCTGGTGACATGGTAATGATGAGCTCTTAATGATTCTAATGTTCAATCTCAGACGCCACTGACACTATAGTTTCCACCAATGCTCTTGTTTATATCATTTATAAATACTAATATTTTTGTGTATAGGTACAATTATGTCTGCTGTTGATGTTATTGTTTAACCCTAGATCAATGATTTTGGAAATACTTGATCAAAGGCAGTGACCAACTCGTCATCATGCATCTACGACCACGTTATGTAATTTGTCCCTTACTTATCAACGGCTTAAGCTGAATTTTGGCAGTTATTTAAAGCAAATAGGAGTATCACGTAGAGATTGTCGTATTGGCTTAGTATTCATTCATTTATTTATTTATGTATTTATATGGTTCTTTATTTATTTACTTATTTATCTTTCTTTCTTTCGTGTGTGTGGCAGACAGCAGGCGCATGGCGCATACTCGACATTGATACATCAGGTAAATCACGCTCCGTCAAAATTACTCCACCCATATGTTATTACTACAACAGTCACTCGCAATCGTGTATGACTTGTTAGAATATGTTATGCTTTCACTAAGCTTTTTAGGTGCCCATCGAGTTGCGACCCCTTTTCTCCTTGAGTCAGCGGAAGATCAAGATTGCTGTAGCTGGTTGGGTTGCACGAGCTCTAATGAAGGTACATATTTTATCGACCGAATCTCTCTCTCTCTCTCTCTCTCTCTCTCTCTCTCTCTCTCTCTCTCTCTCTCTCTCTCTCTCTCTCTCTCTCTCTCTCTCTCTCTCTCTCTCTCTCTCTCTCTCTCTCTCTTACTCTCTGTATATATATATAAGTTTATCCCGGGTTCAATCGGGGGTAACCACAGTAAGTAAGGTACTCAATACATAGCAGAGTATAAATATTTAATATAGAAATGGCTTCTACAGGACTAGAACTGTTTCATTCGGGGGAAATCATCAGGACTTCCTGAATGAAACTGTTCTAGTCCAGTAGAAGCCATTTCTATATTAAATATATATATATATATATATATATATATATATATATATATGTGTGTGTGTGTGTGTGTGTGTGTGTGTGTGTGTGTATTGAAGTTTCCGTTGAAAATTGAAAAAAGTCATAGGAGTGAAGAGTGCTCTATGTAAGTACCAGAGCAAAATTTAATGTATAATAAACAATACAATATAATCACCTCATTACCAGAGGTTTCCCGAATAAGACGAATACGAAAAACGCCCTCATTCGTTCATCGGACAAGGCAATTTAAAACATAGTGAAATATTTGAAAAGTCTCCTCAAGAAAGGCAAGAGTTTGACGGGCAAAAAATATATGAATAAAAGTAATGCAAGAGATATATAAAAAAATAAAGAAATATAGTTAGGGTATGTGTATATGTATGTATATACACTCACAAATGTACATATGTGTGTATGTACAAATGCATGTGTATGGTGAAAATGTGTGCGTAAGTGCATATATGAGGGCAAGTATATTTGTGTATATGTGACCACAAATACGTATATAATATGAGTTGAAAAAGAAATTGTAAGATAATATAGTTAACACGCATCCAGATACAGGTATTAAATACACATACGAGTATGAAAGCAAGCGTATAAACACACACACACGCGCGGTCACTTATATGCGGAAGATAAAGAGGGAAGGGAGTGTAATAGTAAAAAGAAGTCTCATTCTCGATATATGTATAAAAATGAAACAATATATGAGAATGAAAAAAATGTTTAAATCAAAGAGAAAGTAATCAATTAACACTAGAAAAAAGAAAACAAACATAGGTACGCACGTACACACATATATATATATATAAATATTTATACACACAAATACGTACAGACAAAAGCGGATGCATGCGTACATACATACACACGAGGCACGTATTTATACATATATCGCCACATGTATATCTAATCACACGTACGTACGCGACTATATATATATATACATATATACATACACACCCATACATACGTATACATATACACACATATACATACACATACGCATACATTCACCCGCATACACACACACACACGTATAAATAAGTATGTAAAAAACATAGATATAAAAAAACATAGATATAAAAACACACATACATACATATATATATATACGTACGCACGCACACATACGGAGGCGTTCGTATACATATACAGAACGTATACACACATATGCCCACTCACACGCATAGATACAGATTATAAACCAGCAGTATGAATAAATGAGTACAAATATAATATCAGCTGCGAGACAACAGAATATATCTGGAGTGGAAAACGCAAGTGACATGGATATCAGGTAGTGAAAGAAAATGGGGAAGTAAAATGTGGAATGTGAAGATATTAGGGAAGTGAATCGAAAAGTAGGGTACTGGTGGATGTGAAGTAAAAATAAAAATTAAATTAAAAATAAAGTTAAAAATGAAAGTAAATCAGAAAGAGAAGTCTGCAAAGAGGATAATTTAAGGAAAGTGAAGTATAAGAGTTTATGGAGGATAAGTATCTGAAAGTGAGTTAAGTTTATATGAGCTGGAAAGCAAGTGTGATTTCATGTGTGGGCAACTGGTGAAAATTTCTGTTTTTGTATTTAGGCAGGTTTTTGTTGATTTAAGGTTCTGTAAAATCCAATATTTTTCACTTATGCAGAGTGTGCATCTTCTTGTTCCGCTTGCATATTCTTTAGATTGGTTCAAAATTGGGCAATCCAATTTATATTGGATACCTTGGTCTTTCAAATCCCATATTCTGCTAGCCAGAGCTGTTGTGAATCTTTTTTCTGGATGTCGGAAAGATGCGACATGTGAGTAATAACGCGTTTTGAATTTGTCTTGTGTCATACCCACATATCGTTCGCTGGTGGCTGGTAGGTTGTTGCTAATGGTTGTCACTTTGGCTTTGGTGTTGCATTTACCTTGTAATGGGCATTCACTTTTGACTCTACAGGAACAATTTTGATGTTCTCTGGGTGATTTCCTATTGATGATATAAGATTTAATAGGGGGACCGCAGGAGTAGCTAATTTTGACACAGTTTCTATTGCGTACGTATATATATATGTGTGTGTATGTGTGTTTTTATATCTATGTTTTTTATATCTATGTTTTTTACATACTTATTTATACGTGTGTGTGTGTATGCGGGTGAATGAATGTGTATGTGTATGTATATGTGTGTATATGTATACGTATGTATGGGTGTGAATCTATATATATGTATATATATATATAGTCGCGTACGTACGTGTGATTAGATATACATGTGGCGACATATAAATATATACGTGCCTTGTGTGTATGTATGTACGCATGCATGCGCTTTTGTCTGTACGTATATATGTGTGTGTACGTGCGTACCTATGTTTGTTTTCTTTTTTCTAGTGTTAATTGATTACTTTCTCTTTGATTTAAACATTTTTTTTCATTCTCATATATTGTTTCATTTTTATACATATATCGAGAATGACACTTCTTTTTACTATTACACTCCCTTCCCTCTTTATCTTCCGCATATAAGTGACCGCGCGTGTGTGTGTGTTTATACGTGTGCTTTCATACTCGTATGTGTATTTAATACCTGTATCTGGATGCATGTTAACTATATTATCTTACAATTTCTTTTTCAACTCATATTATATACATATTTATGGTCACATATACACAAATATACTTGCCCTCATATATGTACTTACGCACACATTTTCACCATACACATGCATTTGTACATACACACATATGTACATTTGTGAGTGTATATACATACATATACACATACCCTAACTATATTTCCTTATTTTTTTATATATCTTTTGCATTACTTTTATTTATATATTTTTTGCCCGTCAAACTCTTGCCTTTCTTGAGGAGACTTTTCAAATATTTCACTATGTTTTAAATTGCCTTGTCCGATGAACGAATGAGGACGTTTTTCGTATTCGTCTTATTCGGGAAACCTCTGGTAATGAGGTAATTATATTGTATTGTTTATTATACATTATATATATATGGAGAGAGAGAGAGTGTGTGAGAACTTGAACAAACTTACGCTAAGAAGTCAGGATTTTAGCTATCTCTCTCCCCTCTCTCTCTATCTCTCTCTCTTATATATATATATATATATAATAATAATATTACTATTTGTCGTTATGTATATAGTATATACAGCCACAAACAGGAAGGTCAGTAATTTCTTAATAACCTTATTACCAGTAAGGGAAATAGCTCAATGTATGAACATCAGTTGTTTTACAGAGCAGTTAAATCAATAAATTATACAATTATCAAAGTTGTGTTCAAATCATTTAATAGCTGACAATCGTTTCTTCCAAACTCTCGTTTGGAATCATCGGAGCATTATCAATGTTTGCACATATAATTCACCTCCTATTCAACTGAACAATAATATAGATACATATAAATTGATGTTGTGAGCAACAGTTTCGTATTTACAGGGTGGAATGGATGCGACATATATATATATATATATATATATATAAATTATATATATATATATATATATATAAATTATATATATATATATATATATATATATATATATATATATATATATATATAAATTATATATATATATATATATATATATATATATATATATATATATATATATATATATATATATATATATATATGTATGTATATATATATATATATATATATATATATATAAACAATATATATATATATATATAACAGCTGGCTGCGAAAATAATTAACAAAATCAAACCGAAAGCTCAACTATATCTTTTAATTAATTTATGTTTTATTTACCCATTTATACTACAATGATAATGATTTCTTATATAGGCACACATCCACCAATTTTGGGGTACGGGAAAGTCGATTAAATCGACCCCAGTGCGTGACTGGTACTTTATTTTATCGTCCCCGTAAGGATGAAAGGCAAAGTTATACTACAATAATAATAATCAATAACTTGGCATTTACATTATTTATTTGTTAAAGTTTACAAGGATTTGTAAAAAAATCAATAAAATAATTCTGTAGTAGTCATAAAAAACTGGTTTATTGAAACAAATTGTTAATATATTAATTGATAAGATGCATAGGAAACAGATACATTTCTTTAAAAAAGTAAAGCAAAACTGTGAACATCTACTGATTGTTCCGGCTCTCTGCTTTCTGAGTTCAAAGCCTGGTGATGTCAACTTTGTCTTTCATTTTTTTCAAGGTGAATAAAAACGTACCACTCCAGTACTGGGTTCGTTTCTTCCTAAATATCTATTTCTAACTACCTCACTATCAGCCCCGCCTCAATAAAATGAATCGGCTATGTGAAGAGTTGGTGCGTGCATGGGCTTCGCCAAGTTTAAAAAAATGTCCAAGACACACTATGTCATTACGGCACCTCTACGACACCATCAGGAGTTTGGGGTCCGTCAGTCCATACAAACATACATATATATCTGAATATAAAAACTCTGTTCAAACTGCTTTGTTAAAGAAGTTTTGTTACAATGATTCATTCGATCTCCACCCATTGACATGCCGTTATAAGCTGCTGGCCTCCCACGACATACTGCTCTCAACGTGATCATAAAGCATGACCTGGACGAGGCAGGCTTCCTTTCCCAGCCCGAGCCAGCGGGGCTGATCCGAGGAGATAACAAAAAGCCAAACGCATGACAACCTTTCCGTTTCGCGGGGGTAGGCAGGTCATCTGGGACGCTACATGCTGTGACACCTTCTATGCGGCAACCTGATGCGTTCGGCTTCCAGACTAGGCTACGCTGCCCGCCAGACCGAAGAGGGCAAACTGTCCAAGAATCGGCCGCTCCCTGATAGGTTTGGGATTGAGCCTGTAGCAGTGGAGACTTCCGGTGTCCTCGACCCCTAGACCACATCCCTGCTCACTGCTATCGGAGCGGAGTTGGCTGCCCACAGTTACGAGCTCCACTAGGTGGAATGGCTGTACCAGCGCGTCTCCCTCACCGTCTTCTGGGCTAATATGTTATCTATCCTGTCGGCCCGGTCCAATTGGGGGACGACCTATAAAGGAAGGACTAGTCTTCTGACGTAAGTGTTAATATTACTACTCTCTCTCTCTCTCTCTCTCTCTCTCTCACACACGTACACACATACACTCATGATTCATATATTATTGAACTTAAAAAAATCGGTGGTCGACAGAAAAATATCATACTGCTTAAAGGTGTAGAAAAAGATACAATGATTAATTATAATTAATCTTTATAACTAGCTGGCCCCGTGCCGTCAAAAATGACGGCTAATTGTAGTATCAACTATATAAAAAGGGTCTGCATTTCTCTCACTAAACGACGTTTCCTTTCAAATGTACGGTCCATTACTGAAACCAACCTTAACTCGTACGACTTAAAGCCACATAAAGAGGCTATGACTTATAGTTGATGTTGTAAAAACTCCCTATTTAAAATTTATTACATACATTTCTTAATATAAATATATTAAGCACATGTATGATCTGTTAAATTAAGGGAAGATGTGTATTTCTATATACCTTTCAACTGCGGTCGTTTTGTATTCTTGATAATTCTAACTTATTCTGATATTGCTGGGGACTTGCTTCCTTGAACAACACATACACACACACACACTCTCTCTCTCACACACACTCACACGCACACATACACCCACACAAGTGTAGTTAATCTAAGAACACTGGTTAAAAATAATTATTACATACACACACATCTTCACAAACATATACATAAACAGACTCATTAGAGAAAATAATTATTACATGCACATACATTGTTCGCTGTTTTCTATACTTTGTCACAGCCCCCTTCCTTCCACACCCACACATAGACGTATGTGTATATCATTATTTAATCATTATTTTGTATAATGTGTTTGTTTATGTATATGTATGTGTTTATATTTATACACTCGTACATTTCACATAGATAAGTTACTTCCCTTAACGTGATGGATAAATACACATTGGCTATTATTATATTACCTTTCAGAGGGCAGTGGATTGGCAGTATCGGTAGAGGGTCGGACGCCATTCTTTCCAGCATAGTTACGTCCCTTTACGATCTGAGTTCAAATCCCGCCAAGGTTGACTTTGCCTTTCATCCTTACGGGGTCGATAAAATAAAGTACCAGTAATGTACTGGGTTATTGCTGGCCTTGTGCCTAAAGTAGAAACAATTATATTACCTTTCATAATAATATTTTATTATATTACCTTTCACCTGGCGGTGGATTGGCAGTATCGGTAGAGGGTCAGATGCTTTGACGCACAGAGTTACGACCCTAGCCATTCTGAGTTCAAATCCCGCCGAGGTTAACTTTGCCTTTCATCCTTACGGGGTGGATACAATAAAGTACCAGTAATGTACTGGGTTATTGCTGGCCTTGTGCCAAAAGTAGAAACAATTATATTACCTTTCATCCTTACGGGGCCGATAAAATAAAGTACCAGTAATGCACTGGGTAATTGCTGGCATTGTGCCAAAAGTAGAAACAATTATATGATTAGCTGGCCCCATGCCGTAAAAAATGACGGCTAATTGTAATATCTATACATAATATAAAAAAGAGTTATTTGTTTGTTGCTTGGTTGGATCTTTCGCGTTCACTCACACAACTGATACAAATATACAAACACACAGCTGTGACGAATCTTAGAACGCTGGACTTCTATAGTTTCTCAAATCCTCCTTCCTCAGTCATCACATAAATGTGTGTGATGTAATAATTATTTTTTCTAAGTGCGTTTGTGTATATATATATATATACATATATATATATGTGTGTGTATGTAATAATTATTTTTTCTAAGTACGTCTGTGTATATATATATATATATATACATATATATATATGTGTCTGTGTATGTAGGTGTGTGTGTGATTTTAATTCTATCGTCTATGTATCTTTCTAAATAAATACACACAAATACATATACACTCACACAAATATTATATATAAATATAATTTACACAAACACACATATACACACATACATAAACACTCTCATAATCATAACAGCCAATGTGTAGGCAATTCGCTATACATATACACACACAGGTGTAGCGAATGTTAAACGCTCCTTTCTGTAGTTTGTCTTCACTCCTTCATTCCTCAGTCAATGTCATCACCCCTCCTTCCTCAGGCGACGTCATCACCCCTTCCTTCCTCAGGTGACGTCATCACCCCTTCATTCCTCAGTCAATGTCATCACCCCTTCCTTCCTCAGGCGACGTCATCACCCCTTCCTTCCTCAGGTGACGTCATCACCCCTTCATTCCTCAGCCTTCTATATTGTGTGACGGACAAATACACATTGGCTTTTATTATATTACGTGGATTGGCTTGCATCCTTACGGGGTCGATAAAATAAAGTACCAGTAATGCACTGAGTATTTGCTGGCCTTGAGCCTAAAGTAGAAACAATTATATTACGTGGATTGGCAGTATCGTTAGAGGGTCGGACGCCATGCTTTCCAGCATAGTTAAGTCCCTTTACGATCTGAGTTCCAATCCCGCCGAGGTTGACTTTGCCTTTCATCCTTACGGGGGTCGATAAAATAAAGTACCAGTAATGAACTGGGTAATTGCTGGCCTTGTGCCCAAAAGTAGAAACAATTATATTACTGATGATTATAATGGCGGTGGATTAGCAGTATCGGTAGAGGGTCGGATACCATGCTTTGCAGCATAGAGTTACGGTCCTTTATGATCTGAGTTCAAATCCCGCCGAGGTTAACTTTGCCTTTCATCCTTACGGGGTCGATAAAATAAAGTACCAGTAACGTACTGGGGTCGATTTAATCGATTTCCCCCGCCGCCAAAATTGTTGGCCTTGTGCCTATATAAGGAACCATTATATTACTGATGATTATAAATGAATTAGAGCGAATCATTTTCCAGATATATTATCTATGTTTCTCATTTCGGAAATACATGAAATTGAATCAAAGCGAAGTTTTTATTTATTTCTGGTATTATGTTGATATTTTAAGTTAAAGGCCCCAACAAGTACTGTAAACTCAAATTTACGATAGGAGTGTATTGTGCAAGAATAAAGACACACGAGAGAAAATACACTATGTATGTGTGTATGGATACACATACATACATGGCTAAATTTGACAGTTTTATAAAGGGGTAAATGTGACTATCTCAGCCAAAAATAAATTTATTGGAAAAATAGAAAGTCGAATAAAGATTAGAATAATTAAAAGAACAAATTCACTCAAAGAATTCATTCAGCATCCATCACGGTCTCGATCCGGCGCCGGAATCTGGACCATGCGGTTTTCACGGTGTCCCCAGAGAGTGCCTTAAATACATCCTTAATACTATCGATCAGCTGGGTCTTGGTGTTAAAGGCAGTGCTGATGGTGTCTTTCTCAAGCACGCTCCACATATAATAATCCATAGAATTGCAATGAGGAGAGTCATTGGACCAAACGCTGGGGCTAGTGAAGTCGTAAAAGTTATCTTCTCAGTTGTGTGGAAGGGAGGTGAATCATGCTGCCACATATATTGTTTTCCAGAAACTACCCTCTCCAATCTAGGCTTAACCATGCAATTCCACATAGGCCGTCGGCGTAGTGGATAACCGTGTAAAGGGATTTAATGTCGAGGGTGACGAAGGGGGTTTGCCAGGTAGAAAGATGGACGCGTCAAAGAGTTGGAGGGTGTGGTTGGTGTCAGATATGTGGGAGGAGTTGGAGGCTAATAAGGGCGCGAAGATGGAGTCGAGATAGGCGTAGATGAGTTCCGAGGGGGCAGTCGTAGACGAAGACGTTGGGGCCGCCAGGTGAATCGGGTTTGTGGATTTGGGGAAGGATATAGATGGCGGGCTGCGTGGTGGGCTAACGATGAGCTTGGTGGTGGTAAGAGGTAGGAGGAAGTAGTTGACGATTTGTTGTCCGGTGGAGTATACTTTCTTGCTGTTATTGCGGGATGGGATCAGAATGGAGGAGACGGTTATGGAACTGTTGTAGAGCCTCCATCGTGTATAGGTTTGCGCTACACTACTACGGCGCACCTCTTGTCTGACGGATTAATGACCATCTCATCACTGCTTCGGAGAGAGTGGAGAGCGGCGAGTTCGGCCCGGAAAAGGTTTATATAAATATATAAATGTATATATATGTATGCAAAAAATGTTGGTGTGTCAGCATAAAACAATCGGAAATATTGTGCTTGAAGGCATCAGATACACATCTTATGTGATGATGAGAGGTTAATTCATGTCAGAAAAAAAACAAAAGAAAACCGTTTAATCAGATCCAAAAGACTTTTGAAAATACTTAAAAATCAAACCAGAAGAAGGTGTGATTTGGTTTTTCTCAGATGAGAAAATCTTTGACCAGGATCAGAAAACTAACAGAAGAATTGACAGGTGGCTATGTGCAGACCTTTCTGAGGTTCCAAGAGTAATGCACACACAATTTCCTGCAAGTGTCATGGTTTTGGGTGTTGTTAACAATGAAGGACATGTGATCCTCCTCACTTTTATCCACAAGGCCTTAGGGTGAATGCTGCTGCGTATATTGAGGTTCTGGATAAAGTTGTTAAGCCTTATATCAACAGTGTATGCAATGGAAGGCTTTATGTCATTCAATAAGATTCTGCACCATCACACAAGGCTCAAATGACACAAGAATGGATGGCCGACAATGTGCATGATCACATCACCCCCAACATTTGGCATCACAATTCTCCAGATCTCAATCCACTGGACTACTATGTCTGGAGCATCGTTGAGAAAAATGTCAATGAACACCCCCATAGCATCAAAGATTCTTTGAAAGCTTCAATAATTCGAGTCTGTCCGATAAGAACAAGGACCATTTAA
>OZ024743.1:103436298-103463798 GCA_964016885.1 Eledone cirrhosa | reverse complement strand
TGGCCTCATACTGAAGGAACTGAGGAAAAAGTACAAGGTAGCAGATAAGGCCGAGCTTGAGAAAATGAATGTCGAATCATCTTGTATAATGCACGAGTTGGAAATTGAGAACAGAACACAACCTTTCGTGCCCAGGAAACCGAAGATCAATATGAAAGATCACAAAAGGAATTTTGAAAATGACTTGCCAGTTAGATTGATCGCACCATCAAAATCGGACCTGGGCAAATTAAGCAAAAACATTCTTGACAGGGTGATACAGCAAATTAAGAACTTGGATTGTTTACCTAACCTGAGCTTGTGGAAGGGAACTGGAGAGGTTGTTGAGTGGTTTAAGCAAATTAAATATAACAATAATAATAAGTTTATTCAACTTGATATTGCTAACTATTATTCTTCTATTACCCCTAATCTACTAAATAAGGCACTAAATTACGCATTCAAACATACAGACCTAACTAGCAATGAAATACACATTATATTATCGGCTAGGAAAACATTGATAGAATTTAATGACCAACTATGGACCAGAGCAGATAGAGATAGCAATTTTGACATTACTATGGGATCATCCGACTCAGCTCAGGTAACTGACCTTGTGGGCTTATTTTTAATCAATTCGCTACATAGGAAAATACCTGGTACTACCGGAGGTTTATATAGTGATGACATGCTTTTACTTATTGATAATAATAACTCTGAACTAAATAGAAAAAGAAAACAAATTACACAATTTTTTAATTACTTTAATCTTAAAATAGAAATTGAGAACAACCATAGAATAGTCAATTTCCTAGATATAACATTAAATCTCAACACATGTCTTCACTATCCTTTTCACAAGTTGAATGAAAACTTAAACTATGTCAGCTTTAACTCTAACCACCCCAGATCTGTCAAAAACACTATAGTAAACTCTGTTCAAAAACGTATCTCTAGAATCTCGTCTAATAGAAAGATTTTCGACGAAAAAGCCCAGTACTACAATGAAGCGTTAGCTAGAGCAGGATATAGTGATAAGATTATGTACATAGATAATGATAGACAAACTAAACAAAATAACAACTATTTTAATTACGGCAACAACCTTAACAACTATAATAGAAAGCATTACAATAATTCCAAAAGCCAAAAAAGAAATAGAACTAGGAACATAATATGGTTTGCCCCCCCCCCCTTTCTCACTAAACATTAAAACCCACATCGCTAAACTATTTTTTAAAGCTCTTGATAATCGCTTCACTAGAACACATAGGTATCACTCAATTTTCAATAGACATACTATAAAATTAACCTACTCATCCACCAAAAATTTAGCACAAAATATTAATAGAATAAATAATAGGAACTTAAAACCTAGCGATAATAGCATAAATAATATACAAGTTAACAAATGTAACTGTAGAGATAGATCTAAATGTCCGTTAAATAACAACTGCTTAGTTAAAAATATAATATACAATTGTAATGTTAAAACTGACTCTAATTCTTTTAACTACGTCGGTTCCACATCGACGGAATTTAAACTTCGCTATAATAACCACAAGAATTCTTTCACAGATCCAAGCAAAAAATCTTCAACAGCACTATCAGGCGTACTCTGGCAACTTAGGAAAGATAACGTTAGATATTCGACGGCTTGGAATATAGTCTCAAGAGGGATTCCTTTTAATTCATCCTCTGAGACATGTGACCTCTGCGCAGAGGAGATATTCTTTATACTAAAATCTAAAAATTCCCTTAATCTACGGACAAATTTATTCAGTTGCTGCAAACATAGATTAAACTCAACTTTTAAATATAAATTTAAATTTAAAATGTAGTATATTTAGTTTGATTTATAATTATTTGGGAAACTAGCCGATAAATCTTTCGATTTCTTCTTTTTATTCTTCTTTTTATTTTTATTTTTATTTAAACATTCTTCATGAAAAATTAAACTACCCTAAAAGTTGATGCTCCAAATATTTCGAATAAACGTTACACTAGATAAACTTCTATATTAAATATAAGAACATATGTAGACCAAATGGGCATCATAAACTTTTTGAAATGATTTTTGCTAGACGCGATTTGGTAAATAATTTTTAGCTTTATCTGTTTTCGACTCTGATGCTTATAATGAACTTGGCAATATATTGTCAATTAATTTTGAAGGGTTGATCTTTGTGGTCGATTTGCGTGGCATATTATGTTTCTATTATGTTTTTATTTTTTATTATTGTAATATTTTTTAATATTTTTTAATATTTTTAATATTTTTATTTTTAATATGTAATATTTTTTATTTTTTAGTTTTCTATTTTATTTATTTGTTTATTATTATTTATTATTATTATTATTATTATTATTATTATTATTATTATTATTATTTTTTGTTTTTGTTTCTGATATTTTTTATTAATATATTGAAATCTGTTCTCTATTTCTACTTGATAGATAATCATGTAGAGTAAAGACAAGAATAGTATTGTTAAAATTAATATAGACTCTATATATATGTGTATATATATACACATATATGTATACTTAAATTTTTATAGCACAATGAGAATGTTCTCCGTGTGAAATAGGGGTTTGCAGAGTTGATCACGTAAATTCACATCGATGTTTGTAGTTATCATATAAACATATGAATTTTTAAAACTAGACATAAGATCATTACTTTTCACACATTATGGATACGTGTCTCATTCAGGAATACTGATATTTACATTATAGTGCCTGTTTTTATACGTACTAATATTTCTACATTAAACATAGGGTTTTTAAACTATGCCTCGCCTATGTCTGGTTACTTTTCATTTTTCTCTCTATATAACGGCTGGTTTCTTTCCTAACCACATATATCTCCCTTACATTAATACTAGAGCTAAATAAATAAATAAATAAATAAATGTATCATTGATACGTTCATTCAACGGATGTCCAACTACCTACTTTTCTCTATATATATCTATCTCTATCTATTTCCTCTCTCTATATATATCTCTCTCTGTTTCTTTACATTAAGTTCTTCTCTTTATCTATCTTTCCATCTCTCTATTTTGTTGCATGCATTTCTTCTTTTTCTTCTTTTTCATCGTTTTCTTTCTTTCTTTCTTTCTTTCTTTCTTTCTTTCTCTCTTTCTTTCTTTCTGTTTACAATTTTTCACTGCCAAATCAACTTTTTCAAATACAAGTCGATGTTGAACGGTATGTCAAATCTATTTATCTATAAAACTGTCTATATTGTATTTTGTCTGAGGAAGGCATAACATATTGTTAATATGATATCCCTGAAATATATATAATGAAATAAATATGGTTTTATAAATATAGTTTCCATTTATTTAATATCGTAAATATACTCCAAATACTTGTTGAGTGCTTTTATATCAGCTATAAATATTTACTAGTTGTAACCCAACAATTTAAATATAACTTTCCATATATATATATATATATATATATATATATATATATATATATATATACACACAATATATACATATATATATGTATATATATATGTATATATATATATATATATATATATATATATATATATATATATATATATATATATATATATATATATATATATAAATAAAAATACTGTATATATATACTGACCAAAAATAAGGATAAAAGCTATGCGCGTGTCTGCGTGAATGTATGTCTGTGTGTGTCTGTCTTAGTATAGGTATATGAGAGTGTATGTGTGTAACAACAATTTATTCATTTGGACACCAACAAAAAAATGTACAATAAATATTGTTTACACTAAGGTGCTTCAAGACTGACAGATTTTCATTTCTAAATTCTATCATCATTACAATTTTGATATTTTAAAAATAAAATATAGATATTTTGAAATAATTATGAGAAAAAAAACATTTTCATATTTATTGTTTACTAATATGAATAAGAACAGCAGTAATCTAGACAACGCCGGGTAATTCAGCTAGTATAATATATATATATATATACGAGGTGTGTCAGAAAAGTTCCAGGACTGATGTAACAAAAGATTTATTTCAAACCCAAACTTCACACTAAGAGTTTCTCCTGCAAAGTAATCCCCCTGGAGTATGTAACTATAATCTTAGCTCTCTGCAGAGATCAAACTTTTTTCTTCATAATTTTATATACATGTCCTCTGTTTCAAGTCGTCAAGCAATGAGCACAGAGCAACGAACAAACTTGAAGTTTCTGGTACGATTGGGGAAAGCTCCGCCAGAAGCACTAGGATTGGTGCAGCAAGTGTATGGAGATGATGTCACGCTCACGTGTTTTTGAGTGGTGCAAGAGGTTTAAAGAAGGACGCGAGGGCGTAGAAGATGACCCCAGGAGCGGAAGGCCCTCGACAACCAGGACTGAGGTCAACGTTGAGCGCGTCAGGCAGATGGTGCGTAGCGATCGTCGGCTGACTGTTCAACTGATGGCAAATGAGCTGAGCATGAAACGGGACAGCATCTGGAAGATTCTCACTGAAGATTTGGACATGCGGAAAGTCTGCGCGAAGATGGTGCCAAAACTGCTGAACGATGACTAGAAGGGTCGACGCATGCAAGTGTGCCAGGACATCCTCGAGCGTCTTGAAACCGAACCAGACTTGCTAGGGACAGTCATCACCAGGTCATCAAGGGGGTCATCATGGGAACCCGTTTTGAAGACGTGGACGACATCAAAAAGGCCGTGACGACGGAACTTGGAGGATCCCGGAAGAATCCTTCCAGGAGTGCATGCAAGCGTGGCAGAAAAGGATGGAAAAGTGCATTAGACTACAGGGGGATTACTTTGAAGGAGAAAACTCTTAGTGTGAAGTTTGGGTTTGAAATAAATCTTTTGTGACATCAGTCCTGGAACTTTTCTGACACACATCGTATATAACGTTAAAACTGCTATAGTCAAAAGCGTAGAAAAAAAAATTTCTAATTTATCCTCTAATAAGGATATCTTCGAAGCTAATGCCAACTATTATAATAATGCGCTATCTAGGGCTGGATATCTGACAAAATTAGGTATACTAAAGAACTTAATCTTGGCAGAGATTATAATAACTCTAGTAAAGTAGCTAGTAATAATCATACTGCTAACAAAAGGAGGAGACCTAGATATAAAAATAACCTTTGGTACAACGCTCCCTTCTCTCTTTCTGTTATTAATAATATCCCTGAATTATTTTTTAGAGCTTTACATAACAACTTCCCTCCTTCACATATATATAGCAAGATTTTCAATAGGCATACTATTAAATTCTCGTATTCTACTACTTCGAACATTTCGAAAATTATCTTAAGACATTAAATATTAAATAATAACTCATATGCATCCAACCATGAGAGTCATAATAATAACAGTATAAGGCCCGACGTCAATGTAAACTCTAGGCAAAATAACACAAGTATAAATACGACGTCAAACGTAACTTTGAGGAATGCATCAAATAGTAATGTAAATCTAAAAACTTTGACACCTCCTTTAGTTAATTCCACCACTCCTTATCGTAATATAATTAATCTTGGGCCACTTGACAATAACTCTTTAAATAATCTTAATCGTAAATGCAACTGCCCTATTAGAACTAATTGTCCTCTTAGTAATTTCTATCTCGATAAAAACCTAGAATACGAATGTAAAGTGGTAACTAGTACCAATTCCTATACCAACATTGGCTCTACTTATACCTCCTTTAAAGCAAGATTCTATAATCATTCTTCTACATTTAAATCTCCACTTAAAAGGACCAGCACCGCACTTTCAGAACTTATTTGGTCCTTAAAAGACAAAAACATAAATTACGAAATATCTTGGCGTAAAATCTACAACGCATCTCCATACTCCAATGCTTCCATATCTAGTGTTTGTAATTTATGTCTAGTTGAACAATTTACCATTATCTCGAATTTCAACACAATAATAAATCGAAGAACCGATTTATTTGAACTTTGTAATCATAAATCCTACAAGACCTTTCACAAAGTATATAGCTGATGTCCTCAACATATTCCACGAGTCACTGTTAGCTTTACGCATCTTTCAGTATATTCTACAATGTATTATTTTGGTTTTCTCATTATATATTAAGCCTTTGATCTTCTTTTCTCTAGCCTTAGATTTTATTTTTTAACTTTATTTACAGCTATTTTCAATTTGACAACGTTCCTCATCAAAAGTCTCTCTCTCTCTCTCTCTCTCTCTCTCTCTCTCTCTCTCTCTCTCTCTCTCTCTCTCTCTCCCTCTCTCTCTCTCTTATTCTTCTTCCTTCTTATTTCTTCTCTTTCTTTTTCCTTTTTTTTCTCTTCTTTCCTTTTCTTCTATTTTCCTATCTATTTCTTACTATAGTATTAACACATATATTTCTGTCATATGTAGACTTAGCACTTTCCTATAAACAAGTGCTATTATGCCTCATATCATTGTACCTTATTTTTTATCTGAAGGGAACACAACATCTGTCCCAGGATGATTTTGTATTCGAAATACGTATAATAAAATATATGGAACTCTTATAACCATCTTTATTTCATCTTTATTATATATATATATATATATATATATATATATATATATATATATATATATATATATATATATATATATATATATATATATATATATATATATATATATATATATATATATATATATATATATATATATATATATATATATATATATATATATATATATAATATATCGATCTATTATTTGTTGTATAACGCTTTCTGTACCAAATACAGATTCTGGTTCGATGAAACAAATTCACCCATTTAAAAAGTGTCCTATTTCAGTTAAAATCTTCCAACATAATTTTATATAAGAACCAAATGTTAAGTTACTAGCTTAGTAATGAAATAATTAATAATTGTTTCTACTTTTGGCACAAGGCCAGCAAATACCCAGTGCATTACTGGTACTTTATTTTATCGACCCCGTAAGGATGAAAGGCAAAGTTAACCTCGGCGGGATTTGAACTCAGATCATACAGGGGGTAACTCTATGCTTCAAAGCATGGCGTCCGACCTCTACCGATACTGCCAATTAATAATTGTTTCTACTTTTTGGCACAAGGCCAGCAATTACCCAGTACATTACGGGTACTTTATTTTATCAACCCCGTAAGGATGAAAGGCAAAGTTAACCTCGGCAGGATTTAAACTCGGATCTGCCAATTAATAATATTAGTAAATTGTTCATAATTCTTCATTAACCATTTTGGTATAAACCCAGCCAACATTGTTGCTCGTTCTGTGGAAATGGTTCCTATTTAAATTAAAGTCTTCCAAATGAAATTCTATATAACAACCACACGTTAAGTTATTATTTTAATAATTAACTAACAATTATGATAAATCACTCAAAATTTTCATAGCTATTTGAAATACAATATTCATATTTTGTATTAAAATCTTCCAACATAATACAAGAACCTCATGTGAAGTTACTAATAAAATAATTAATAATTAAAAACTTGAGTAAATCCGTCCAATCATATCTCAGTAATTAAATACTCAATAATTGTAATAAATACCTTAAAATTCCTCATTAATTGAACCCTGACATGTAAAAACTCCAGAGTCTTTCAGTCAGACATGAAAAAAAAAAAAAAGAAAGAAATACGTACGTGCATATGTACATACACACGTACGCAGATACGTACGTACATACATACATACGTACATACATACACACACATATGCGTACACAGATACATTGATACATACGAACATACATACACACGTACATGCATACATACACACATACATACGTACATATGTAATTACATACATACGTACGTACATATGTACATATACATATGTACATATACATATGTACATATACATATGTACATATACACGTACGCACGTACGTACGTAATACATACATACATACATACATACATACATACATACATACATACATACATACATACATACATACATACATACATAAGTGGGAGGGTTTAAATTGTATGCTACGTGGTTTTTAAGCAACAAAAAAAAAAGAAATTGTAAATTTACTTGAATGGGATCCTTCTATACAATTGCCATCTCCTTTATTGGTTTTATTTCATTTTCACACAATTTACGGTCTGGGTTACTGTGACATTCAGCACTATACGTGTATAGTCTGTTGTACTGAATTTCTTATCACGTCTTAATATTCGCTACAGAAACATCCTATACACCAGGGGTCTCAAAATCAAGGCCACGGGGGTGAGGCACAGGGGGCCAAAAGTAGGATAAGGACGTTCTACCATACAACTGAGAGAGTACTATTTATTTTTTCATCAAAATGTAGTGTCTTTTTTGCAATGTGGACGCATATGAAAGTGGGAATATGTGAATTTGTACAAAATGCAGGGGAAAATTTTCCGTTACAAACTTTCTTTAATCACAAAAATTGTTCTGCTATGGACCATAGCACAGCATTTTCCGGGACGCATGCAGCCCTAGGGCCGCATGTTTGAGCCCTTTGTTGTAAACTATGGAATCCAACAAACGAACCGTTCAATGGTTAGTCATGTAGATACTTACAGTGCCCAAATATTTCTACAGTTGCAACGTATTGCCCAACATATCTACTATCTTCTTCTTGCCATTAACACTGATGAAGTCGCAGGGGCTTCATTCTTGCACACGACGTGTCTTGGGCATTTTATACCCTGTGGAGCGCATCCCTCTTAAAGTCCTAACAAATCCGAGTGAGGAAAGGGTAGTGGCTGACTACCCATTTCTTTACTCTTCTCTTTTTGTTCATTCTATATTCCTTTCCCTTCTTCTCTTATATTTTTCTCGTCGTCGTCGTCGTTGTTGTTGTTGTTGTTGTTTTTGCAATGTGGACGCAATATGGCCAATGGTCCAGAATCATTAGGTTCCGCGTTCGATCACAATGCATGGCATTTGGGGCAATGTTTGGTTCGACTCATGGCTTATGAGTGAAACAGGGTGGATGGAACGTGACTGGAACCACATCTGATGTATTGTACCTGTAATTCAAAAGCCAACCTTGTCTCACAGACTCCGCCACACAGATCTCCCTGAGTATTACGTTAAGGCCAGCCATGACAGCGGAATTCTCAGCGACTTACACGTTAATTTCATAAAAGTTGTTCTATTGATTGAACAAATAAAACGCTCATCGGCAAAACTGACGGAACCATGACAACAAACAGGGTGCTTAATTCTGCCATGGTGGCTCCTCTTGTTTTATCTGTTTACTACGCAACCATTTGTAGCCTGTAATTTATTATTGTGGGTATGATTAACACACATACACATACGTATAATATATATATATATATATATATAACTTAGAGTTTACACTTATTTTAGCTCTAAGAATCACTTCTGAGCAGTATAAATTAATATATGATAAACACTTACGTGTTTTTGTTGTAATTGACAATAAAATAGCTAGAATGAAATATCTTAATTCAAATACATATAGTCTGCCTGTGTCGATCTAAAAAATAATAAATCAATACTCACAAACACATATGGGCAAAAGGCCTTGGTACCTAGACACGTTTAAATTTCAAAATACAAACTTTTTCCGCAGATCAGTCCGAACTTCAAAATTTAAACATCTTTAAATTTTGAAGTTCGGACTGATCTGCGGAAAAAGTTTGTATTTTGAAATTTAAACGTGTCTAGGTACCAAGGCCTTTTGCCCATATGTGTTTGTGAGTATTGATTTATTATTTTTTAGATCGACACAGGCAGAATATATGTATTTGAATTAAGATATTTCATTCTAGCTATTTTATTGTCAATTACAACAAAAACACGTAAGTGTTTATCATATATTAATTTATACTGCTCAGAAGTGATTCTTAGAGCTAAAATAATTGTAAATGACCCCATTGAGTGTAAACTCTAAGTTATATTATATTACTGCTCCCTCAGTTGAGCTGAATTTGTAATCCCATATAAATGGCTGTTATTTCTAGCACTATGAGTGTGGGAGGCTAGAGGACTGGAATAAGTCGTGTGCAAAACCTCGTGTATTTTCGCTACGTTAACCAGACCTTAGATATTTTTCCGAGGTGAAGTTACTTAATTTATCTGGGTATCTATTGATAAACACAGAAAATTAATTATCTCACTACTAATTAATTAATTATTTCACTATTATACCATCCTTTGTGAAACATGTTTAAATTTTGAAATTCGGACTGATCTGCGGAAAAAGTTTGTATTTTGAAATTTAAACGTGTCTAGGTACCAAAACCTTTTGCCCATATGTGTTTGTGAGTATTGATTTATTATTTTTTAGATCGACACAGGCAGACTATATGTATTTGAATTAAGATATTTCATTCTAGCTATTTTATTGTCAATTGCAACAAAAACACGTAAGTGTTTATCATATATTAATTTATATATATATATATATATATATATATATATATATATATATATATATATATATATATATATTATCTAATAATTCTAAGGACATGATTTATAATATATTGCTCTGATTATTTAATTTATTAATTCTTCATAGAGCCAAAAAGTGACCGGTTGCAGCATATATATCTATAACTTTATGTATATGTAAACCTTTATATATATATATATATATATATGTGTGTGTGTGTGTGTGTGTGTGTATGTAAATGATATATATGCGTGTGTGTTTATTTATGTGTATTTATATATATATATATATATATATATATGTGTATATATATATATGTGTATGTATGTATATATATATATCTGTGTATGTTACTCATATATATCATGTTGTTAAATGTTAACTTTAAAACGACATATCTCTTCCGAGAATAAACTTTAGAATCTAAATATGTTTGCCAGCAAGGGACAAGTTAATTCATAGAATTTTGAAGTTCTGGAGATGATGTGTCCCCCGAGGCACTTTTCGAGATTATTTGGTTTGTGTCGACTTTTCCCCACAAGAAGTCTTTGAAATGCTTGAAAAAGTGGTAATCGGTTGGTAAAAAATCCGATAAGTATGCTGGAAGTAGATTTGCAGATTGAACAACATTTCGAGCGTTGTATGGTTGAGTGTTTTCCTGCAAGTGGATTGGATCTTTTTTATTGACCCATGCTGAACACATGTACTGCAGATTTTGTGCATTTCATCGATTTCGTGAAAATACCTCCCTCTTATCATTGTTTCGCAAGGATTATATATGTAGGGCGTTGCATGACAAGCGGATAGTGCGTCTAAGTGGGATAGAAACTGATTATTTTCTAGATATATGACATAAATGTGATGTTTTTAGTCTCTACAGTAGACAAAATTGTAGACACAAGTCGACTAGACAATTTCTCAGTGAGCTTGCTACTATATATCATGACTCTGAATGAAACTAAAAACTCGGTTAAATATGCGAAAAAAATAATGTAAGCAATATATAGTTTTGGAGCACGTGATGTATTTAGCCTGGTGTCCTTCATGAAATATTGAATATTTAGAGCTGAGTGAGAGAAACAGTGTTTGTGTTTGGTCACAAATATATCAACACTGGTGGATATGATTTATTATATTTTGATGGTCTATCAATCTGGCCAATTCACAACAGTCACAGAAAATTTAAGAAATCATTCGTAGAAATGAAAATAAGAAATATCATTCAAAGGTCTTTTATATTTTATAGGTAAATTTTTAAAGAATATTTTTAATAATTGCATGAATTTATCTGAGACTGAATTGTTAATTGTTATTAATCGCTTCACAGAAAGTGTTATTCATGAAAGTGCATATACATTAGAAATATTTTATTACAGCGTTATTAATCAAAATCAAGTTGTTGCTAGAAGTGTGTTAGTCAACGAATATGATATATCAAACACTCATTTCTACACTTCAGACTGGCTGTTGGGGATTAGTTTTTCTAGTCTCAGATTTCATTTGCGATAATATCAATTAAAAACATAAAACAACTCTTTTGAAGTTTGAAAAGCCACACTTGATTAATTGCAATGTATCAGAAAAAAGCCTTGAATTATAAAACTGCCATGACAACAGCAAAGATTACACTGAAATTTATTATTTATGACTTTTTTATCCTTATCTTTTTACCCTCTTTTTGTTTTCTTTCTTTGATTACATTTCAGTTTCAGTTACCCAGACATGCAAAGATCTGGAAGACGGAAGTTATACACTTCATGTGCAAGAAAGACTAATCAACACACATTCGGAAATTAGAGATTTCTTTTCTAATAAATGAAACACTTAATGATAATTTCTTCCAATTTCCGCATTAGGGGAGAAATTTAAACCGAAGTAAACAGCAATATATTAAAATTTAGTTTAGTCTTAAGTTTTAAATAGTTTCTTGAGAAGAAAATATATTACTTTTCACTGCTGATAACCTCCCTCTCTCCAGCAATTTCAAAGCTCAAATATTTGTGTATATATATGTATGTATGGTCAGAAGGAGATACAAAGATACAAGTTTAATTCTGTCAGCACCTCAAAAACATCTACTGCCATTTTCTTGTTATTCTTTACAAAGTCTAAAACACGAAGGGGATAAAATCAAGATAGACAATGAGAGTGAAATAAGTTAAATGATATCAGGGAATATGCGTTAAGTAAAATAAGTATTTAAACTTAGAAACCTGGAAATAGAAAATTGGCGTGTGATTCGGAAATAAAATAAGAAAGGCACTGTTATGAAAAAAAGTAAAAATGAATGGGTGTGTATATGTGTGTGTGTGTGTAAGAGAGAGAGGGTGGGAAAAACAGAGAAAGAGAGAAAGTAAAAGAGAAAGAGGGAGAGTGAAAGAGAAAGAAAGAGAGAGAGAAAGAGAAAGAAAGAAAGAGAGAGAGAGAGAGAGAGAGAGAGAGAGAAAGAAAGAGAGAGAGAGGGAGGGAGATAGAGAGAGTGATAGAGAGAGAGAGAGAGAGAGAGAGAGAGAAAACATCCTTAGGCCAGATTAACTTATATTAACTGCATTTCATTTAAAATATTCCGAAGTATTTAAAATATTCAAACAATAAACGGAGACTCAATACTGTGAGATGAAGCTACTAGATGCTACGTAGCTGAATATTCCATACAAGTGTTCCCTCTACGTAGACCGAAACAGTATGGCGCTGGGTGTTAACGAGAAACATTTGCCAAAAACAATCCACACGCTCACATGTAACATTCTTGCAGTCTCAGTAGAGCGTCGGACAACAGCTTTACGGCATATAGTTACGTCACTTTACGTTCTGATTTCAAATACCGGGGTTTGTCCGACCGCTTCCCCTTTGTACCGATCGCCGTCGGGACCTCAGGAGTACTTGGGCCCCGTACTGCCGAGCTCCTCCGCAAGATCGGAGCGTCGGCGGCCCACTAAGGAGGAAGTACCGCGAGGTTGGGTGGCTGTTGCAGCGGGTGTCACTGACCATCGTCTGGGTGAATGCTTTTGCCGTCTTGTCAGCGGGGCGCAGCACTTCTGCCCTCTTGCCCTAGGCGCAAAGCCCAATCACCCTCTCCTTTCACCCCCTCTTATGCGAGACCAGAGCTCTTCCCCCCACCCCTTCCCGTTCTTTTTCTTCTTTCTTTTTCCCCCTTTTTTTTCCATATTTCCCTATTCTTTCTTGCCTTTTGTTTCCCCCCTTATTTTATTATTTCTATATTGAAAATAAACATTGTTTCTATGAAAAAAAGAAAGAAAAAAATTGCTCGCTTAAGGCAGTGATATACCCACTGGAGAAAACTCGTCCCTGAAATCACTGTAGGACGGGCTAAAACGTTCGTTCTAAATCGGACTTTTCTTTTTACTATTTCTAAAATTTCAAATATGGCGAGTCCATACACCACCTCAGCACCCCACCACAACTACTACCTGCAGTCTAAAAATAAAAAAATAACGAGAAACAATAATAAAAATGACAAGAGAAGTAACAACTACGAAAACAACAACAACACAACCACCAACACCACCACTGCAAATTTCAGGGAGAACGATTTCAACACACAACTTGCCAGTCCGCCAGCCAACATATCAACTAGCCAGCCAAATCAGCCAGAAAGCAAGGTAGTAGGCCAACTAATCTGCCAGTCAGCCACCCATATGACCAACCATACTCTAAGTTCTGTAATTACGTAGCAAACCAACCAGCCAACAAGCAACTAGCCACAAGTCGTATGTGGGCGCTACCCAAAATTTAGAAAATGTAGCATTCGACGAAAACTTAATAAAAACAGCCAGAGCCACTGTAAGAAAGAATAATCATAGAGTCGCACTCCAATCTCCACGTCTCTTTACAGTTACATATAGAATAATCGATGTCAAGTCAAGGAAGATCGAACGCGCCTCCGAATTTACCCGACGTCACATAATTGGATATGAATTGCGACGAAGGTAAAGAATGACAAATTGTCTTCCACAAAATCAAAACGGAAAAGCTCTCTGGCTTCACCCTAAAAAAAAAAAAAAAGAAGTGTGTAGCTAAAGCCATGATGTAACTAATACCAACACCTACACCAACATGAACGTCACCATCACCACCACTGCTGTTACCAGCAACGTCTTCAGACCTACCAGTATCTAAACCACAACAGACACCACAAACGCCAACAACGTCCAAAACATAACCAAACCCGCATCAGCAACAACAACAAACACAAAACAAACAAAAAGAAAAAAAACCGTATACATTAAACGGCTATGAACACAAACCACAAGCAACCAATGTACCATATAAAGCACAACAACCCATTTCAGAAAACGACGACATTACCCTCTAAAAAATCGCTCTACTCACATATATACAGATAATACAAATCGCACAACAAACATAAATAAAATAAAACAAAAGTTTCCCAATGCAGTTGGGGATTTCTGAGGGTTAATTTCCAAAGGGATTTACTGTGATATTCTTGTGGGGGAGCCCTTAACCAACTAGAAGAATGGATTAACCATCCTTCCTTTACATGAATAGGGCAAGTGATCCTGCCCACTTTTTCTTCTTTTTTTCTTACATGCCTCATTCAGGATATGCAGTATAAATGCACCTGGTCTGGAGTCGTCTTGGAATAAGGGCCACCTGCTCAACGACCGCAGGTCACTGAACGAAGGTGTGGTGGCCATCAGTGAGATCAGATTTTCCAAGACGCGAGCCTTCATTCCCACTATGCTACGAAGCATGTTGTTCAACGCTCTACCGACACTGCCAACGCACTAATAAAAAGAAACCTCATTCAGTGCTCAAAGAGGCAGGAAAGTACAGGAATGAACTAAAAACTGGAAACATACACCTAAATAAGGAAGCTGACCTAATTCCAACTGAGGCAACAAAAATTCACAGAAGCAAGTCAAAGCTGGAAGGTTTATAAACATTTAGAGGTAAATGGCAACAGAAATCTCTTCACGGCCAATTCCAACTTCGCACCCAAGATGCTGATGTAGATCAAGCACAAACCCATCAGTGGCTACAAAGGTCGGGATTAAAGGCTGAAACAGAAGGTTTTAGTTTTGCTACCCGGAACCAGAGTCTCTTTACTAGGAATTATCAAATATTCTCAGAAATGGAGCAGACCCCAAATACAGGATATGTGATGTACAGCTTGAAACAATTGACCATATAATATCAGGATGGCCCACACTAGCACCAACTTAATATAAGATTATACATGATAGGGTGGGGCAATATATCCACTGGATAATATTCAAATAATAGCATGCAAAACATGAAGGAAACTGATATGAACACAAGTCACAACCAGTAACTGAGACTGATGGAGCAATAACCCTTTGGTACTTTACTATTCACACAGATCGTACTACTAATGCAAACCATCCGATATTATTCCTGTGAATTGGCAGTATCGGTAGAGGGTTGGACGCCATGCTTTCTAGCATAGTTACGTCCCTTTACAATCTGAGTTCAAATCCTGCCGAGGTTAACTTTGCCTTTCATCCTTACGGGGTCGATAAAATAAAGTACCAGTAATGTACTGGGTAATTGCTGGCCTTGTGCCTAAAGTAGAAACAATTATTCCTTTAAGTTCTGAGTTCAAATCCCGCCGAGGTTAACTTTGTCTTTCATCCTTACGAGGTAGATAAAATAAAGTACCAGTAATGCACTGGGATAATTGCTAGTCTTGTGCCAAAAGTAGAAACAATTATTATTAAAGATTAAAAAAACAAGACTTGTTTACTCACTGACATGACTGTGCCGTGTGATAGAAATTTGTCAACAAATGAGTGTGAAAAACTTGCTAAATGTAAAGATCTAGAAATTGAAGTAAAGCGGATGTGACACCATAAACCACAGACTATTCCGGTAGTGATAGGATCTCCAGGTGTAATAAAGAAAGGTGTTCAATTTTTTTTAGAAAACATACCTGTACCTGGTAAACCTAGTATCTATGCACTTTATCGACTAAAGTTACTCCAAAGACCTTTCGGAGGAACCTCATTTCGGCCGCTTGTATTTACAATCGTATTCTTTGGGTCATTACTCAATATTCATGACCCTAAGTAAGTGTTCCCAGGAATACCAGGAAGACAGCGAGTTTGGCTTTTACACCTACCTCCCTTCTTCTGGTTACTGAATGCTGAAGCTGGTGCATTACTGCATCAGTTTTTGCAATTCTTGCACTTAATTCAGACACCTGCCTTCCATCACTCATGAACAAGGCCCTGAGATACTTGAACTTCTTTTCCTGCTTCAGTGGAATTCTATTCACATGTATATAAATTTGAGCGACTTCTGTCCATCCGTCCGTCACAAAATGTGTGTGTGTGAATGTATGTGTGTGTAAAAGGAAGGAAGGGGATACACACATATATATGTCTCTAACTTAAAAACGGTGACACACACACATATTTATAACACACACACACACATCTCTAATTTAAGAACACCGACAAACTCACGCGCGCGCACTTACACACTGCCCTATTACCACTTAAGAGCTTTGACCCGGGAAAACATCCCCTCAATTTTAGAACCGTCTGGGTTGTCCAGAATTGATAGACCTGACCGTCTTATCCTGTGCCCCTTGTTAAGAGGCAGGTGCCTTATCTGGGACGTCACAGTTAGTGACTCTTTAGCTTCTTCCCACATCCTGGATGCAGCGGTAACGACGAGAGCTACAGCATCCGCAGCTGAACGGAATAAAATCCTAAATACCGTGATCTGTCGGCCAACTACATTTTCCAGGCAGTAGCGTTCGAGACGTTTGGGGCTACTGACAGCGAGGTTCTTATCTTCACTGGTGGCTAGCCTAGCTGAGGTAACTGTTGGTACTCGTGAGGTTGCTTGGTTGTTCCAGCACCTCAGCCTCGCCATCACCCCAGGTAACGCTGCGAGCGTGCTGGCTTACCTAAACAATTATTAGAGAGGTTTCCCAGTGCTCATCACTATATTGTTATCTTTTGCTCTGGTAGCTACTCGTTTGTTCACCCCTTTCGCCAGCCTTTTGTTGCACGTGGTCCTAGATGTATGTATTACCTGCTTGTGCGTTGTATGTGGTCCTAGATGTATGTATTACCTGCTTGTGCGTTGTATGTGGTCCTAGATGTGTGTATTACCTGCTTGTATGTTGTATGTGGTCCTAGATGTGTGTATCACCTGCTTGTGTGTTGTATATGGTCCTAGATGTGTGTATTACCTGCTTGTGTGTTTTTTCTTTCTTTTTTTCCTTTCCCTTTCCTTTGTATATATTATAATTGTTTGTTTTCGTTCTGTAAGCATTATATTATTATATTTTTTTATACAACTCTGAATAAACCTGTAACAACAAATAATGTGTGTTTGTGTAAATGTATGTATGTGTTTGTGCGAAAGTATATGTATTTGTGTGAATGTATGTCTGTGAGTGTGTATTTTTGTAAGTGTGTCTGTGTTTGTGTGATTAGTTATCCTCATACATATAAATGTATGTATATGCACATATGCACATGCATACACGTACACATATATGTCAGCGCGTTAAACAACATCCTTATCTCTTCATTTCTATCCCCCCCCTCTCTCTCTCTCTATATATATATATATATATTACTTGTAGAAATTTTATAATGAAACGAGTCGTCTGGGAAGTGATATATTTGATATATCTCAAATGAAATGATACAGCCAATTTTCCACACAATACAATTAGTTAGCACCCCCCCCCCCCCCGAACATTTAATTAGGAATATACTCAGCTATTTCCTAATGTTTGTTGAGTGAGTTGGAATTTGGCCGGAGTATCGCTATTAGCTTTCTCCGATTATGTATTTATATATTAATCTTGGAGCAACAGATATGAACTTTCCCGACATAAGGAATGACTCTCTTTGTTTATTTTTTATATGAATATTGATTGTTTGATCTTGTATCTCATTCTGTTATTTTGCCCGAGAAAATATCTATATGTGTCATTAAGCGATGCGCACATATGGTTATTTTTTCATATCCAATTGAGTTCTTAGCACGTGGCTTGAATTATTTTCAGAGTTCAACGACCTGCGTATGTATTATTTTTGGCGGTAGTCTCCTTCCACCTATTTTCGGGACAGTGTGAGATTTTCTTTAGAACTGCTGGACTAACAACCTAGCAGCTCCCTCAAGCACTGATGGTGGTTATCGCTAAATATTGATGTTGATTTGGTTATCAATATTAATATTATTGGGTTACCCACTGAAGATTTATAAGAGCCCACTTGAATAAGTATCTGTTGATCTTATACAAGCTTCTACATAATTTGGTATAATTTCACCCAACTTGCAGAAATCTTATAATGAAACGAGTCGTCAGGAAAGTGATATATTTAATATATCTCATATGAAATGATACAGCCAATTTTCCACACAATACAATTAGTTAGAACTCCGAACGTTTAATTAGGAATATACTCAGCTATTTCCTAATGTTTGTTGAGTGAGTTGGAATTTGGGCGGAGTATCACTATTAGCTTTCTCCGATTATGTATATATATATATATATATGTCACATGTTCACTATCTTTCACACAAATCTCTTTCTTTCTGGCTCTGTCTCTATATGGTGGCGATATACCGGAAGTGTTGAAATTTGATACTTTTAAAAGAAGTGAATCTTAAAATAAGCAATAGATTATATATATTTAATCAAGAGTTACGAAATTTAGTACATAGATTATATAATATTCATTCATTATTTATTCAAAGTAATCCAACTTATTTTACTAACGTGATAAAAAAAATATGTTCAGGACACAGTCCCGCACTCCTTACGTTATTATATTATGACTAGCAGAAGAAACGCCCTTCGGGCGGTTTACTGCTAGTATATACAGTGTGCATATTGATATACGCAAATATATATGCACATAGATATGATACGTAAATTGACAATAAGCACATAAACTGAACAAAGACTGTGTTACACTTACTTCTGTAATCAGTAAAGTAATCCATGATACATTTAAAAAAAGGCGATAATGGAGATGGAAAAGCGATGAAACTGTTGACGAAAAATATTCATGAATCTTCACTTGAGAATGTCGATGAGAAGCTTCAAGCAGTGAATTTGAAAATAGATGCTGCTGGTATGAATGAATGAATTACATTTACCAATATGAAGAGTTGACCTTCGCTATATTGTTGTTTTACTGTATTCACATACATTAAGTTTTATAGTCTTAAGTTTTTGTAGTGTCTCTTTTCTAGCAGTTAAAAAGAGTGTGATAGCTGTTTCACATCACTGTAGAATTTCTTTGTAGACACAGTTGTCAGCAAACAGACCTCTTTCATTTAATATTTTTATATTTTCTTTTTTTGTAACTCGTGATAATGCATCATACATCTGACCATGTGGGAAGAATTGTGTTGGTAGATATACACCTATCTTTTCAAATGTCTGCCCTTGTGCCTTGTAGCTCGTTTGACAGGAAATTGCTTGCGAGTAAAGGTGAAACGGAACTCAAACTCTTGAGATACATGTGGTATCCTTGGGATTAGCAACCTTGTTCCAGCATTGGGACCCAACGCCCCCTCAGCTTCAATTACATGATTATGTAAACTGATGATGATGTAGCGTGTACCATTGCAAAGCCCGTTTAGAGGATCCAGATTTCTCAGAAGCATGATGTAATTGCCTTTCTTCAGTTTAAGTATGTGTGTTGGGAAGCCTGATGGGATAAGTTTGTTGATGAACTCAATTGGATATTGCAGTTCATTATCTACTGTATCAGAGCTTCTGTAGATTATTTAATGACCAAGGAACTTGTTGACCATCGACTCATTCACCAATCTTGCTGCATCATTTGTTGGAGTGATAATGGCTCTATTTGCAAGCCATAGTGGGTTTGTGTAGTTTCCTGGAAGATTTGTATACACAAAATCACACAGTCCATACACATTACCATATTCCAGACAAAGTTCATTTGGCAGAAGAATTGTGAATGCACCTACAATTGGAACAGCTGGACTGTTACCATTTCCCACATCAAGAAGGTAGTTTGCAAACTGTCTTTCATCAGAATCCTCTGCATTAATTAACCGTTGATTGGTTGTCATCTCCATGGTTTCCACATAGTCCCAGAGATAGGATCTCTTGATGGTTACCTCAACTACGTGTGGTCTAGCACCATGACGTACAACTGGAAGAATTTGCTTCCAGTCACCAGATAGTAATACTGTTAGACCACCAAATGGCTTTTTGCAATCTCGAACATCTTTGAATCTCCTGTCAAGGCATTCAAAGATATGCTTATGTCCCATACCTATCTCATCAATAATTAGCAGGTCAGCTTGCTGCATAAGTTTACCTGTGTCATCCCTCTTTGTGAAGAAGCAAGTTGATTCAGCAGTCACATTGAGAGGAATCTTGCACTTGGAATGAAGAGTTCTACCTTTGTGAAGCAAAGTGGGTGCTATTGCAGATATGGCAGTGGCAAGAGCAATTTTGTTTTTAGATCGGAGGTAATCCTATAGGATGTTTATGACATAGGTCTTTCCTGTACTTGCACTTACATTCAAGCAGAAAATTCTGCCTTCATTTTCATTTACTTTGTGAAAAATAACCAGTTGTTCAAGATTCAAGGTTGGCAGACGTTCATTTATGTTTGCTTGCAGTTGGTGTGTATTGAAATCAATTTCTGTCATAAGAACCCAGTTGATTTCTGGTATGGCAACAATAGTTGGGTCTGGCCGAGGAAGTCCATAGTTGGCATGAATGTCCAAGCCATCATGTTGAAGTCTTTGTTGGATCTTCTGTAGAACAATCTTGACGGTTTGCATGGACATGACTTGCTCACGACGTTCATGCATGATATCCTCTGCAAGACAATTCTTCCATTTCTCCCAGAACTGCAGAGGGTCATTTGGCATGCTGTACAATAAAATGGTGCAGAAGATCTCTCGCAGCTGAGAACCAAGAGTAATGGATGAGGACCCTTCCATAGCTTTGTCTTTTTCTCCATCTTCATCTAACAGACCAAGTTCCCTGCATGCTTCTTGGAATGTTGGAAATTCAACTCCTTCAATTGTCCTCGAACCTTTGTATGAAGTTGACCTACCCTTGTGATGTAGGATAATTCTGAGGCAATATAATTCAAATTGATGTCTACTGAAAGATTCTGTTGGAATGCGTCCAAGAGATTCACTCATAAATTGTTGATCACCATCCAGATGTCCCTTTTTTCTTCTCTGCCACTTTTTGTTTGTCCAAGTGAAATATTTAGGAATATCAATATACAATATGTTTTGTGCCAGTGGCTCTCTAATATTCAGTTGAAAATATTCCGTCAACTTAGTCATTGGCTGTCCCCTAGAAACAATACTTTCTTTCTGTCCTCGCTCATACACGACCATTTGTTCCCCCAGGTAAATGGCAAGGCAACTTTTCAACTGGCGGTTTTCGATGATGTAATGGAAATTTATAGATTCTCCAGAATGCTTCACTGGCTGAGATGTACCGTGCGTTGATATAGGTCTCAATCTCATTTTGGGCATGGACACAATTTCCTTGATCATCCTTAATAGTGAAAGTTATCTTGTCTGCTCCTTTTGTGATGTACTTATATAAGTACTTAACAGCCTTGACACTGTGGACAACCTCACAAGTGATGTGGCACTGATATCTCAATGAGAGGAAAGGGTTGTATGGAACAATCCAACGATTATCAACAGTAAATTCTTGACCTTTAAGTTGGATTGTATGGGTGTGACACCATGCTGTCTATCCCTTCTTCTATACTCCGGAAAGGAATTTTCGGCAACAAATGTGGTTTGTCTGAATGCCTTGGGATAACTTTTTGAACAATGGCGTTGTTGTCCTAGCCCTTCCATACATGAGCTCATCATATTAGCTTGTCCACATGGGCCATGAATGTTGCAGGATGTGATGATCTTATGCAGAATTGGATTGATCTCTTTATCAGGAATCTCACAGTACACTACCTGATCAATGGCATCAGCAGTTTTGGGCTTGCTATCTTCAGTCATTATCAGCAGAATATGAACACGAGTGAGGCCTCGTTTCTACCACTCTATTGTAGCAGAATGAGTCACAACTTTTCCTAGGACATTTTCTTTCAGTATGTCATCCATGAGGCTGTCATACTTTATCTTGAAGACTCTTGCACAAATATCAAGACAGTCTCTAGGTTCTTCACCAGGGTGCAAACTATTTTTTATTTGATCCCAGTTAGGGTTAGTTGTTACCGTGATGAAATATGATGGCTTTCCCATGTGTCGAACCACAGTCATCGAATTCTGAAAGCACTCACTGTAGAAGCGAGGGAAACCATAGATTGAAGGAGGAAGAACAATTCTCCGGCCTGCATTTACTGAATCTCCTTCAGCCACAGCATCATAAAAACCCTCATACTTTTCAGCTCATATCATGGTTTGATTGTTGCAGGCCCATTTGAGGCGACAATGTTCTATTTTTGCCTGGGCATCTACAGTATATTGCTACATCAACCGCCTGCTCTTCATGATAATGTTACAGTCACCTTGCCTAACCTGAAACCGATAGCAGTAGAAATCAGTGGTGTGAGTGTGTGGTTGTTGTCAATCCTTTTCAAACCAACCTGAAACCCATCATTCCCCCAAGGAAACAGTAGCACATAATGCAGAGAATTATAAGAACGGTGCAACTGATGAATCCTCTGAAGACCACGATCTCTTTTATGAATTATCACATCCAAAAGACCTAATGCTGTATCAGGTTGAATAAAAAGCAATCTCAGATGCCATGGGAAGATTATATGTGCGACAATGAAAATCAGTTGGTTTTACTTTGTCAGCATGTAGGACAATATTCACATTTTCAGAGACTGGCATTTCAATGACTGCCTTGAAACTTCTTATATAGGTGTTGCAGTAGTGCAAGTCTTCTTGCAGGACAGCATCATCTAAATTAGCATAATGCAAGCGATTCTGAAGCTCATGATGTGTATCATAGAAGTAAAGCTGCGCAAACTTGGGTGAAGCATCACTTGGAAGTAGTGATCCAATAATATGACAAATCTTACCTTGGATCTTAAATGTGGGACTAAATCCGGGTGCTTTAATCTCTTTGCAACCAATTGAAGCTAAAGCAAGCACATTGTTATATGCACGTATCTTATGGAGAAAATAATTTCCTGCTTGAGTGATATCGAAATATTTCAGTATATTTGGTGGAGGAAGCGGAAGTTGAGGGAGTTTCACTTTTCCCTGGAAGCAGCACAAAGATTTGGGTTCATGTGGCCAGCGATAAGCTTTGCAGTGCGGACAAGCAGAGGCAAAGAGACTCGCTGCATTATGTTGTGGCATTATGGAAAGAACAGTTTGCTCTTGGAAAGGTTCATCTGTAGGATTCTTTGCCAGACCTTCAATTGAACTGTTCCTTCCTTTCTGAACGTGTGGTGTATTTGTTGCAAGTTGTTGTTGGTGTGTTAACTGAATTACATTTGTAGAAATTTGTTGGGATGTTGTAGTGCGATTATTGTTTGATTGATTTGCCCTCTTCTCTCTTTGTCGTTGTGCGTCTGCTGCCATGCGTTGGGAATTAGGTGAGAACTGTTTTCTGCGTCCCATGTTCACTTTCTGTCATGTATGTATAAATATATGTTATCTCTACGGTGAAATCTTAGAAATAAATATATGTTAAAACAAAAAAAATATATATATACATATATATATATATATATATATATATATATATATATATATATATATATATATATATATATATATATATAAATAAAGATCCGAAGGCATGGTATAAATTTCCAATCATTTTAATCACGACACATGTTTCAATAAGAGATAGATCGATCGTGTAGCCATGATCGATTATCACTGATCTCGTCAGGTGAAAATGAATTGTCTTCAAATCCTTGATATGAGGGAGAAAATTAACTATGTTCACTCACAGAGTTTAGTCCCTCATATGAAGATCAAGCAGTCAAAACACGGCGACTGCTATCGTCTTCAGTTAGGGTCATACAACTATCAAGTCTCTATCTCCCAATAGCTGTTTTTACAGCTATTGGACATCAATCAAATCTGTAGAATTACAGTCGGTAACAGTTAATGTGAGTGGTTACACACACACTCACACACACCTTCGCCTACCACGATGCAGCCCATCGGGCCTCTGTAGCACCAGTTCCCCCACCCCTGTAATTTTAAGATAGAATTAGCCGAATACGTTTTACTAACTACTTATAACAGATGTGTTAGACCCCTTTAATTTTGTATCATTTTTGTTACTACTCCATTTCTACAAGTTTTTTTCTATTCTCAACTTATTAACCTGTAATTGTAAGATAGCATTGTGATTTTTTTATTCATTTCTCACTATCTAATTTTATATATTTTTTTATTTCTTTCTATTATCTTTTATTGTCTCCTACTCTCTTTCGAATTACCTATTCTATAACCTCCCTCCTCCATTTCATACTCTATCCTTAGAATCTGCTGTATACATATCACTTTCAACGCTTGACTGGCTCCACTCACTCCCCTATTGTTCTACAGTCAAGTTCAGCCACCCCTACCTCCCACCAAATGCCATGATAGACTTATTTGTGTTTACAACAAATTTTAACCAATCATCTTGACAACTACAATCTTCCCATATAAGGAAGTACCCCTTGACAAGATCGGCTATTTATTCACCAGGCTAAAAATTCTAATTTAGTTCAGAAATAGCCGCCGAAACGGCTTGAGCTCTGCCGTCGGGTTCATACTGTTTCCTATTTCCCACTCTACTACCCTAAGTATTGGGTACTCTGGTGCGTTATGGCCCATCTGGTTCCTTACCAGAATTCCTTCGTTATTTAGCTCCTAATACTGTAGTAGAGCACTTTCCGACTCTACCACGCCATATCCCGACTTTTCCACCCAGCTCAAGTTTCTTCACCCGGACGATGCGAAAACACAACATCGACTTCTCCACCAAGAACATCCCAGTTCCACCGAGAAAACTTTACCTTCGGATGCTCACGCAAAAAAATCGACCTTTTTGCGAAAAGACTAAGATGGGGAACTTTTTTCTACGATAGATACTGCGACAATCTGGACTTCGACACCAAGGAGAGATTCGGATTCAATACCTACACATCTCCCCTCCGAACCCTATGCTCTCACCCCTCGAGAACGACCTTTTCCACCTGGTCAAGAGCATTACATTCAAACCTAGACACAACAGATTCCTACAACAACTCTGTAGCAAAATAACAGAGTATGAAAACATCAACGACATCATGGTGCACTCGGACAAAACTGGAAACCTCTACTTCATCAACCCTGAGAGATACCACACACTGATCAGGAGTAGCCTAAACTCCACCTATAAAAAGGCTAGCCATTCAATTATCGAGGACATAAATCGAGATGGACAACAACTTTCCTCCAGCCTCGGGGTCACCGACTGCACTGAACCCCTAGACCCACGGACTACCTACTTCACAGTGAAGGACCACAAATCCGACTTCGACCGCAAACCATCCATTAGGCTTATAAACCCAACGAAGTCGGACATAGGGAGAATCCGTAAAAAGATCCTAGACCGCGTTATACCAAAAGTTAAGAAAAAGGTGAGACTTAGCCTATGGGTCAACACCCAGGAAATAATCTCATGGTTCAGGAATATGGAGAACAAACGAGACACAAAATTCATCCAGTTTGACATAGAGAGTTACTATGCATCTATTACCTTACCGCTTCTTGGACTTTGCCGAAACACTCACACCCATCACTGACCAGGAAAGAAATATCATTCTCCACGCTAGGAAGACAGTCCTACTTTTTGACAACTCCAAGTGGATAAAGAGAGCTCCCGACTCCCCCTTCGACGTCAGTATGGGCGCGACGGATTCGGCCGAGGTCACAGATCTTATAGGATTATTCCTACTATTTAAACTCACCGAAATGTTTCCTGCATTCGGTGGTGGATTGTACCGGGATGATGGGCTCCTCACCCTCAAAGGGTACAACTGCAGTAGTAGAGACCGGGTCCGTAAACAACTAACCAACTTCTTCCGGGACTGGGGATTTAAAATCACCCTACAAAAGTCCCTAACCCGAGTCAATTTCCTGGACGTTACCCTTAGCCTCGAAAATGATCTGTACTACCCATACAGGAATCCAAACGACAACCTGCACTACATCCACCGTGGCTCTATCCATCCTAGAAACATCACCAATAACCTGGTTAAAAACATCTCCCTCCGCATATCTCGTTTGTCCGCTAATGAGCAGATATTCGACGAACATGCGCCTCATTACAACCAGGGCCTCAACCGGAGTGGCTTCTGGGAGGAAATATCCTTTTATCCAACTTCCCTTAGCGAAACCAGCAGGTGAGACCACCGCTCACGCAACGTAACGTGGTTGAATCCTCCCCATAATGCCGAGGTGGCAACACCTATCGGGAAAATCTTCTTTAGGCTCCTCGAAAAACACTTCCCACTACAACACCGCTACCACAACATAATCAACAAAAACACCATCAAACTCTCCTACAGCACCACACCTAACTTCGCACGAAACATCGTCTCCTCAAACAACAAAAAACTCAACCCCTATGGAAGAAACAACCTAGACATCAGCGGAGAGCCGACCAGGAGGTTTAACTGCCCTGATAGATCTACGTGCCCCCTCAATAACAAATGCCGAGAACGTAACGTGATCTACCAGTGCAACGTGAGCACGGACACCTCCAACAAAGCTTATATAGGATTAACCGCTTGTGACTTCAAGGCCCGGCTCTACCAACACCGTCATACTTTCCGAAACCCGGTCCGGCGACATGCCACTACACTTTCGGGCCACATCTGGGACCTCCAAGATAATAATATAACCTACAATCCCACTTGGAGCTTACTGTCCAGAGCTAACTCTTACACGGGAGGACGCCGTCCGTGTAACCTATGCTCGGAGGAAACATTACAAATGCTGTTTTCAAAGGACCAACTCCTAAACAAGAAAGACGAACTGGTAACCGCATGCAAACACAGATTGCGTACGACTTACCTCGCCCTCAAACCCCATAACGACCCTGGTGGGTAGAGAAGGGCTGATACCCCTCCCCCCACTTGCCGAATAAGTTAGGAGAAACACCCAGC
>OZ024743.1:103383798-103431298 GCA_964016885.1 Eledone cirrhosa | reverse complement strand
GCACTATCGGAACGTGCACGGGTGCACCGACAGCAAATCAGAGACCCAAATGTCCGTCAGATACCCCTGAGTAACCATCTAGCAACATGTGGTCAGGGAATATTTATAATATTTCCATTCTACAAATTACACAGCCCAAGTGAAATCAAGAGAAAAATCAAAGAAAAGAATTTTATGGATAAATTCCAACCCAAGCTAAATGAACAATAATAATGGGGTATTACTCCTACTATGACTACGACCATGTCGACTACTACCACTAACAACAACAACAACAGTAATAATAATGGAAGTGATGTTGATGGTGATGATTACTAGAAATGTTATTTTCATCATTTCTAAAAATAGCAAAACAATTGATGCTTTGGATAGGGTCAAATAGTAGTCGTTAGACATGCTCAACCAACCGTGACGCCTAAACCAATCAGCTTTAGTAATCCAGTGAAACTACACACCGATTGGTCGAAATACAGTTTGCAGAATCTAACATTCTGTAGCCGCTTTTCACTGTATATAAGGTACAAAATTTACCCATCTCATTACAGTTGAAAATTGCAAACTTGACTGTCACCACAGAATATGAACCTGAAGATTGCGAAAGCATGAAAGTACTTATTCAATTAACCCTTAACATTTAATATTCTACCATACTATTTCATTCTAATACCATTATAAATTTTAAAGGATTGTAAATAAAACGAGTAAATCAGACAAAGTTGGAATTCCTTTTATTAATATATATATATATGTATATATATATATATATAAGTTTATCCCGGGTTTAATCGGGGAAAACCACAGTAAGTAAGGTACAGAAAACAAAGCAAAGCATAAATATTTAATATAGAAAAGGCTTCTACAGGACTAGAACTGATTTCTCCCGAATGAAACAGCTCTAGTCCTGTAGAAGCCTTTTCTATATTAAATATTTATGCTCTGCTTTGTATTGAGTACCTTACTTACTGTGGTTATCCCCGATTGAACCCGGGATAAACTTATATATATATACATATATATATATATATATATATTAATAAAAGGAATTCCAACTTGTCTGATTTACTCGTTTTATTTACAATCCTTTAAATTAACGGAGCCATAGACTCTCGTTATTTCCTGTGAATAATGTGCTCAAAGGAAAAGGAATGCTGAGCTCTTTAAAATACAATATGTTGAAAAGGTAACACACTAAAGAGAGACAGTGTGCCATCAATAAAACAGGGAAAACCACCAGTGTAAGGAGTCTATAATCTATGGAAGGCAGGGGGAGTGTGTGTGGGTGAGTTATATAGGTGATGACATAAGAGGATGGTTGAAAAGTTGGTAAGTTCCAAGGATGTTTGGAGGATTGGTTATAAGTCAATTTCTGCGTATGGGTAATCCATGAAGCGGTGGTCGGAAGAGGAGAGTGTTCAGCAGTGGGAGTGCTGTGGTCTGTTGGTGCTGGGAGGTGGTCAGAAGGGCATAGCAGCAGTCGGTGGAATGGTAAGGGGGCGACGATGGGTAGGTGTGAAAGTTGGAGTGAGGAGGGTTTGTGTGTGTGTGTATTAGTAGGGGTGTTAGTGGGATGAGTGAGTGTGGAGCGGGGGTGTGGGTGGAGCGGGGAGATAAGGGTGTGTGTGGTTCTATGGAGGGAGTGTGATGTACTGGTGTGTGTGTAGTTTGGTGAAGAGGTGTTAGTGGATGTTAGTATACGGGAGGTGGGGAGGGGTTGAATGCAGGTGTGAGTGGGGGTTAGTGGTGGTAGGATGTGTAGAGTTGGTGGTGTACGAGGGTGTGTGGGTACGTGTGCGTGGGGTTGGGGGTGTTAGTGATGTTAGTTGCGTGTGGGGTGGGTGGTGTAAGTGGGTGCGTGTGTGCGTGTGATAAGGAGGGGGGAGGAGGAGAAGAGTGGAGGGAAGGATGTTAGTATGTTAGTTGGGGAAGGGTCGTCAGATGAGGGGTGGAGTGGAGGTGTTAGTATTGTTAGTGTGGGGTGGGCGGTGAAAAGGAGGCGTGTGTTAGTGGTGTTAGTGGGGGAGAAGTGTGTGTGTGTGTGGGGGGGGGGGGTCGAACGCTAAAGGAATAAGGGTGGGGAGTTCAGGCCGGGGGGAGTGTGGGTCTGTAAGATGAAGATAGTTCGTTGTTCGACCGTAAGGCGATGGGCGGGTGTTCCGTGGCACTGGAGTAGGCCACAGACTGTGAGATGGCGTGCGGAGTGTCCAGGGCCACCAAAGTGGCGGGCGATGGGGGAACTGCTCCCGAGACGAATATCCCGGAGGTGCTATATATTTAATAAAATGTGGAGAGGAAGCACACGAGTTAGGATATATATATATATGAAAACAGGGAGCAGGAGACGATTATTAGGAAGAAAAATATATATTTTTCCCTTTTTATTTATTTATCTCTTTTTTCTTGGTTAGAAAATGATTAAAACGAAATATTTTACTTTGTGTGAAGTGTTAAGGTATTAGTTGATTTATTTATTGATTAACAATGGCATTTATTTATCTATTTATATATTTACTAATTGTCTATTACCGGTTTCATCATTTTTATGCATTATCAAATGATAGTGATATATATTGGTGTAGAATGGTGGTGTTGGACATGTTAAAGAAATGGTGTAGAAAGAATAATGTTATTTACAAACAAGGTTTATGAGTGAAAAGAAAAAAGAAAACAGAAATAAAGGAGAGTAATGTGGAGCATAAAAAGTCAATGTGAAATAAAAAATAATGTTATTTACAGGCATAGTTCTTGAAGTTAAGCAGATCAAAATGTGTTAATATAGCAAGGGGGCTTAGTTGATCCATGATGGAGGCAAATGGTGGACATAGTTTTGGTTTTCTTTTTCTTCATTTATTACTTTAAATTGAGTCTGGCAAACCATATTGTTATAGTTAGTATTTTTTCACCCTAGCGAACTTGGTCCCTTACAATTTGAACACATGTATGTTTATATTTGTGTTTATCTCCCTTGTATATTCAATTATATTATATTATATATATATATATATTATATATATATATATATATATATATATATATATATATATATATATATATATATATATATATATATATATATATATATATGGGCCTTCCAATTTCATTTTGCATTATATACATGTCCGTGTACATTTTAATTATTTTGAAGCGAACGTAACCCAACGAGTGACGGATGGTCTAGTATATATATATATATTTATATAATGGTAGAAGAAGCTATTATTTTTTTCAACACCATTCTATTTCCTATTCTGCTGCATTTCAGAGGCGATGAATAGCTTAATAGCTCCTTGTTCCATCGCATCATTCGTCAGATAAGTGATTTTATTTTGGAAGTACGTATTTTGTATGGTATACTTTTATGTAGTATATAATTTTTTTAGAGTTGACTTCAACCAATATTAACATTTATTATTCCGCCTGTTGTTGATGTTTTGTTTTGTTGGTGTTGTCAATGTAGTAAGTTTGGTGTTGTTTCATTTACTGCGTGATAACCTAATACCTATTTCTGATGGCATTGGTTGTTCATATTCAAAAGATTAAACAGTCAACCATAATTACTTGCTATTGCTTCAAGTAGTCGCATATGATACAAGCTGAGAAATGGATAGACAAGGTAACAGAATTAGTATAAAATGGAAACCATCCATTCATATAAATAACATTTACATGTAACTAGCTAAATGTCTGTATGTAACATGTGGTGCGGTAAATAAATATATATATATAAATGCACCAAGTCCGAACACAAAGGAACCAAACTTTTACTGTTACTGCTTCCGTTTCTTCCGCTCTCCATATCTCTCATTATTATGAGTAATGGAGACCCACGTGTATTTGAATGTGTGTGTGTGTGTGGATCTTTATGTGAGTTTATCTACGTTAGTATTTGCGTGTATATGTGTGTGTATTTGTATTTTTATTTCTTTACTGGAGGCGTCAACTTTCATATTTATATGATTACGGTGCCAATATTTCTATAAAAGCTGATTAAAAAAGAACTGATTTAAAAAAAAATTATTTATCAATTTGTTCCGTTTTTGCGATTCATGGTGTGTAAGTGGGCCTGTATGTGTTTGTGTGCGTGCATATCTGTTTCCGTGCGTGCATGTGGGTGTGTGTTTTGTTATTTTGTGTGTGTTTGAATATGTATGCGTGTGTGCATGTTGTTGTTTTTTTATTCCGCTTCTATCTGACCTATATTCCCAGATGTTTTGTTAACTCGCTTGTCATGTTTGTTGGTAACAACTAGGGTTAAACAGTCAAATTGTTCTCTGTGGCTCTATGTAGTTATGTTCTACAATGGTCATGCGTTTAATCTATTTAGTTAATTTAATTATTTTACTTATATCCCTATACGTAATGGTGTTTGGTTTAACTTTTTATAAATATCTAAAAATAAAAGCTACTTCTTCCCTTATTATAAATACTCCACCGGATACCATATGCGGAGTCACGGCGTGGAGTGTTTAAGATGGAAACACCATAGATTGCTGGCCTAAAAAATCAACAAACTTATATGGTATATAATATATATATATATATGTATATATATATTGTTATACTTTGGGAGGGTCATGCTGCCAATAAAAACACGCACCTGTTGGATTTTACTTAATTTTATGTTTCCAGTTGGTTGGTTCGATAACCGGAAGGTTATATATTGTCAAAGCTCTTTCGTCACACATTATGTGACCTCCTCAGCGAACGGCTTTTATTTTGTTTCTCACCTTTGTGAGTTGTGTGTTGTATATTGTGTACTTGGTTTGTGCATGTGTTACATCCAGGTGTGTGTGTGTTTATTTATTTATTTGTGTGTTTATTTACTTGTCATTAGTTGGTTGTTTGTTCTATCTGTGTGTGTTTGTTTTGTTTTGTTAGTTTGGCTTTTGTATGTGTCTGTATGTCTTCATTTTGTCCTTTACTAGTTGTGAGGTTGCTATTCCACTCATGTTTTCTGTTTCATTTTGGTTGGAGTTCGTTTATATTTGTTGCCTCGGTGATTTGTCTGAGCATTGCATCTTTTCTGTGTGTGGATATAATTTTTATATCTATGTTCTTTAATGTGCCTCTAAGTTCTATTTTGGCATGTTGGTGGAGTACTGATGATTTTTGCCCATCCTGGAGTTCTCGCCAGTGTGTTTTTATTGGCAGCATGACCTTCCTAAAGTATAACAATATCTGTTTCAACACACGTTTTCAGATAAGAAATCTCGCAAAACAAATTCAAAAACAAATTATATATATATATATAATTTGTTTTTGAATTTGTTTTGTGTGTGTGTGTGTGTGTGTGTGTGTGTGTGTGTGTGTGTGTGTGTGTGTGTGTGTGTGTGTGTGTGTGTGTGTGTGTGTGTGTGTGTGTGTGTGTGTGTGTGTGTGTGTGTGTGTGTGTTATTAATCCATTAATTCCTTCAACCACCAAAGTTTAGACCCATCTCTCAGTTTACATCACACCTCTGACTAAATACATGTTCTATTGTATAACTGTACAATAACAGCGACGAGTTGGTAGAATCCTTAAAACGTCAGAAAAAATGATTTATAGTTTTCACTCTATTACACTTCAACGCCTATATAGCAAATGTAGATCAAATTGTATATCAATACTAACAATACACAGCAGTAGGCTAACACGCGTAATCTGATTAGATATCCAATAAAAATTGACCAAAAGTCTCAAATTTACGTAATTGGTCATTGTTACAATAAACCAGGGCGGTGCATTGGCAGTATCGGTAGAACATCGGACAACATGCTTTGCAGCATAGAGTTACGTCTTTTATGATCTGAGTTCAAATCCCGCCGAGGTTAACTTTGCTTTTCATCCTTACGGGGATCAATAAAATAAAGTACTAGTTACGCACTGGGGTCGATTTAATCGACTTTCCTCTCCCCCAATAAACCAATATATTTATAATACAATGTGTATTTCCTTGTTTGCACTTGTTTAACATTGCAACAAAATATTCCATGACAAAGGAAGCAAAAGATATTTATGCGATAGATAAATGACATGTTGTTATTGTTTTTACGTATATAACGATTTCTACTTATAGGCACAAGGCCAGCAATTTGGGGAGAGGGGAAAGTCGATTAAATCGACCCCAGTGCATTACTGGTGCTTTATTTTATCGACCCCGCAAGGATGAAAGGTAAAGCTAATCTCGGTGGGATTTGAACTCAGAGCGTAAAGGGCCATAACTCTATGCTGCAAAGCATGGTCTCTGATGCTTTACCGATACTGCTAATCCACCGCCCTTTTTACGTATATAATAGATATGTTTTCAGTAACAAATCCTTTCGTAAATAATTCCCTTAAGTAGAGAAAAGATTACAGAGTTTCAGTTATTGAGAAGATAAACCCATCTTTTTCAGAAAAAGCTTAAGACTCTAAAATGAATACCATATAGTAACAGCCATATAATATGTTGAAGTGCCTTATTGAATAGAATGAATGAAAGATGCTAATGGAAGCTGTTAATGGAAAAACTTTATGGCTCTCAAAAATGAACAATAACGTAAATATTACAGCATGGCCACAAAATATTTACCTTCTTGGACTAGGCGTAGAATTAAACTTTGAAAATTGAGTTGGGAAGTAGACATAATTGAAGATACTCAAAGTAATCAGTGTCAAATATTTTATCTCTTCCCAGGAGAAATAGAAATCAAATAGAATCTGTGCACAAACAGATGAAGCAACGTTCCTCGTCGGGCAAGAGGAATTTAATATGAAACAATATAACCGGAATTGTAAGAAATTTACTCTCTGTCCTTAATATGGATCCCTTAAAAGGCTTCATATTCCATCAGTTGTTCATCAATAGATGGTAGTCCCAGCTATATTTCAAATGTGTTCTGTGCCACTCTAAGTGACACAGGACATTAAAATATGAGGCTATTAGATCCAAAACATATGGATTCAATATGAAATTGCTGATTTATGGAGCTCAAAATATCCGTTTCCAATATAATAACTGATATCTTGAATTGAAAAAAAATGTAAATCGTTGTGATTTCAATTAGAACTTCAATTAGGACTCATATCATTGCATACGGGCAAACGTGCCTGTATACCAAGAATTATATTGATACATTCTGTTAATTAACTTCCATTCATCCTTACGCTATTACAACCATCGGTATGGGTAGCTTTTGCAATGTTAGTCAATCCATCTCAATATCAATCAATGAGTACAATGGATCTGGTTTTCCCTACTTCTCTACGTGTGCGCGGACAAGTGTATGCTGCTTTGGAAATTACACGGACGATTGTAAGTATACGCAATGTCATCAACATCCTATATGTTCAAGGCTTTCAGTGATGAAATAACTGCTAGATATTTATATCACTCAATACCTAATTTAAAGAATTTTCAATATACAGAAATATGATTTATTTTTATTTATTTGTCAAAATATTATAGGTGAAAATCTTAAGTAATGATCTGGAAGGATGTCTTTCAATTTACAGTACTTTACGGCTGACGCGGTACAATTGCATGGGTAGGATTGAATGTAGTTTTATGTTTTGCATTTGTTTGGGTTCGTGGATAACATAGGTGTGATGTAGATTTGTTTATGTTTTAATTGAGTCATGTCCGGCCTTAGTTATATATAAGGTAAAGACCCCATTTGCGACTAGAAAGTTTCTCCTCCGAGGCACAAGTCTGGACAAGTTTATTTATGGAACACCAGCAGTCGCCCATGAATACCAGTCTACCGTCTCCACGCCCCCAATGTGGTTCAAAGGAAAGACAATGGTCGATACAACTTGACACCTGTGACGTCGCAACTCATTTCTACAGCTGACTAAACTGGAGCATGACTGCAAGTCCAACGCTCCAGCCACTAAGCCATGCACATTAGTCATATATATATATATATATTTATTATTAATCTTCATCTTTCCAGCATGGTTAGGTCCCTTTACGATCTGAGTTCAAATTCTGCCGAGGTTGACTTTGCCTTTCATCCTTACGGGGTCGATAAAATAAAGTACCAGTAATGCACTGGGTAATTGCTGGCCTTGTGCCTAAAGTAGAAACAATTATTAATCTTCATCATCCATCGTCGTCAATAACGACGAAAACACTGACGAGCAAAGCGAGGAGCTGCAATAAGATTGATTTCTAGTTTAGGTAAAAGGCAAGGAAATTTTGGGAAAGGGTAGAGTTGATTAAATTAACTGGCACTTTATTTTATCAACCCCGGAATGATGAAAGGCCAAGTTGACCCCGTTATGTTTTGAACTCAGAGCGTTAAGAGTCAAAACAAATACCATATTGGCATTTTATTCGACACTCTAACATTCCTGCTCATCTGGCACCCATCGGATTTGTAATCATATTACTGGTAATGGCTACCGTTCTGAGAACGAAAGCACAATATGTAACTAGAGTATGGATTTTTGTTGAGGGTACAAAAAATATAAAGGGTGCATTGTCTTACAGAGAGGTAATTGCTTCTAGTAATTTTATTACTACTCCTTTAGAGTCAAGCATTCTATGTATGTATGTATGTATGTATGTATGTATGTATGTATGTATGTATGTATGTCAGGTCACCAGTTGGTGCTACTGGTAACATGTATCCCAGTACAACCTGTCTCATGGTCGGGTCGTTGGCAACTAAACTGGCAACCCCACCAAGGTTTCTTGGTGAGGAGGGTGACTTTGGACATCCTGCAGGACTAAAAACAAAACCTGTCAAAGGGCAAGGGAGCTCTTAAGAGTCAATGGCCATCCAAAATCACCGGGAGAGATGACCCCCTTAGCCTTTGTCAAGGCAGAATTCTAGGAGAAGGAACACTCTGATATAACACCTGCAACCCTGATGGTATCCAATGATGTTGACTTGTTCTTCTTTTTGGTAAATAACATCTTGGTTAAGAGAGTGGGACTGGCTTTGTGCAGTGCCTTTGCTCACTATAAAAGCTTCACAGTACAGGCATTGCTTTATATCTGGAGATCTCTCTGCACTTGTCATCACATGGTACCATGGGCCCTGTACTATGTGTCAATAATGGTCACAAGTGTAGTCTTTGTACCAGAGTTTTCAAGTCGCTGGCTGGACTAAAAAGTCACATTCGTTCAGCGCATCGGTACGGGTTCTCCTACATGGATATAAAGTAGTGGCCGTACTCGAAAACGAGTTGGCAGCCACCATGTAGGTATGTATGTATATCGGGTCACTCTTGAGTGCTACTGGCAACATATAACCCAGTACAACCTGTCGCATGGTCGGGTCGTCCGTGACTAAACCGGCAACCCCATCAAGTTTACTTGGTGAGGAGGGTGATTTTGGACACCCTGCAGGACAAAAAAACAAAACCTGACAAAGGGCGGAAGAACTCATACGAGGCAACGGCCACCCAAAAGTGTATAAATATGTATATACACATGTACCCCGCGGTTAAGCCTCTGGGAGTGACGGAACCCTAGTCTTTGTCAAGGCATTCTTCTAGGAGAAGGCAACTCAGGAAACTGGGATAACTCCGATATAAAACCTTCGGCTCAGTAGTTACCGATGATGTTGATCTTTTCTTCTTTTCCGGTTATAGCTACTGTCGATCGGAGAGTGGGGTTGGCTCAGTGCACAGTCTTTCCTCACTTTAAAAACTATCTTTACGCACATGCATTGCACGATAGAATTAATTAATAATCATTAATAATGGTATATTGTGCAATGGCCATACTCGATAACGAGGGGGCATCCATCATGTATGTATGCATGCATGCGCAAGTGTACTTGTATTATGAATCCATGACTTCCGATTGAGCCAGAGGGGTGCCGTGGTGACATCACAGAGGGTCTTGGTTATTTTAAACTTGGCAGAGCCCATGCCTTCTTCCGATCTGAATACAGAATATTTCTTCTAGAAAAGGAGAGAGATAGAGAGAAATACAGCGACAGATAGAGATAGAAAAAACAAATAAGGTGAATCATTTTTATTTTATCATGACAAAAACGAGCACCATTATTCATATTATCCTTCATCAACTTTAATTATATTATTACTATTTCCTCACTACTAAGAAGATTTATAGGAAGAATTCAGATAGAGATTGCGAGTTTGTGTGTGAGATTGAGTGTGAGTGAAAGAGAGAGAGAGAGAGAGAGAGAGAGAGAGAGATAGAGAGAGAGAGAGAGAGGTGGAAAGAGAGGGACGCAGTGAAAGAAGGAGAGAGAGAGAAAAAAGAGAAAGAGATATAGAGGAAGAATCGATCTCAATAATGTACTGGTACTTTTTTATCAACTTTGAAATCGTGAAAGTCGAAACATTTTGTCCAAAACTCTGATGACTCTGTCAATCTCCCAACCTAAACACCTATCAAAAATACATAATTTACATATATAGTGAATTCTCTTTCTCAGGAAGTTAGCCATCAATTGTAATACAGTGAAACAGACATTTAATTTCAGAAGCTCAGTGAATACTATTCTGGAATTGGAATAGAATATAGGATGTAAACTTTAACCCAATTCAGAGCGTTTAAAATCAGAATTTTAAATATGTTTATGTTATTTTAAAAGTCAACTGAGGAATCAACACTTGTGATGTGAGATACCAGAAAAAAGGTCAGTGACATTTGAAGCAAAAGGAGGGTAGATATTCCACAAAGTAACCAATGTATATATATATATATAGAGTAATAGTAAATGTGAAGTCTAAAATCCGAAGAGCAAATATTTATTATATGCACAGATATTAAAGTTTAAGCAAAGAATATATATAAATATATATATATATATATATATATATATATATATATATATAGCAGAGGTCCGACGAGTTTTTGATTCCAGAGTCGGGCCAGATCGATAGAGATTGAAACTTGAGCTGATTAACGGCGAAACGCGCGTCACCAAACAATCTAAACTATAAAGTAAGAAGCGCGAGACTGTGTACGGTTTATAATTTTTTTATCCCATTAGTAAAATAAGTTGGATTACTTTGAATAAATAATTGTTTCTACTTTTGGCACAAGGCCAGCAATTATCCCAGAGTATTTTATCGACCCCGTAAGGTTGAAAGGCAAAGTTAACCTCGACGGGATTTGAACTCAGATCATAAAGGGCCGTAACTCTTTGCTACAAAGCATGGCGTCCGACCCTCTACCGATACTGCCAATCCACCCCCCTTATACTTTGAATAAATAATTGTTTCTACTTTAGGGACAAGGCCAGCAATTACCCAGTGTATTACTGGTACTTTATTTTATCGACCCCGAACATAATTTATCTACTAAATTTCGTGGCTGTTCATTAAATATATTTTATTATTTATTTAAAGATTCATTTCTTTAAAATTTTCAAATGTCAACACTTCCGGTGGCGATCGCTTAAATAAACATTAATTTACTGTCACTAATTTTCTCCTAATGCAGTTTATACATAATATCGTCTTTTTTTAATGTATCGTGGATTACGTTACTGATTAAATAAGACAGTGTAACGCAGTCTTTGTTCAATTTCTATGCATTATATATTGTCAATTACGATTTTATTTGATGTATCATATCTACATGTATATATACTTGAGTATAATATCAATATACACACTACCCTTGGTAGCAGAAAACCATCAGAAGGGTGGTTTTTCTGCTAGTAAACAATGAATACTGAACAAATCGTCCTTGTATTATTTTATTACACTCTGTTTAGCTCTACATATCGCTACTGACGTGAACCTAAACATCGAGCGCTCACCTGGGGTAACCTACTTCACGTTACACTCCCTGGATATATATATATATATATATATATATATATATATATATATATAAGTAGTAACACAACAGTTAGTTCATCATACCGAGAACAATAGTTTCACGTTATGCGGATCTTCAGCTCGGTATGGTGAACTAACTGTTGTGTTACTACTACTACCAAACTCGTCCCATGGACTGAGTGTTCTACACCCCTCTCTCTATTATATATATATATATATATATATATATATATATATATATATATATATCAGATCAGAGCAAACAGCACGGACACTCTATCTCAAAATTATTTTTGAAAAGCATTTAGAAATGCGCAACCGGTAAAAACTTAAAAACTTAAAACCACAACTGAATACTAACCCATACAATCACTAATACTCTTTTATTCCTAATTAAACCATTTTTCAACTGTGAACAATTTGTCAGCATTTTCTATTCCGTTTACCAATATACATATATATATATATATATATAATATTATATATATATATATATATATATATATATATATATATATATATATATATATATATATATATATATATATATATATATACATATATACACACATATATACACACACACACACACACACACACACACACATATATATATATAAATATATATATATATAAATATATATATATATAAATATATATATATATATATATAAATATATATATATATATATATATATATATATATATATATATATATATATATATATATATATATATATATACATAAATATATACATATGTATACGAGTAATATGTGTGTATGAATGTATGTATTCTTTCTTTATTGGTTTGTCATTCGACTGCTGTTACGCTCTGGCATCGCCTGAAAAGGATTTAGATATGATGGACTTCAACACACACACTTTAATGTCTGGTACACAGTGTATCGATCCCTATTTGTCGGATCATTATGTTTGAGTTTTTTTTTTCTGGACCGATTTTCAGTTAGCTTTAAGTTCATTTTGGTTAAAGTAACTCCGGATGGAGTTGTAGGGGCACCAGTGTGACTTAAGCATTTTAAACTTGGCGGAGCCCATACATTTTCCTGGTCTGAACACAGCCGATTTCATCCAGAAAAAGAGAGCGAGAAAGGGATATAGCGGAAGAAGTGACCCCAGTACTGGACTGGTAAGATTTTATCAACTTTGAAAGGCAATGTTGACCCAGACACAGAGCCAGAAGAAATATGGTGAAGCATTATTTCCAAAAATATGGCAAAACATTATTTGCAACATGGGGTTACAGGCCTTTATGTTCTGAGTTCAAATCCCAACGAGGTTAACTTTGCCTTTCATCCTTACGGGGTCGATGAAATAAAGTACCAGTAAGGCACTGGGATAATTGCTGGCTTTGTGCCGAAAGTAGAAACAATTATTTCCAACGTTCTAACGATGTTGTCAATTCGACATATGTAAGAAATTACATATTCTGTTTTCCTGATTTGTATTATATCTCTGGTATTCGAGATTAGAATCAGTAGACCGATTGGTGATGCGTCAGTGTTGGCCACATGAGACCTTTTACTTATGAAGACCTAGTGCGTTGCTTTTTCCGAGAAAAGGTTGCTTCACACAGTTTCTACAGCATTGAAATTGGTTGTTTAAACATCTCAATCATTCAAACATTGTTTCTACTTTGTTTCTACTTTTGGCACAAGGCCAGCAATTACTCAGTGCATTACTGATAATTTATTATATCGACCCCGTAAGGATGAAAGGCAAAGTTAACCTCGGCAGGATTTGAACTCAGAATGGCAAGGGCCGTAACTCTATGCGTCAAAGCATGGCGTCCGACCCTCTACCGATACTGCCAATCCACCAAACATTAATGTGGCGTAATTATACTTTACGAAAACCTCCTTTAAAATTGATTCTGGAATTGTATATCTCAAACTGCGAGGTCTCGGCATAGTTGGTATGACCACGAACTGGAAAAGTATAAGGGTATGCACACAGTCGATTTATTCCAGAGAAGGAGAGAGAATGGGGGTAGGGAAGTGAGAGACAAAAATACTCGACAGGTACATTTTTTATTGACCTCGAAAAGATGAAAGGCAAAGTTGACGTCCATGGGATTTGAACTCAATGAATTCAGAGGTCGGAACAAATACAGCAAATCATTTTTATCAGACGTTCTAACAGCTCTACCGATTCTCCGCCTTCCAAGTGGTGTATTTGCCAGAACAAACCTCTGTGTACTATTAACAGACACCGTATCATCCCCGAAGGAGTGATAGGAAAACTTAACTACAATGAGAGTAAATTAAAGAGGTCGAATGAGACCCTCACTACTTATATCATTTCTCATCCTTTGTTACTTTCACCAATTCGATCAAACGCATATTCTGGAATATAAGGTTTGAATACTTATTTTCCTCTCGGGCTTTTTCGAGTAATTAAAATACATTCCTCTATACAACATAGAATGGAGTATAGATGGCTAATAATTATTTATTAAATTCTCCAATTCGTCAAATATTTTTATACATTATCTATGATATGTTCATTACAGAAGTAAAGTGTTAGCTATATTTCATAGATAGCAATTATTTCAGTCTTATCTGTGTTACACACAAATAATGAGACAGAAACACGATGTGTCTTATTTGATTACCATAATGCTTGATTTTCACGGGAGATTTTACTTGTTTTGTTGTACGTATATATGTATATATATACACACACACACATATGTATATATATATATGTATATATATACACACACACATATATATATATATATATATATATATATATATATATATTTATATGTGTCTGATGGTAGCTAAGATGCTTCCATAGGCGGTATGTTCTATACCTATATTTATATATATATATATATATATATATATATATATATTTATATATATATATATATATTTATATATATATATATTTATATATATATATATATATATACATACACATACATAAACGAACGCACACACACAGATATATATATATATACATTTATTTATATGTGTATATATATATATATATATATATATATATATATATATATATTTATATATATAAATACACATACATAAACGAACGCACACACACAAATATATCTATATATATACAGTTATTTATATGTGTGTTTGTATATATATATATATATATATATATATATATATATATATATATATATACATATATTCATATATATATATTCATATATATATATTCATATTTATATATTCATATATATATATTCATATATATATATATATATATATATATATTCATATATATATATATATATATATTCATATATATATATATATATATATATATATATATATATATATATGCATTAGTGTATGTGTGAACTGGAATGTAATGAGCTGCGACAAGAACATCAGATAATTGACTGTATCTTACCAAATTACCATCAGTTGATTGTTCATATTTCAACCTCTTAGTATTATCTACAATTTATCTTCATATCAAATATATTCCATTAGCAGCAAACATGTGTGGGCTTACCTTGGAAAGCGGAGAGAAGTATATATTAAAGAAACACACACGATGTTGACATATACAGTATCGGCCGCTTCCCGATTCGTTATTCGTTGAACCTGTAGCGTAAGTTTGTATGGCTATTTCAATGTGTCTCTCTCACTAACCTCTGGGGGTAATGGCGTCTGGACGCCAGAGAATAATCTCGAACACTGCCCGGGACCATATCATTATAGTAGCGATGGTAGAGGTTACTGAATTCCATTTTCGTTGTGAAGAAGAACTAAAATTTCTGCATATTACATGCGCATTCATTCATCAGAACCATCAAACTTGCCGGCCAGCCGAAATGGAATGCACCCTCTGTTGGGATTTTACTAATTACTATATATATATATATATATATATATATATATATATATATATATATATATATATATGTATGTATATTTATTTATTTATATGTACATCCATTAACTATAAAGAGCCAGACGTTTAGGTTTCGCCATGCTATCTTCCACACAATTATTCTTTATGACTAAGTGATAAGTTTTAGTTACTCTGAAGTTTAACATGTATTCTCACAGAATCATCAAACAGTATTGTCTGATGAGCCTGTACGTGCAATTCCAGAGTAACAAAACCCATATCTTTAGCCGCCATAATAAAGAATATTTTAAAAATGAATACTCATTCTCGAGTCCGTCAACTTTACACGGATATACACGCAAACACACACACACACACACACAGAAATGATTTGCTGTATTTCTTCCGACCTCTGAATTCATTGAGTTCAAATCCCATGGAGGTCAACTTTGCCTTTCATCTTTTCGAGGTCAATAAAAAATGTACCTGTCGAGTACTGGGGTCGATTCTTCCTTTATTTTTGTTTCTCACTTCCCTTCCCTCATTCTCGCTCCTTCTCTGGAATAAATCGACTGTGTTCAAAACTGGAGAGGAGAACGTCTCCGCAAGGTTTTAAAATGCCCAAGACATGTCAAATGTCATTACGGCACCCCTACAACTCCATAAGGAATTACGCTTTCCTTCATACATAGATACCTACCTACCTACCTACCTACCTACCTACCTACCTACCTACCTACATACATACATACATACATATATGAGGGCTGCAACTCGATTTCGAGTAATGCAATCACTTGATACTTAAGCTTGAGCATTACGGACGTGGACTTTAGTCCTGCTAGGCACTTGCTATGGCCAGCAATGCCATGCACATATCAAGCAATTCTCCTCTTGGAAACTTTTTTAAGTGAGGAAAGACTTTGCACGGGGTCATTCCCACTCTCTGAACATCGAATGCATTTGCCCCAAAAGAAGAATAGGTCAGCTCTACATCATTAGATGCAAACGAAGTCACAGGTTTTCTATCAGAGTGATCTTTTCCTAGAGAGATGTCTAAATGAAGACAAGGAGTCTCTCACACCTTAATATATAAGTAATAACTGCATATACACATGTACAGATACAAAACATATGCACATGCACACATATAACTCAAAACATATACATTCCCACATTCAGTAACGTCCATGCCTGCACACACATGCTCGCCTGCGGGCATGCATACATGCCTACCTAATTGATGTTGTCTAAATTCCAATGAAAGAGTCCTGTATTTATGTTACGAATCGATTCTCTATTGGTAAAAATTTATAAAATTATAAAACTAGAAGAATATACATACAATTCTCAATACATTTCATACCTGGCAAATACTATCTCACCCTAAGCTAGAACTCAGACTTTTTTCAAGAGAGATACAGTCAAAGAATCGACACAAGAATTGGAATGTTAGTTTCTTTATGAGCCGGGACATATAGTGAATCATTTTTAAATCCGACGCCCTAATGACTCTGCCAATACTTATAGATTACTTATAGATTACTTATATATTACTTATATATATATATATATATTACTTATATATATATATATATATATATATATATATATATATATATATATATATATATATATATACATATATATATGTATATATGTATATATATATGTATATATATATATATATATATATGTATATATATATATATATATATATATATATATATATATGTATATGTATATATATATATATATATATATATATATATACATATATATATGTATATATGTATATATATATGCATATATATATATATATATATATATATGTATATATGTATATATATATATATATATATATATATATATATGTATATATATATATGTATATATATATATATATATATATATATATATATATATATATATATATATATATATATGTATGTATATGTATATATATTCACATCTCACTCACGATGGAGAGTCTGTATGCTGATCGCTCATGAAATTCACCCAGCTTATGCTGACCGGATAACCATGTTGCTTGTTTTTTTTTCCTATCTTCGTTTTGCTTTTATCCTTCTATGTTGTTTACTTGTCTCACTCGCTTTACGCGACTCACTTGTCCCAATAGCTTTTTTTATTTATTGCTCGCACCAACCTGAAGTATATGATTTTTAATGCGATGAAATACCAATGATGGTTGGCAAATCACTGACGAGGGATTAATTTTATAATATGTAACCCATGTGCAACCACGCAGTATTCCTCTTTCTTCTCATGTTTTATATATATATATATATATATATATATATATATATATATATATATATATATAAAAATTAGAATCCGAAGGCAAGGTAAAATTCCAATCATTTAATCACGACACATGTTTAAATAAGAGATAGATCGATTGTGAAGCCATGATCGATTATCACTAATCTCATCAGGTGAAAATGAATTGTCTCCAAATTCTTGATATGAGGGGGAAAAAATAACGATGTTCTCTCACAGAATTCATTCCCTCCCTGGAGATATACAAAAGCGTGGAGAATTTAATATTGCTAACATAAATTTATTAGACCATTTTACACAACCAATAATGCACCTTACCATATATATATATATATAGGAACGAGTAGGACCCCGACAGCTGAGCAACTCGTTCCTATTACCTACTCGTTCCTATTACCCACTCTACTACCCTAAGTATTGAGTACTTTGGTGCGTTATGGTCCACCTGGTTCCTTACCACATTTCTTTCGTTATATATATATATATATAACTTTGATAACTTTGATAGGTTTCGGCCAGTATTGGCCCAGGCCATGTCTAACTTAATAGCACCACCTGGCAAAGTCTTACAAATCAGTGTTTGGGCACCATGGCCCACTCGAGCAGACAGTTATTGTCTACGGAGGCATATCCGGGTGTAGGAGGCTTATCCGGGATTTCTTGAAGGAATTTATCCAAAGACTTCTTGAACTTGATGGGGTCTGTCTCTGCTTTGATGTGTCTTGGTGTAATTTTAAAGAGTGCAGGGCCAATTGAGGTGAAATAATTGTGCCGTATTGTTGTTGTGATGCGAGTGGGATTTTTGTCGTGGGAGGATAGCACGGGGCCCAAGCCTTGGGTGTACACTAGAGGTGATGCCAACATCATTTGGGCTAAGCTGATGGAATATTTTCCACATCATACAGATAATGTAGCGCTCTCGGCGATGTTGAAGAGAATAAAGTTTGAGCTTTTCTAATCGACCCCAATAGTCAAGGCCTGTCATGCCAACTATTCTTTTTGTAATTGACCTTTGGGGTGCTTCAACTTTCATGATACTTTGTTTCGTGTGGGGTGACCACAGTGGACAACAGTATTCAAGGTGGGGTCGGGCAAAAGTGGAGAAGAGAAGGATAACAGTATGGATATCTCTCGACTGGAAAGTTCTGAGAATCCAGGAACACATTCTGCGGGCCATATCAACTTTGCTGTTTATATGAGTGGCGCAGCTTATATTGTTGTCCACAATTACTCCCAGGTCTCTAATGTTAATGGAAGCCACTAGAGTTTCACCCGAAAGAAGAGAGTATGGTAGTTTCAGGGCATCCTCTTTTCCAAAGTGGATTAGTTCAAATTTATCCCCATTCAACAGCATATTATTCATCTCTGCCCATTGGGTAACAGCCAGTAGGTCTGACTGAAGGCAGGTCCGGTCACCGACCTCATTGATGACCCTTTGGAACTTGGAATCATCTGCGAAGATTCTGATGTTACAGTGTTTGATGATGTCAGTAATGTCATTAATGTAGATGATGAAAAGAAGTGGGCCCAACACAGTGCCTTGTGGGTCGCCACTGCTGACTTTGGCAGGGCTTGATTTTACTCCTTCAACTACAACATTCTGGGTTCTGCCTATCAGGAAACATTTGATCCACTGTAGTAACTTTTCAGAGACACCAACATTGGATAGTTTTTTCAGTAGAATCTTATGATCAACCCTGTCAAAGGCCTTGCTGAAATCAAGGTAGATGCCATCAGTGTTGGAGCCCTCTCCCAAGGCTCTCAAAACATCGTCAAAGTGATGCAGGAGCTGCGTTAGGCAGTCCCTTCCATTACGAAACCCATGTTGGTTGGAGTTCAGCAGGCCGTTGCTTTCAAGAAAGTGGGTTATTCGTGATCTCACCACCCTCTCAAATACCTTGATAATACGAGGGGTGAATGAGATCGGACGGTAGTTCACTGCAAGGGACTTATTTCCCTTTTTGAAGACTGGGACAATGGACTGGGACAGAAAGTTATATATATATATATATATATAACTTTATAATATAACTTATATATATATATTTATCGGCTCTAAACTCTTGCCCTCTATATATCTACTACACGGAAGTCTCCCAATATCCCTCTCTGTATATCAACAACCACCAAATTATTCCACTCTCTATATCTGATACACAGTATTCTCTTCCAATCCTCTTCTCTATATCAATTAACACCAAACTCTCCCCCTCACTATATCAAATACACGGAACTCTCTTCCAATACCCCTCTCTACACCAATAAATATCAATATCTCCTCCTCTCTTTATCTAATATACAGCACACTCAAACAAACCCACTCTCTATATCAATTACCACTTGATATAGACGTGAATTACTTCGCTCCGGATTTTTACAGATTATTGTAAAAAAAACTGTGAGTTCATTGCTCAATTTAATAGCATTGTTTAGTTTAACCCCTTGCCTGGGCCGTCAGACGTTGAGTCAACTAATTTTCGCCCCTTTCTGGGGCGAAATTTTCATTTTCATCTCAAAACTGTGTAGACTTGGTATCAGCAATGGATGCCATTTCCACCTCGCACACTGTCGTGAAAGCCACGCCCACTAAGAAAAGTGGTGGAGGGAAGGTAGGAGTACAAAGCTTGCAGCCTTCCCCCCTCGCATTATCGAAAAACGTTGAAAATATTGAAACCACGAAACCAAACGCGGTAAATAATACCAGCACCAACAACAAGAACAATGACAATAACACCACAACCAACAACTGCAACGATAGCAACACCAAGGAAAACATGAACAATATTACCAACAGTGACAACAACAGCAGCAACAAAAAAGACAACAACATCAAAACAACATTCGCACAGACTGTTAAAAAAAACGAACTATACACGCCAATAGACATAACAAATGCTAAACAACTATTACAAGACGCAAAACAATTCGTGACTTTTGGCGAAAACGGTGCTTTTAGCATCAATTCTCCACAGGAATTACGTAGAGAGGCTGTCCTGAAAACTGTGGTTTTCAGGACAATATCGAACGAAACAAGAAAACCAGCTCAATTATCACAAAATGAAATTGAGCTGGTTCTAAAAGATGCAATTAAGGACTTAACCTTCATACAAAAATGTAAACTGTTTGGTAGCATTTAGGTGCTAATGAACAACAGTCAACAGCACAAAAGTACTCGGTATCACCCATTGTGTCCCGCCGCTTCACCTTTTTCCCCACATACAGGGGAAAAAGGACACAAAGAATAAAAATAATGAGTATCACACCAAATGTAAATATTTGGTGGATACTATGTGGAATCATTGACTTTGATGAAGACAAGATAATTTCAATAGGAAAGTCCTCCGGATGTGTATTTGGTGGGACCAGCGTAAAAGTTCTGGTGCAAATGAGCCCAGAACGAATAGCAAATATCCCACAACGCGTGCCCCTGGACGGGCTAACGTATATACACATTTCAGTGGATGGAAGGCGGCCGTCATGTTACCACTGCTTAAGCAGGCTCTTCTGCCAACCCCGAACACAACAACACAACCACTACCACCACCACCACCACCACCACCACCACCACCACCACCACCATCACCACGACCACAACAACAACAACAACAACCACAACAACACGGAAAAATAACAACACAAAACACTGTTCCACCCAACCCCTCCCCACCTAAAACAAATACAAAAGCAACCACAACAAAACCCCAAAATATACCCCTCCCCAACAACACGGAAGAGGACTCCATATCAACGTCATCCAGTGACGACGAGGGAGAACCCTTTCAACAGATGAAAAGGAAAAAAAAAAGGCACCACATTAACAAAAATGCCACAAACACACAACCACCAGCACAAACAGAACAAACATCACAAATAAAAAACCACCCCTCCCCAAAACATAACACATACTACAAAACGCAAACACGCACAAGAACAACAAACAAAAACAAACACAACACAACAAAAACTCTATACATACATTAAGAAGAACAATAAAACGTTGATGAAAACAGTAGAAAATAACCCTTCGGTGGAAACCGAAGGGATCACTTTCACCTACGCAGCGAACAAACCGCACCTAATGATGATTAGGGTCCCAACGGAAACCTATGTAACTTTGAAAAAGAACCATCCAATGCATGTGGGGACCAACTGCACCAAACCACTTAACCACGTCCTATTGAGATGTTTCCCCACCCCAACACCAGACGCCCACACCCCACCAAACACCCTAATCCCACCACACACTGATGTCCTCACCCCACCACAAACCACCACCCCACCAAACAACCCTTCCAACACCCCCATGGAAATTGTGCAGCCTGGTCCCCAGGAGACGAAGAGGTAAGTAATTTCCTTTCCTCTTCCTTTTTAACTCTTCAGCACCAACATGGCCAATATAAGAGGTGGATGTGTGAATGCACGCGGCCTGGGGATGTCCTGGAAACAGGGCAAAATCTTAAATGACCTCAGGTCGCACAGAGTGGATGTAATGGTTATTTGCGAGTACAGGAGCAGCAGCGAGCGCCAACAGGCCCCCATCTTCGACGACTTTGAGATCTACGCATCTCTCTGTCAGCCAAGGGGTCGGGTGGGGTGGTCGTTCTGCTGCGAAAATACCTGGGTCTTGCCACACAGAAAGTACACCTGGACCCGAGGGTCGACTGGTAGTTTTAGACGTCGGCAGTGGTGAAGGTGGAGCTTTCAGGCTGGTGGCAGCGTATGCCCCATCTGGGACACCGCGACCGGACTTCTTCCGACGCCTGGAGAATTTCCTGGTAACGTCTCGCTCCTTGCTTTTAGTGGGGGACTGGAATGGTATCCTGGATGCACGTTGGGACTATGTAGGGGCATGTCCCGATAAAGGGGGGTGTAACAGCCTCAAACGATTAATCGGTCGATTTGATCTGGCCGATAGATATCGACTAGATTTTCCGACTGTGCCACTGTGGACGTGGAATAATCCCAGCGGAACATCTAGGTCGTACCTAGATAGGTTCCTAGTTAGAAATAAGGATAGGGACATATTAAGCTGTCCACGAATGTTCATGGTTGACTATTCGGATCACAAGTTGGTGACCGGAGTTGTCAACCTTGATAGAACTCATAGACAGGGACCCGGTTACTGGCAGCTAAACTTGTCTTTATCGACAAACAAAGCTTACAGTAAACGGATTAGCACACTAGTTAAGCAGCGTTTGACGGGGGAAATTGTCAACAGCAGGTGGTGGGGCTCTCTCAAGAGAGAAATTAGAATAGAATCGATAGGTTTTAGTCGGCAATTAGCATCAGATAGCAATAGAGCTGAAAGGGAATTAACAAATAGAGTAGAAGAGGCGATTAGGAGTGGCAACGTGGCCGGCGTGCTGGCATCAAGAACGGCCCTAGACCAGTTCTTTGATGCGAAGCACGAGGGCTGCGTTGTCAGGAGTAAAATACGTGCTCTGGGTAACGAGGGAGCCAAAGCTGTTAGCTGGGCCCCAGCGACAGAGGCAAAAAGTGGAAACAAGTCCACGATTCGGTCTTTGAAGGACCAGGATGGACGCGTAATCCTTGAACCTGAGCGGATGAGCGCGGCTTTTCAACGGCGCTTTGAACGACTGTTCGGGAGGGGTGGCGGACTGGGTGGGGCCATGTATCTCGGTCCATACCTCGACGGTCTGGCGCGGCTCTCGGACGGGGAGGAGAAGTCTTGCGAGAGGCCGATTTCAGCCGCTGAAATAGGGGAAGCGCTGAGCCAATGCGGGAAACGCAAATCTCCGGGTCTCGATGGTCTACCATACGAACTTTATGTAGCGATGCCGGGCTTGTTCTCCGGTCTCCTCGAGGCGGTCTACTGCAACTGGCAACAGAACGGGAGAATTCCCAGTTCTGTGACCAAGGGCGTAGTCACGCTGGTGAGGAAGGACGAGAACAAGGGGGATGACATAGATAACTTCAGGCCCATAACTCTGCTAAACACAGAGTTAAAGATTTTGGCCAAGGTGTTAGCGAAGAGGTTGGCGCTTGTCGTCGGGAACCTGGTGGGAGAAGCGCAGACATGCGCAATCCCGTCCAGGTCCATACACGACAACCTCCACCTCATGCGATACATTGTAGAGAGGGTAGGGAACGAACCCGGCTTTGGTGGGGCCCTGATCAACTTGGATCAATCTAAGGCGTTCGATAGGGTTGACCATCGGTACCTGGATGCGGTGCTCGTGGCGGCAGGCTTCGGACCAGTTTTCAGGGGCTGGATTGCTGCAATGCACAACAGCAACATCTGCTCGAGGGTCAAGGTGAACGGCTACCTCTCGGAGCCGTTCCAAATCACGCGATCCATCCGACAGGGATGCCCTCTCTCCTCCCTCCTGTATGTGCTGGCTCCCGAGCCACTACTGCGGAAGCTGGAGCTGTTGCAGGGCATCCCCTTGGAACCGGGATTGCGGAAAGCGGTGTCGGCCTACGCCGATGACTTGACAGTAATGGTGTCGTGCGCCTCGGAAATCGGGCAGATCGGCACCTTACTGGAGGAATATGAAAGGTTCACAGGAGCCAAGCTGAACCGGGACAAGTCCGTCGGTTTGCAACTCGGTACGTGGAGGGGCAAACGATGCCTTCCGACGGCATGGTCGGACGCTGGACGGAGGGACCGGTGAAGCTGCTCGGGGTCTGATTCGGACCGGACCTCCAGGTGGAGAAAAACTGGGACGAGGTAACGGGCAAGGTATTTGCACTCGCCTATAAGTGGGCCGAGTGCAAACTATCCCTGAAAGGTCGAGCGGAGGTGGCGAACGCTTATATAGCGCCCGTCATCTACTACCGCTTGACCGTCGTGCCTTGCCCAGAGAAAACAATCGCCAAAATGGAGCGCGCGCTCTTCCGATTTCTTTGGAACAAGTGGGCTCCGAGATGCGTGTATGACGAGGAAACCATCGCACACGCACTCGTACACTGCCCGGGCGTTGCTGACCTGTGGGGCTATGTGGAACGACTACTGTCGCGGGTGGGACCAATCCGGTTGACCACCGAGAACATTGTCACGATAAAACCGCCTCCCTCTTTCAAAAACGAAGGAGAGGCGGTTTTCCATTGTGTGATAGCCATGGCGAAAGAAGTTGTATGGTGGACAAGGTTGAAAGGGCTGAGGTCAGACACCTTTCTCTCCGGCCAACAACTGGTCTTTTTTTTCAAGTACCACTTTAGAAGAAGGATCAGAATGGAGAGAGAGGTGCTGTATCCCAGCAAGTTTTATGAAAGGTGGGTGAAAGTAGCGAGAATGGCCCGAGTGAATGGGCCTTCTCTCTATATCAGCCTGTAGGTGAGAGAGGAGAAGAATGAGAAGAGTAAGGAAGCACCCGCTCTTTGTGCTCCTGAAGAGGAGGGTTGCACATTTTTTCGGTGGTGTGTGCGACCCATGTCAACGCCCCTCCCTATTGAGGACATCGATTGTTAAATTTAATTTGTTATATGTTTTTTACACGTCTTTTTAATTGTTTGTAAACTCCCCCCTTTGTATTTGTCCCAATCTTTGATGCCCTGGTGGCAAATAAATAGAAATTTATATCAATTACCACCAAACTCTCCCCCTCTCTATATCTACATCTATTCCCCCCATCTGTCTCTACATAACATGTACATAAATTGTAGAACATATACAAATAGATGTGTGTTTTGGTAATTTGGGGAGAAAAATACAATTATTAGGGGGGGGGGGGGCATGTGTCCCTGGCCTCCCCAGTTCCACCACCCCTGATATATATATGTATATATAAATATACATATATATATATATATATATATATATATATACATATACATCAGGGGTGGTGGAACTGGGGAGGCCAGGGTTTCATGCCCCCCCCCTAATAATTGTGTTTTTCTCCCCAAATTGTGTGTGTATATGTATATATATAATACACACACACACACACACACACACACACACACACACACATATATATATATATATAATTTATATATTTTCTATATTTTTTTCTATATATATATAATATATATATTTTCTATATGTTTTCTGCATAAACATTTTCCACCAAACCACAGATACCACCAAATATTTAACAGGTATACTGTTAAATTCTCATACTCTACATCAAACAATCTCCAGCAAAAAATAAGCAACTACAACATTTATAAATTTAAAAATAATATGACCACACCACCACAACATAATTTAAATAAGACTGCACCTTTTAAAAGGACAAATAATACAATCCTTCAACCTGCAAAACACAACCACCCAAATCACCAAAACAAAAACAACATAACACAAAATCACAATACAACCCCAGCACTAAATCACCCACAAAGCAGCTTTCATTCTCTCTCTAACATTAATTGCAATAAGAATAGCTCAATGATTAATGAGAATTATGTAGGTACTCCCAACAACCATCTTACGTATGGCTGTAATTGCAGAAATAGAAGCGTTTGCCCCTTCAATGGCAACTGTTTGATTAATAATGTAATATATAAATGCACTGTGTCTACTACTGACTCCAACAAATCATATATAGGATCTACATCGAATACATTTAAGAAAAGATATTACGCACACTCTAGTAGCTTTAACAATACTAAACTAGCTAACACTACATTTTTAGCTGAAGCAGTAAATAACTATAAAAAGAAAAAAACAGATGTCAAGTTATCGTGGAATACCATTCTGCAAAGAACTCCATATATTGGAAACAGGAGAGAATGCAGATTATGTTCAGGGGAGATCTTGGAAATGACTAAATCTAAGGACGATTTACTGAATAAAAGACAGGAACTGATTATAGCTTGTAATCACCGTATACGAAAAACATTTAAATACTATAAACCTAATTAAATATTCTAAATAGCAACTCACTATAATTCTATATAACGTACCATTTGATAGTATCCCCTTCCCCTAATTATACGCCTTCCTGCTTATTTTTTAATTTTTTAACCTTTTAATTTGTTAGCTTCCATAGATTCATGCGTTACTGACAAATGGCAACAAGGTACATAACCACCTGTAATTGCATGGGTATACATGTATCTATGTATGTATGATATGAGAATATATATATATATGTGTATGTACATGTGTATGTATATGTGTATGTGTGTGTATATGTGTATCTACATATATGTGTACTTTTGTGATCTATAAAAATTATGCGCTTTGACTATATGTCAACATGCATTTATCTGGGATTGATTACTTATACATAGACACACTTGAAAATATTTACTATTTTATATTTTATGATGTATCATACGCTTTATTATACTATATACAATGTACCATACCGTACTATATTATATTACATTATATTATATTATTATATTATTATATTTCATTATCTAATTATAATTTTCATCTTTTAATATACTATCCTTCCTAGTTATGACCATTACTTTACCTATCTATATTTATCATAGCTATCTCTGTATATTTTATATTTACTTATTTATATTCACCTAAAAATTCCATACAACACAACTCAACATTTAATTTTTACATTCCTTTTTAAACTTCACTCCACCATCTACATTCAACTATCAATATAACAATCCCTTTTTCCTCACAGGTTCTTTATAGTAATTCTATTTTTAACACCATTCAACCATTCCTTTCAAAGGGTCATGACCTCAACTAAAGTGAGTTATTTTTCATCTTAACATCATATGGGAAAAAAACAATTTGATTGGGTTGTTCTTCAGCTACCTTCAAATAAGGTCATAGAACTCAATTTACTACTGATTTTGAATAACATTCTCATTGCTTTTGACAACCGCTGATGATATACATGTAAGTAACTATATTCCTTATCTGATATTTTGTAACTAACCCTACATAGATCGATAACGAAATATGAGTACGGTGTATTATTATCACCTAGAAACGATCGTAAAGCAGTGAAGTATATTTCTAATGACTTGAATTTTTATTTCATTGTTTTAACTTATAACATGACTCTGTTTTCCTTTTGATGTTTTATTGTTTTCCGGGATTTATTTTAACCTATAAGGTTTTCAACATATGGATTACATTGAGTTCTTCATGCAGACTAGACCCCACAACTAACCGTGGATATTTCTGTGTATATATATACATATATATATATACACACACACACACATATACATATATATATATATATATACACACACATATATATATATATATACGGTGGGTGAAGAAATGAGCAATGTCTTCTGTTTGTCCGAGTCTCTTGCGTGTTCTTATCATTTTGCTACATAAATACACACACACACACACACACACACACACACACACACACACACACACACACACACACACACACCCCCCCACACCCCCCCCCCACACACACACACCCACACACACATACACACATACAATATATATATAACTTTTAGTATGTGTTCAAGTTCTAACTGCCTGATAGGGTCATATCTGTTGAATAATGGTTATCACCGAAATATATATAACAGCGAATATGTGTGAGAACGAACTTAGTTTATCCTGTTGACTTACACTTCTTATATATATATATATATATATATATATATATATATATATATATATATATACATAGAGAGAGAGAGAGAGAGAAACAGAGATAGAGAGATAGATATTCATATGCGGTGCTCCAGCATGACCACAGACGACAGGCTGGAATATGTAATAGGGTAACAGAGTAATATGCACTCACACTCATACCAACACACACAAACACATGTATATATATATATATATATAGGTGTGGGTACAAGTGAAAGAAAATAGCAATCAACACATAATGTGGAAATTGAAAATGAACAGTGAGGTCAGATTTCTGCTATTATATTTTTTAGTGAAGAGCATTTTAAATTAGTTCTGTATTACAATGTTTATCTTCAACTTAAATCTGAGCAAACGTAACTCGATTACAAAAACAAACCCCAAATTACAAATAAATATATGCAATTATCAGAGAATGTCCTAACTGGTATCTTACATCTAGAGACAAGTTATTGTATTACTAACAATATGGTTGAGGGGAAAATATCTCAGAATCGTGTTCTGAGTATTAAATACAAAAGCGATAGTTTTGAAATATATAATATTCTTTCATCCCTTTAGCCGAACTCTTGGTGAAGCTGTAGGGGCACCGTCGTGATATACGGAGTTTATTTGGAATTTTAAACCTGACGGAACCCATTTCCTCTACAGCTTGGAAGACTCGTCGATTTCTTCCAGAGAGATATAGTGTGTGTGTCTGGGGGGGGGGGGGGGAGAGGAAGATAGAGAAGTGAGTAAGAGATATAGAGGAAGAATCGACCCCACTTCTAAACTGGTAGAATTTTTTATCGATCTCGAAAGGACAAAAGGCAACGATGACCTCGGCGTGATTTGAACACGGAACTCACAGAGAGTCAGAATGAATTCCGCAAAACATTCTATCCGAGAGTCTAACAAATCTGTCAATTTGACTAAATAATATAAATAATATAAAAACTAAATAATATAAAAAATTATAGTGAAATTATTCAACCAATTAGTTGACAAAATATCTTCGCTGGATTGTTTAATGACTAAAAAACATAAATTCCAATAAGATCAGAATTTTTGCATCACAGCGACCTTTGAGATTGCAGTGGATTTGGATTGTAAAGTCAACTGATGCAAGCAGCAGACCTTCTCTGAAAACCATATTCTACCAAGTTAAAGGTAATACGAAAAGCTATCAAAATCTTGAATGGAATGGACTTCCCCCTGTTTCGGCGATGAGTGTTCCATTTGTTTATGGATTTGTAATATTTTCATTAATTTCGTAGGGATGAAAGGCAAATATAATGACGGGGATACTTGAACTCAGTGAGTACAGAAAGCTAGAATGAATACTGACGTTTTAACGACTTTGTCAAATCAATACCTAAGTGACATGAAATGACTTGAATATTGATAAAAACTGTTTGAATTATATGATCCTCTACATTATTTTATTGTTAGCTATCATAAGTGTATTTCTTAAGTAGAGTCATTAGAGCATCAGACAAAATTATGTGCTGTATTTAGTTACGACACTCTACGTTTTGAGTTCAAATCCCACCGAGGTCAAGTTTGCCAGTTATCATTCCGAGGTCGATGAAATAAACTACCAGTTATGTACTGGGGCCGATATAAGAAACTTTCCGCACCCTTAAACTTACTGGCATTTAGAGAGAATTATTACTTATCATGTGAGCAGTGGATTGGCAGGATCTGTAGAACGCAGAAGAAAATCTTTTGTGACATTTGCTCCATGTTTTTATATTCAAATCCCCCCAAAGTCATATTTTCAGAGTCTTATATAGTATTTGCTTTTAATCGTCTAAGTTAATACCTTTTTGTTCTTGAGGTTAAAATGATAAAGTGTTTTCTTATCTCTAAATAACCTGTAATGATTTAGCAGAAAATATCTAAAACATGGTTTTGTTAATTCAAATGTTTGCAATATATTTAATAGCAGAGAGATCGTTATGAACATTTACAATGTTATCTCTTAATATCATCTCATGATTTAGCAGAAAATATCTAAAATATGATTTGTTATTAAAATATGTAAAAATTTGCATGAAACTAATGTAATCACTTAGTCATAGTGATGCTTCTTACTTTTCAAGTCTTACTAGTGTGGTAAAAAGACGTTAACAGGTGTTGATATTTTCGGGTTCATCTACAATCTTATATGGATAAGAAACACCAGAGACAGCTGGAGAATCATTTTCTTCTTTGGCAAATACTTTATGTAAGAATATATTCAGTTGTGTGATGGTAGTGGATTGGCAGAATTTGTAGAGCGTCAGAGAAAATGCCACTGTGGTATTTAATCTGGTTATTTACATTCTGACTTTAAATCACACAGAGGTCAACTTTAATTTAGTTATTACTGATAACTATCTTCCTGTCGGAGGTTGCACCCTCTTTCCTCTACATTCCCAATAAAAATCCATATTCTAGTAATATATTGTGATTTCGTACTCAGAACGGTAGGCATGACCAGTATCCTAACCAGATCCTAAGTGTGTCGGATTGGCAGAAATTGTAGAACTTCGGATAAAATGCCACTGTGGTATTTGTTCTGGCTCTTAACATTCTGAGTTAATATCTTGCCGGATTCAACTTTCCGTTCATTACTTCAAGGATCGATAAAATAAGATACCTGTCAAGTAGTAGGTCTGATTTAATCAATTTTTTGCCCTTTCCCCGAGATGTCTTGGCCTTATTACTATGTTAGATACAATATGTTTAGTGGTCTTGCTTCGATTTGTTTTTTGTACAGTTAAATAATCGACATGTATAAATATATTAGCATTCCTCCATCCCTTTTATTGTAGACTATATTATTATTATAGGCGAAGGATTAGCAGAACTGTTAGAACGTCGGATAGCAGGCTTTGCATTATTCGTTCCGGCTCTCTGCGCTTTGAGATCAAATCCCACCAAGGTCAACTTTGCCTTTCATACTTTCGAGGACGATAAAAGATGTATCAATCCAGTACTGGGATTGATTCTTCCTTTACATATATCTCTCTCCGTCACTGGAATAAATCGACTGCGTTTGGAGAGGGAATGGTCTCTGCAAGGCTTTAAATTCCCAAGACACCCTTTATATCAGTACAGGGCCCCTAAATCTCCAACAGGAGGCACAGAACGATACATACATATCAATAGAGCAATCTCTCTTTTCTTCCCTTTTGAAAATTGGGAGTATCACTCCCGATTGTCATTGTATTGGTGCCTTTCCAGTCTTTGCACCTCATGTACATCAGAAGATGTGACAGAATTTAGGAGGTCAGCAAAATATTCTCTACACCTTGAAAGGATGCCCCTCTCTTCACAGAAAAGAACCACTGACGAGTTCTTGATAGCGCGCGTTTGTTTGTGTATGAGGACTTTTTATTACGAAGTAGCTGGATGATCTACTAGAATAATTTATTTGCTGATCTAAAGTCGGATTCCAGCTTATACCGAAACTCCTAGCATACCTTAACTTTACTGTCTCTGTTGCGCCATTTTATGACAGATTGTATCACGAATATAAAAAGAAAGTCATATTTACAAATAAAAAGTTGTAATCCTCTTTCGTCGGATGGCATCATGAAATTCCTGAATGAACCAGGTTGTCTTCTCGCCACTCACTTTCACACCGAGCAGCATTTAATAGCTGAATCAGATACTACACAGAGTGAAATAGTTTCCACTCCATTCCAATGCCATCATTTTGATCAGAGGGTTCTCTGAATTTGGATACAACAATATTTGCATACCTGGTTTTGATCACCTCATTAGCCCACGTTTCCCACTTTTCCTCGAGCTCGAGCTGGACCTGCCAGTTTTGTGAGTTTTCTTGACGTCAGTATCATATTGCAGATCATTAGAAGGTAATCTGTTGATAGCAAAGCCCCTCTCTTAAAACGAATATAACAGTAACGGAGAGATCAGAAACAATTTAAAATATCAGTTATTGACTTGTTTCCGATTTCCCTTGTACCATATATATTTATGGATATCTTTGTACTGAAAGAAGGTATTCATAGAGAGCCCTTACTAGAACAGAAATTCAATAAGGCCTCTCCGCTCGCATTTAGAATGGGATCGGCGGTCAATCCAATCACTCCTTCCCATGTCAAGTAATCAGCGCCAATATCTACAGTGAAGTTTCCCATTAGGATATATGACTTAGTCTTAACCATAGCTAATGCTATAGTGGCTTCATCAAGGAAGGATCTGTATTCAGACAGTGTTTGGTGCATAAACTTGCACAATCAACAGAGACATTTCTCTCAGCCTAAGCTTCCAGAGGCAAATATTCTTTCCCAATGGGGTCCATTCTATAGCACATTTCAAAGGTCGGGATCTTGTGAGCAGCGCTGCCGAAGTTGGTACGTTCGTACAAATTTGGTACTATTTGCCTTTGATTTGACGGCCAGACTTTTTGCTACATTTTAGAGATTGTATTTGCTTTGCGAATTTGGCTTAATTGATATTCGAAAATCACCATTTAATGATTTACCATTCACCAGCTATCATGACTTTTACGTCGAGAAGTTATCCATTAAATGCATTTGCCTGTCAGATCTCACCTGAAGTCAATAACACTTCTGCGTATTATTTCAAATCGGCAGCCAACCATCTGCTATATTATCCTAGTAGCCCATAATATTCGCTCACAATCTATCAGTGGACGTTTTACTTAAATACCTTCTTCTGGCAATACGCAAGGACATCTAAATATATATAGATTAAGAACAATTCTTGGTTGACAACCATATCAGTTCAGTTAAGTAGTTGTGTCACAGTGTGCAGTGTGCTTTGATGGTGTCTTCTTTCAATATCTGAACTGTTTTGATCTTTTTAGAACATTTTAATCCATGATGAGTGGGAAAAAAAGATTATAGAACATCTTACTGATAGAGACAAAAATTACACTCCTCATAAGATAAAATTGAATTCCACTATCTATGAAAGAAAATTCCCGTCAAAATTATTAAATGATGAGAAATTTTCAACGTGGTTGAAATTGAGTAAAAAGAACGCAATGTAAATTGTGCACTTGTGAGATAGCTGGTAGAGTAAGTTAAAGAGACTAGCATAAACAGACAGAAAAACCCCCCAAACAAATGTGAAAGTACCGAAAAAAACAGTGAAGGTGACAGATTTCATAATGTTTTGCTAACTTAACGAAAATAACATTAGTTGTGCAGATTTATTGTTGCGCACAACCTACCCATTGCTATTTTGGATCATTTGCCTGGACTTATTGCTAACGTATGCTCTGATTCAAAAATTACCAAAGACATCAATTGCGCAAGTACTAAAGGAACTTGCATTTTTTCAAATGTGATCGGTCCCCATGCTTTCAATAATTTATTGTCTAAACTAAATTCAGCAAAGTTCTCCCTAATTGTATATGAAACAATGGACATTTCTACCAACAAGCAGCTTGTTCTAGTAGTGAGATATTACAACTCTGAAATTCAAAAGACTGTGGAGGAGTTTACAATTGTCTACAATCAATTTTCATTGAAAGTAATATTTCTTTTGAACATTAAATTGGATTTACCAGTGATAATGCCATGGTTATGGTGGGCAGCAAAGCAGGAGTTCAACATATGCTGAAGCAGAAAAATCCTGATATATTAATACAGCCTTGTGTTTGCCATTCCTTACACCTGTGTACTTCTAAAGTTTGCAATGAAATATGTTATTTGCAAGAATTATCAAGAAATTTGTTTTCGTACCTAAGTAACAGTTCAAAGCGCCTAGTTAAATATGAGGAATTTCAAACAATTACAGATATCAGTCCTCACAACATTTTTCATATTAGTTACTCATTATTGCCTTTGAAACAAATTATCAAATAATTTAGGAGCATTGGTCAGCATATTTCACAATGGCAGCATTGAAAGATGGTATCCCCCATGATGACTTCCAAAATATTAAGGTAATTACAGAGCCCATGACAAAAATACCTTTTGTTTTCCTTGTTTATACTTTACTGGATATTGATAAGCTCAATTTGGTGTTCCAAGCAGGCATGTATAGAATTCATAAATTATGAAAGTCCATTAACACCAGAATGAAAGCTATTCTCAGTAACTTCATCAAAAGAGTTATTGAAACTGAACGATCCAGTAAAGTAAAATATGAATGATACTTCTATATCACTTAAAATAGAAGACATCTGTTATGGTGTCACTGCAGAAAACTATGCCACCCCCATACACACACACACACTTTCCCTGAAAAAGATTACAAGAATTTCGAGTAAAATTATTATGTTTCTATGAGTGTCTTTCGAAACAAATGATGCAACACTTTTGATCATGTGAAATGTTTATAAATTTAGAGCTACTTTAAACCTGACCAATGTTATTGAAGTTAAACCAAAATTGACCATGCCATTAGAAATAAATTTTCAAACCTTGTGCATAAAGACCAATATGAACAAATAGATAGAGAATGGAGGGAATTTACTCTGCAAGATGCATATTCTAATGTAAACAAAGAGCCTGAGAAATACTGTCTTCTTCTTTCTCGAGAAGAATGTGGTGTCCTATTTCACGACCGGTTACTATCTAATACAACTTCTTTCATCGCCACATTCTTCAGCAGCCTTATAAAAAGTTTTCCCCTCCTCAACATAGAAAAAGAATCACACTGCTTTTAAAACATCAATAATAAATGCCCTGCTAAGATCAAAGTCTCTACTGCAGAATGTAGACTGCACTAAGTAGCATCCACAACAGCATCTTTGTCTCAAACTGCAAGAAAGAAACTAATAAAAGAAAAGTGTGGAAGAAGCCATTTCTTTTCAATTAAAATACATAAAGTAAATGTAAAACATTTTCGTTTTTTTAAATTTATGTGGTTTCATATTGATGTAATTGGATTTAGTACGCTTTTGGTACTATCGAGAAAAAAAAGTTTCGGCAGCCCTATTTGTGAGTGTAGTTATTTCTGGTACCAAACCTGAATGGTGGAGGTTCCATCCTCCATCCAATTCTATACAAGAGCAACGGTACTCTGTTGAGGAAACCCCGACTACCTTTAGCCCGTAACATTTGACCTCCTCCATTAGTCCCTGCTCATTTCTGGAACCTCTTTGATGTCTGGAGATACGCAACTTTTGTACGTCCAGACTACACCTCCCAGGACAGGTCGCATTTCCATCGTCAGTCTTTTCAGCGTTAGATGGAGACTGTAAGACGTAAACTCATTTTGTAAGGCATGAACTCGTCCCTTGTTACCCTTCGCAAAGGATGATGCGGTATGGTTTCATTTATTGAATTAGGTCATACTGCATGTTTTGGCGGTTTTATTCGCATTATTCACAAAGTTGTCAATTATCGCAGGCCGGTGAAGACTAGACCTTTTTTAGAGGCGGCCTTTATTCATCATATTGTAATGAAAGTTTTATATAAATGTTGGCTTCTTTGTTTGCATTTCTTTGTTGAAAATGTTCCATGACTAATATGATTCGCACCACTCGTCGCTGCTGTTGTTGCTAGTTCTTAACCAATCGATCGTGTTAACTGCATTTATTGACGACAGCAAATAGCCATGACATTAGTCATCTACGTGCAAATGCTGCAGAATAGTAAATATAAAAATAAATAACAGGTTAAGGAATGTCAGTAATGCTTGAATACAGCATGACTAAAGGATTAATGAGGTCATATCGCAATCATTAATTCCCGAATTCAACCCAATTACGTAACATCTTGGAAAAATTTCATTTACCATAGCATCGAGTCGATGCATACCTTTTATGTGGAATTTGTACATGGAAAATTCTTGGTAACCCGACTGATGGACTGTACTTGTAATTATCACACATGATTGACATGCGCAACCTGATTGGAAATTGGGAGTGCTATCAGGACTGACAGGTGTAAGACCAGTCGGTTGGAATTTGCAGACGACACGGTATTACTTAAACCACCAGAAGGTTATCTACAACATGCACTTAAGAGGTTCTACCTGAATCATTTTGAAAGATTGCATCTGATGGAACCCTCAGGAAGACGTGTCTAAGGACTCTGTCCTCACGGCCTTCTGAATTAGAAGAAGAAGAAGAAGAAGAAGAAGATTTGACAGTGATTTGACTTTTATTTCTAATATCTGGTTTAGGGTGGGGTGGCTGTTGCAGCGGGTGCTGCTGGCCATTGTTCACGGGAATGCTTTTGCGGTCTTGTCCGCGGGGTGCAGCTCCATTACCGCCGCGCCCTAGGCCAGATCCCAATCACTCTTAGCCCCAATCATTCTTCTGCGACGCCAGAGCCCTTTCCAATCTCTTCCTTTTCCGTTTTTATTTATATTTTCTTATTTTACATTCCACTCTCTCTTTTCAATCGATTTTTATTTATTTGGTATTTACATAGAATTCTGAAAGTAATCAATAATTTCGAGGCTTTAGTAATCTATATTCGTGTACAGATATTTTTGCATACACAAAAACAAAATATAAACAAACGTATTTACTTCACGAGGCTCGATAAGGATAAATATATATCAAATATATAAGAACCCCAGAGCAAATCCCGAGCAACGCCGGGCCATTGTGCTAGTCTATATATCTAAAACAGAGAATGAATGTCTGTCTGTCTGACTCCCTAAAACTCGAGAACCACCCAACCGATTTTTTTCAAACTTTCCATGCCATAGGGACCGCATTAGATAGCTATAACGTCACGCCCTTATAATATTTGTCTGTATGTCTGACTGTCTGCATTACGACATTATGACACTATCTGTGTGTGTGTGTGTATATGTATATATATATAGTGTGTAACGTTTTTCGAAATATTTATTTCTGCGTTCACAGATTGATTTTTTTAGTTTCAGAAGATCCCGTTAAAGGTGAAAGCAGCGATTCTTCGCTTAAACTTTAATCTGTTATTTTAATACATATATATAATTATATATTCATGTACAGATATTTTTGCATACACAATAACAAAATATAAATAAACGTATTTATTACACGAGGCTCGATAAGGATAAATATATATCAAATGTATAAGAACCCTAGAGCAAATATTGTTCTCATTGCTGACGAGGCAGAAGGGGATATACACAATTGGCTGAAGAAGGATGATACTGTGTTAGTAGTACGACCAACGGCTGCTATCACACCAACAGCAGCAAAAACAAAAACAAAAAAGAGAGGGAACGCAATTACATGCTTTTGAAAAATCTTAATGGAAAATTATTTGCCTATTCACCCAAGGCGACTTTTTGTTAGGACTTCTGCATCAATTGGTGAACATACGACGAAACTGTTTCAGAAAGGAGGGATAAACATGCCAATCTATGTTTAGAAACCCGAGCAACGCCGGTCCATTCTGCTAGTATTATTCTAAATCAACACACGATGCCTTCTAGTTTAGTGCATATCTCATTTCTAACAAAAGTAATCAACGTTTACAGAAACAGGCAATTGAGAGACATAACTTATATCAAAGCACAATGTAGACGACAGAAGGAATATAAAAACTGTCACGGATAATTTTAAAATCTCCTTACATAAACCATATTTTTATTTTTTTATTTTGCAATTCATATTTCCAAGTCACTAACAGCCGTCGTCGTCGGCATAGTTGTTAGTATTGGTATTGGTGTTGTTCGTGTTGGTGGTGGTGATAGTGAAACCGGTGGCAGTGTCGTCATCGTTGTTGTTGTTGTATGTGTTACCGACGTTGTAAGTAGTATCTATTGTGGCTATTAAAAAAACGTCATAGCATGTAACGACCAAACAAACCTTCAGAGAAATCCGGTAACTTCCTGTTAACTAACGTCTCTACAAACAACTAAATAAAAAACTAACTTTCTGCTCAACTCACTTATACATTACTGGAAGCTGCCATTGTAACTGGTGAGGTAGACTTCCTGTTGGGATGAGAATACTGAAATATTGAGTCATTAACTATGAAATGTTCGATTTCCTTATGCACATTCAATTCGGTATCGGACATTTCAATGACCTACGCCGAGGTTAGCTTTATCTTTCATCCTTACGGGGTCGATAAAATGAAGTACTAGTAATGCGTTAGGGACGATTTAATCGACTCCCATCCTCTACATTAAAAAGAAATTGTTAGCATTGTACTTAAATAAGAAACTATTATATATTTCTAACATTGACACAAGGATAGCAATTCGGGGAACGGGAAAGTCAATTATATCGACCCTGTACATAATCGATACTTATTTTATCGAACGCGGAATAATAAAAGACGAAGTTGATCTTAGTGGCACCTGAACTCAGAAAGTAAACGGCTACAACAAGTATAACACTGAATCTGTATATGTGTGTGTGTGTGTGTGTGTGTGTGCGTGCGTGTGTGTGTGTGTGTGCGTGTGTGTGTGTGTGTGTGTGTGTGTGTGTGTGTGTGTGTGTGTGTGTGTGTGTGTGTGGGTGCAACGGTTTTAATGATACAGTTGTCTATAAAACGAAATAGTGTGTGTATATGTGTGTGTATATGTGAGTAAAACAGGGTGTGTGCATGTAAGTACGAAACTATGAGCAAAAGTATTTTAATATAAGTGTGTGTATGTGTGTATACAGAGCAGTGAAAGGAAAAGTAGAGTGAGCATATATAGTCGACATGTATTAGTTGTAAGAGAAGCTGCTAATGATCAAGAGAAAGCGATAGGAATCTAGGGGTGTGATAATGGACGGGGTATTAGAGAAATTGGGGAGGTGAGTTGAGACCAAGAGGGAAATAAGACCCAAGGCGGTGAATTAGACTTTGTTCAGTTCTGGTGCGCGAGGCCTGTGATCCATGATGTAAAAGGACACCCAGGACTGAAACATGTAGGGAAGAATGACCAGGAGAATAGAAGTGACGGGCGACAGGAGTATCCAAACCGAGTCGTATGACCCTCAAATGCTCAATATATATATATATAGTGTACCGCCGATAATCGCGGCCCCGGTTATTCGCGGAATCATAAATATCTTCCGTGATGTTTTAATGGCTTTTTTCTTGGCAATATATATTTTTTCACGTTTTTTAACGCTAAATTATTAAAAACAATAAACTGTATTTGCCAGCCCATATTTTACTTTATGTATTGACGATTTTTCTTAACTACGCCCAATATTCGCGGTTTTTCGCTCTTCGCGGGTGGCCTAGGAACATAATCACCGCGAATAACGGGGGACAACTGTAAATATATATATAGAGATTATGCAACCTTGAACTTCTTTATATCTTGAAATCTAAAAACAACTTACTAAACGACAGAATCGAACGATCGTTATACTGCAGCCACAAACTGAAGGCTAAATTTTCTCACTATAAAAGTAACTTAACATAATTTGAACTCGAGACTATTACACCACTTTCTCGCTAACTAATTTAACTCATTACTTACTTCCTAACTATATCCCCCCCCCCCCCCCCCACATACACAGTACTAACCAGTACATTGCTTATCGTAATATATGGATACTTAAGTGCGATCAGCAAACTACAACTATCAACTCGGTGTATATCACTTTTCCTTCCCCTTCTCTTAACTTTTTTTTCTATCTCCTCTCTCTCTCTCTTTCTCTCTCCCTCTTTCTTTCTCTCTCTCTCTCTCTCGCTCTCTGTCTACCTCGCCCCTTTTCTACATCTATTAACCTGCTCTCTGTAGCAATAAATAATTCCAAACTTGATAATATCAACACAATGCCTAAGTTGTCACTTTGAGAGTAAGCAGTATAATAAAACCACTTGTTGAACCCCTGTCACAGCATTTAGATTAAGCTATCTGTATTCTTCAAACCTCTCTATCACATTTCTCCTACCCCTACATATCTGTCACTCCCTCTCCCTTTCTTTCTCTCTTCCTTTTCTACTCCATCTTCCCTAATTATTCCCTTTAAGAAATATAATGAAATCATGATTCAACCATTCATTCTGAAGATTTGGTGGTACGAGCAGCATTTGAAAATTGAGTATCTGCAAATTAATAACTACTAATCTGCATATAGCATGACTAGGTTGTGTAACAACTAATGAAACATTTGTAAACACCTGGAATAAATTACCTTTTGTTTGTTGGCTACGTCGAAGCCCAGATCTCCCAGTACGCTGGACCGACTCCTGAGCTATACAGTCGTTATATCGACGATAGTATCGGCGCCACCTCTCTATCACTAGAACAGCTCGAATGTTTTCTTTCTTTTGTCCAATCTTTCCATCCTGCTCTCAATTTCACTGCCTCCGTCTCCGATTCTTCTGTCGCTTTTCTAAACATCTCTCTATCTATTAATCTCTCTACCTGTTTTATTAATCATTCTTTATATATATATATACGAATGGAAGTACAGCATATTCGAAGCCAGAGCCTCAGCTAAGCCGACGAATGCTTTCAGCAGTGCAGCCAAGCACTCGACAAGGTATAGAATCTCAGAGTAATATATATATATATATATAAACCACAGACCCTCCATCTCAACTCTACTTTTGAAAAGCAGAAGAACTGCGAAACCGGTAAAGGAACCAAATAAATATATATATTGAAAAAAAAAATAAGACTCCAGTTGCATTTTCGATTTCATCTTTTTTTCTTTATATATATATATATATATATATATATATATATATATATATATATATATATATATATATCGCTTTTCTAGATATCTCTCTATCTATTAATCACTCTCACCACACCCTCTCTACTTCCATATTCATTAAACCAACAGACTCCCAATCTTTCATCGACTTCACCTCCTCCCATCCAACCCGCACCAAACACTCCATACCCTATTCCCAATTCCTCCGTCTTCGTCGACTCTGTAGCCAGGACGACGATTTCGAAACCCATTCCCTTTGCATGGGTTCCTGGTTCATCCTTCGTGGATATCCTCCCACCCTGATCCAAGCTTCTCTTACCCGCGCCCGTGAAACAGACCGCACCACAGCCCTCTCACCTCACCCCGCCCTCCCAACACCCGTATTCCTTTCCCGTTCACCTACCACTCCATCACCCTTCCACTCCGGTGACATATCCTCCGTTACTTCCATATCCTCTATTCTGACCCCGTCACTTCTCGCTGTTTTCCAAACCCACCCATTACTACGTTTAAGCGCGCCCGCAACCTCCGCGACCTCCTGGTTCGCAGTTCCTTTTCGTCCTCTCCCACGACTACACCCGGCTCTCATCCTTGTTCCCGTTCCAACACTTGTCCCTTTATTTCCACCCTCACCACCCTTACAGGCCCTAACGGGTCTTTCTGTATCCGCTATTCCTTCAGCTGCACATCCACCCACGTTGTCTATGCCCTCCGGTGTTTCCTTTGTGGGTCTTTATATATCGGACAAACGGGACGCCGTATGGCGGACCGTTTTGCCGAACATTTGAGGGACATACGACTCGGTTTGGATATTCCTGTTGCCCGTCATTTCTGTTTGCCTGGTCATTCTTCCCTAGATGTTTCAGTCCTGGGTGTCCTTTTAAAACATGGATCACAGGCCTCGCGCACCAGGACTGAACAAAGTGTGAATCACCGCCTTGGGTCTTATTCCCCGCTTGGACTCAACTCACCTCCCCAATTTCTCTAATACCCCGTCCATTATCACACCCCTAGATTCCTATCGCTTTCTCTTGATCATTAGCAGCTTCTCTTACAACTAATACAGGCCAACGATATATGCTCACTCCACTTTTCCCTTCACTGCTCTGTATACACACATACACACACTTATATTGACATACTTTCGCTCATAGCTTCGTACTTACATACACACACACTCTTCTACTCAGATATACACACATATTTCTTCTTAGCTTCGTATGGAGACACACACACACACACACACACACACACACACACACACACACACACACACACACACACACACACACACACACACACACACACACATGCTGACGCACGTGCTCAAGTATAGCGCTTTTTACAAAACGTTTTTTTTTCCATTTCAGGTAGACGCGCTCCATCATCCACTTTTCTAAAAAAATAAATCATACACAAAACGCCACCACCAACAGTTTTGCAAGTGATATTCAACATGAATGGACCTGTTATTTTTATCTAAAGACAGTTTTTCCAATTGCATCCAGCCCGTCTCGTTAATCTATTTTATTTCTCATTCTTTCTTCTGATGAAGGACTAGCGTCCGAAACATTAAGACCCTCTTCCTGCTATGTCAAGCGTTAATCTAATATATCCCTTCCGTATACTGTACCGATTGTGTCGTTATTTCTGTTTACTTTTTACATATATATACATATATATGTGTATATATATATATATATATATATATATATATATATATATATATATATATAAACGGAATAATTGAAACGAAATTTCATTTCTCACTCTAGTACGGCTGTTACTTAAATATAAGTATGTATACGTACATACATATATGTCAGGGATGAACAAATGAGCAACGATGGTTGCTAGACACTGTACGGCTTAATTCGGGATGTTTGTTTACAAACACACCGAGCATTATAATAAATGTTCGGTGAATCCATACGTACATATATATATGTGTGCATGTATGTATATATATATATACATACTACTGTATGTCTGTATACATATATGTATGTACGTATACATACTTATATTTAAGTAACAACCGTACTAAGAGTGAGAAATGAAATTTCGTTTGATTTTTTCCGTTTATCGTTTTCGGTACCCCGGCCGATTAACTCACTCGATATGCAAATTAGGCTGCTCAGCCGTTAATATGCATAAGGAAAGTATATACATTCAGCCGTTCAATCATCTGGCAGGAAGGTATACTTTGCTGACGATAGCTAATAAGCTTGAAACTAGTACAGCGTTCCTTTGTCAGGGTTGAACAAATGAGCAACGATGGTTGCTAGACACTGTACGGCTTAATTCGGCATGTTTGTTTTACAAACACACCGAGCATTATAATAAATGTGCGGTGAATCCATACGTACATATATATATATGTGTGCATGTATGTATATATATACATACTACTGTACGTCTGTATACATATATGTATGTACGTATACACACTTATATTTAAGTAACAGCCGTACTAAGAGTGAGAAATGAAATTTCGTTTCATATTTTCCGTTTATCGTTTTCGGTACCCCGGCCGATTAACTCACTCGATGTGCAAATTAGGCTGCTCAGCCGTTAATATGCATAAGGAAAGTATATACTTTCAGGCGTTCAATCATCTGGCAGGAAGGTATACGTTGCTGACGATAGCTAATAAGCTTGAAACTAGTACAGCGTTCCTTTGTCATGGTTGAACAAATGTGCAACACTGTATGGCTTAATTCGGGATGTTTGTTTACAAACACACCGAGCATTATAATAAATGTTCGGTGAATCCATACGTACATATATATATGTGTGCATGTATGTATATATATATACATACTACTGTAGGTCCGTATACATATATGTATGTACGTATACATATATATATATATACTCGTATATATATATATATATATATATATATATATATATATATATATATTTATATTTATTAAAATAACAGATTAAAGTTTAAGCCATACACACACAAGAAGATTGTCTCCTCTTCATTTTCCCAGGGGATTGGCTATCATTGTAGCGACTATGACGTATAGCCCCCCCCCCACTCACACACACAACAAGCAATAAAACAAGAAGCAGTGGTAGTATCTATACATACAGATGAATATGTATATATATATACACACACACACACACACACACACACCCCACACACACATACACACACACACACACATACATACACACACACATATATATATATACGTATAAATATACATAATATATAACATTCCCTACCTGAGAGACTTAGCCATAAGCAATCAAGCAATATGTATGGCATAACTGAAACGCACCTGACAAGCAGTATAGCAGATGCGGAAATACATATACCAAAGTATACTCCATTTCGTTCGGACAGAAATGAGAGAACTCATGGTGGGGTTGCTCTGTATATCCGTGGATGTCACACCCATTGTACTGTTGACATATTTCAACTCAATCTGTGACACACTGATAATACATATGAAGTAACTGAAAATGGTAATATGTGTCCCATAATGGCCACCAGACGCTCCTAGTCATGGAAGTAAGTTTGAAGATAGCCTCAGAAGGATGGAATAAGTCATTGACAAACTGCACCAAGATCTCAACATTCTGCTGCTGGGAGACTTTAACCTACAAAAGGTCAAATGGCCTTAGGACCACCTTCTCCCTGGAATGACATCACTCGGACAGAGACAGACATAGTCTCTGCTGGCCCTCACACACAGCCTTTTCATGGAACAAGTAATATTCCTCCCAATAAGAGGCGAGAATGTCCTGGATCTCTGCTTTACAAATAACACAGAGCTCGTCCACGATGTAAAGGTGACACCAACGATTTTCTCGCATCATAACTTAGAACTAATGATATATGGCCCGAGAGAGTCAGCAGAGACAACCATTAAGAAGCAGCAGGAATTTATCCAGCCTAAACTTTCATAAAGCTAACTGGAAAAAGATAAAGGAAGAGATCCTGAAGCAAAACTGGAGCAACATCATCACACAAGACACCAACACACATTTTCAACATTCCATGACAACAATACAAACTATATGCCATAAGTTTGTACCGGAGAAAAAGGCCAACGGACACAAAAATCTTATTCCCAGAGACAGAAAAATACTTATGAGACGAAGAACTAAGCTCTCAAACCAGTTAATTGCACAAAAAAAATAACAAGAAGGAAACCTATCTGAATCAGGCACTACTTGAAATTGAAACTGCAGTCAAACTTTCCTACGAGAAGGAGAGGGCAGAGGGCAGAGAGAGAACCCAGGGCCATAGAAAATATTAAAACCAACACTAAGATCTTCTTTAAATTTGCAAAAGAAACTGTCTCGGTACACTGCCTAATTGGGCCACTCTTCCATAAAAATGGTTCATTAACAGAGGATGCCCAAGTGATAAGTGAAATACTGAATGAACAGGCCAAAATTGTATTCACACCCCCATCGAGGCACAGGCAAATATCAAAGCCAGAGGATTTATTCGATGCCACAAAACTCCACGAAGAAATGGCGACCATCAACCACATAGGCATAACAGAGGAAGATGTGATATCTGCCATAGAAGAAATTAGAACAAACTCAACTGCTGGACCTGAAGGATTCCCAGCAGTCCTCCCAAAACATGTAAGCCTGTCTTAGCAAAACCACTGAAGATCCTGTTCAGAAGTTCTTTGGCTAGCGGTAAACTATCCAGAGAGCTAAAAGAAGGCACAATATTCCCTATCAGAAAGAAACCGATCATGTTCCTCGAAGAAAATAACCGTCTAACTAGCATGCAGCATGGATTTCGCCTAGGAAGAAGCTGTCTTACACAGATGTTACAACACTATGATTGGGTATTGAAACAACTTCTGGACAGCTCACATGTGTAAGTGATATATCTTCACTTTGAGAAGGCATTTGACAAGGTCGACCACGGAATATGTCACAAACTACACAGACTTGGCTAAACTGCAAAAGTAGGTAAGTGGCTGCATGATTTCTTAAAAGACAGAAACTAGACAGAGGAAACATCAAATACAAGTGGGGTGCCTCAGGGCACAGTCTTGGGACCACTACTGTTTTTGGTGGCTCTCAGACATACCCTCTGTAGTACATACAACATCCCCACTAACTATGCTGATGACACAAAGGTAGCACAGGAAATCAAGAACCTGGCTGATGCTGCCCTTTTACAAGAAGATTTGGATGTCATATACAAACGAGCAGAGGATAACAACATGCAGTTTAATGTTGGCAAATTTCAAGCCCTACAATACAAACCTGCAAACACAAATACAGTACGACACAATGTGCAGACCACACGCTGGCTGGATCTGAGGATTTTTAGGAAAAGCGACAGAGCAACCACATTGAAACTATGGAGGATATTTGTCCTAAGACGACTGGACTACTGTTCCCAACTGTGTCACCCCATAGTATCAAACTAACCACGGAGCTTGAGGCAATCCAACTCAGCTACATCAAGAGGATTGCCACGATAAAGGAAATGAGCTACTGGGAGAGGCTAAAAGAAGTGAAACTCTACTCCTTGGATCGAAGACGGGAGAGATACGCAGTGATATACACATGGAAAATCCTGGAGGGACTAGCACCAAACTTTGGCATATAGAGCTGGACCAACCGTCGAACAGGACGTCACTGTGTGGTGCCAAAGGTCCCGTCTTTCACATCGAGAATAAGGAGCAGATATTGCAATTGCCTGGGGTTCAAAGGCCCCCAACTCTTCAACAACCTGCCAAGAAATTTTAGAGATCTGCCCGGTACGAAGGTAACCTAAGGGCAGCAGCAACGAACTCCCTCTTACACCAATGGCCAGGCAACACAGGCTGGAAGTAGAACGTGTAGCAACAAGGGCGGTGCCCTAGCATGGCCTCAGCCGGATGGCTGGAACAGGTAAAAGAGTAAAAGAGAAAAAAATATATATATATTATCCTGAGTCGGCTTTCTCGTTGCTTTGGTCCCTGCGGCTGGCTTGCCGGTTGCAATCCTCAATTTGCAAAGCTGTCTAAACGTAATGTTACCATAAGGTAAAATACCTTACTGAGTGTTTAGCTGCACATTCCGATTGCATTCGTTAGCTTAGTTGCAGCCAGAGCTTCGATTATGCTGAACTTCCATTTGTGTGTATATATATATATATATCAAGTAAGAATATTTTCGAAACAGCGAGTGGGTTTGAAATTATTAGAAATGTAAGCTATCGCCTTAATTTGACTAAAGAAATTAAAGAAATTATTTAGCCTGATAGTGGGGTTAAGGACCCTCGGAGAAATGGAAAAAAGATGAGTATTGACGTACATATGTATATATATATATACATAAATATATATATATATATATAAGATGAGTATTGACGTATATATGTATATATATATATATACATAAATATATATATATATATATATATATAAGATGAGTATTGACGTATATATGTATATATATATATACATAAATATATATATATATATATATATATAAGATGAGTATTGACGTATATATGTATATATATATATACATAAATATATATATATATATATATATATATATATATATATATATAT
>OZ024743.1:103301298-103376298 GCA_964016885.1 Eledone cirrhosa | reverse complement strand
TAATTAGGAATAAGTAAAAATTAGTATTAAGTATTGGTTAGTATTCAGTTTTAGTTTTAAGTATTTACCGGTTGTGCATTTCTAATGCTTTTCAAAAATAATTTTGAGATAGAGCGCCCGTGATATTTGCTCTAACCTGATCAGTTTTGGAAATTCTACCTGTTTTATGGGAAAAAAGTGGCTCCAGAGGTATTAATATTTGGTTGGTTGTTGAATGTCACTTGAATGAGTACTATAAGTTTCGCGCCAATTCGTGTTGCAAAAATTCTTGTAGTCAAAACAATTTTGATTGGTCGGTAGAGGTCACGTGAATGTTAAAAATGGATTTTGCGCCAAATGTAGATTTGGGGAAGAGTGTCCTTTTTCACCTGATTGAGAAGTCACTGAAAAATAAGTCTATTAAGACAAATATGTGTGTGTGTGTGTGTAGTAAAGAGGTTCATTGTTGTGATAATGGTCAGTAGGGATGTGTGTGTGAATTGCAGTCATGTTGAAAGGTCAACAGTTCAGGTGCCTATTAAGACAAATGTGTGTGTGTGTGTGTGTGTGTGTGTGTGTGTGTGTGTGTGTGTGTGTGTGTGTGTGTGTGTGTGTAGCAGAGTAATTCGTGGTAGAGGGATCGGTCAGTAGGAATGTGTCTGTACGTGTATTTTAACATGTTGAAAGATATTTAACATGTTGAAAGATATTTTTCAGCTCTTGTCTTATACGGAGAAGTGTGTGTGTGTGTGTGTATATGTCTCTTTGTATGTTAGTGTACGCGTGTGTATGTGTGTGTGCATATGTGTGTCTGTGTGTATATGTGTGTGTGGATGGACCAGTATTTTTGTGATACTGGTAAAAATGGTGTACATTATTCGATATTTTCAGCAAAAACGATTCTCTCAAGAGAAGATCAAAAACATTAATAATAAAAGTGGTGAAATGATGTATAGTATTGTCATAACACCAAGGTGTGGTTGAGTGTCCAGATTGTACGTACTGCAAGGGGAATCCATTAGGCCCTGCCGTATGGGAATACTTGTGTACAAGTATGTATGTGCCCATCAGTGCGCAATGCATGTGTGCGTATATGTATGTGTGTGTGTCGGCACGTTTATATCTATAGACATCAAAGGGTATGCAAATTTGTGTATATTTGTGTTGCACCCTAGAACATGTGTGTTTACGTATGTCATTGTGTTTATATGTGGATAGAGATGTATGTAGGATGTATGATGATGTAGGTATGTATGTTGACGTGTGTATGTTGTGGGTTCGTCTTAGGGAGAAATGTTTAGACGGGGTCCGTATTTGTTAATAAAGTGAGATTCCTTGCTGATGCGCTGGGTGTGGGTGTCATTATCTTTAAATTTGTAGAGGGGAAAGATTCTAAAGTTGGGATGGTTTTGGGCGGCACAGGTATCAATGTGTTTACTCAGTGGTATTTTCCTGTATTCCCGTATTTTAATTTGGGATCTATGGACAGTCATGCGTTGGCGGAGGCTGTTTTTGTTCTGGCCTATGCATTGTTCTCGACAACCTGAGCAAGTTAATACATATATTAGATTTTCTGATGCGCATGTGAAATTGTGTTTTACTATAAAACGTTGTCCTTCTTTGAAATAGAATTCCGAACCCTCTATTAGGTTGATGCATATGCCACAGTTGGGTCTATCGCATTTTTTTACTGTGGGTTTCGTTGTTGTGGTTGGCAGTACTTTGTCATGTGTTAGGATGTTTTTCATTGACTTAGATTGTCTTTTGCTCTTTATGATATCGTGTGTTCGAAGGATTTGGTTCATTCTATAGTCCTTTTTTAACACAGGGATGTTCTGGGGGATGGTGTCAAAGGCCTCATTGTTGGGGGGTTGTGTGTGGAGATGTATGGAAGAGCTTTTAGTTTCGGTTGATTTACTTTAGGGTGTCTAAGGTCCCGGGTATTGAGTTTTAGGGCACGTTGGATTCCATTGTCAATTAGTGATGCAGGGTAGCCCTTGCCTATGAGTGTGTCCTTTAGTTCTTGTAGCCGTAAGTAACAGGTGTTTTTATTGGAGACTATAGTACAGATTCTCTTGACTAAGTTTTAGAGAATATTAATTTTAACGTGTCTAGGGTGGCAAGAGTTGAAAGGAAGATATTGCTTGAAGTCTGTGGGCTTGTAGTATATGTCTGTTTCTATTTTTTTGTTATGAATCTTAATGAGGATGTCGAGGAAGGGGAGTTGTTCATGACTGTATTCCATCGTAAAGTTAATATTCGTGTTGAGCCCATTTTAAGGGTGTGAAATTCTTTAAGTTTCTCGATGTTTTCGTACCAAAAGATGAAGCAGTCATCTAGATATCGCTTCCATTTTCTATGTGTAAGTGGAGAGTGTTTCCAAATTTGTTTAGTACTTTAGTGTAGAGGGTGATTTCCAGGTATCCCATGACTAGGTTGGCATAAGTGGGGGCTGTTTTCTTCCCATAGTGGTGCCAGATTTCTGCCTGTAGGATTTGTTATTGAAAACGAAGTAATTGTTCTCCAAGATAAATTTGAGTCCCTCTATCACGAATTCTTTTTTGATGCGTTGTGGGAGTTCATTGTGGTAATTATCCAGCCAGAATTGGATAGCTTCTATTCCTAGGTTGTGGGGGATGTTGGAGTATAGGTTGACTACATCGAACGTCACTAGTAGGGTTTGTTCAGAAAGGGGCATATTAGGGAGGTGATTGAGCATATCTAGGTCGTCCTTATATAGCTTTTGATGTGTTTGAGAAAAGGCTTGAGAAAGGTATCAATCAAGTTGCTAAGGCGATGGGTTTCGCAAGCGGGGCCTGCTATTATAGGTCTTAATTTGAGATAATTGGGTGAGGGGACATTGATGACTATGTCTGTGGCTTCCTTGCATGCCTTACTTATTAATTCGCTTTTATGTACTTTAGGGATACCGTAGAAAAGGCTGGATTTACTTGTGAAGTCTGTGATGAAGCTGAATTCCTTGTTAGTGAGTCCTTCTTTGTATTGGTTGATCAGAGTTTTTAGGTTTCTCATAATTTTCTGTTGATTGTAGTGTTCAGCTTTTTCGTAGTATGTTTCGTTTTCCAAAGTGGAGAGTGCTAAATTGATATAGAATTCTATCTCCATTAGGACTACTGTACTCCCTTTATCAGCCTCTATAATTGTAATGGTTCTGTCGGTTTTTAATCTATTTAATTCTTCCCATTCTTTCTTGTTGAGGTTTGGCTTGTGTTTTTGTCTGTGCAAGTGTTGGTAAGGGAAGTTTGTGATGTGTTCACAGAATTCGAGGGCGCTCTATCTCAAAATTATTTTTGAAAAGCATTAGAAATGCGCAACCGGTAACAACTTAAAACTAAAATTGAATACTAACCAATACTTATTACTAATTTTTGCTTATTCCTAATTAAACTATTTTTCACTGGGAACAATTTGTCAGCATTTTCTTTTCCTTTTACTAATATATATATATATATATATATACGTACATATATATAAATATACTTGCACACAGACACACACACTTGGGTTGGTTCGAGAGGGAAGGTATGTGTTGGCGATGTAAATGAAGTTAATGATTGTTAAAAATCACAGCGCCATACACCCATCATCTTTGCAACATTGTGTTCTATCTGCCCTCTCTGTCAGGTTTTACCTTGCAATCCATAGTAACATATGATCCTGTAAATATAATGTCGATCATATCACCCCATCGCCACCACCACCACACATCGCTATATGTCTACCATCCCACACCCGCGACCTTATTTCCCCATGTTCCCTCTGTCTGCCTTAACCTACAACGCCACGCAAAATTCGATCCTGTAAATGTACTGTCGCACAAACCACAACCGCCACCACTAGATACATCCACATACTTCAACAATCATTAACATCATTAACAGCATCAACACATATCATCTCTCACTCCCAGATCGACTGTGTTATATCCGCCCTCCGTCGGCCTTACCCTGTAACCCACCGTAACATCTGATCATGTAAATATATTGTTGAACAACCACCACCACCATGACCACAACACACATAGTTATACGTCCACAAACTGTTCCCCCCGTGTTCCCTATGTCACCTTTTAACCTGTAACCAATCGTATTATTCGATTCTGTATATTTTTGGTCGCCCACAACTCCACCACCGCCATCACAAGGCTAAACTCAATACCTCAACAATCATTAACTTCATTAACATCGCCAACACATCCCTTCCCTCTCGAACCAACGCAAGTGTGTGTGTCTGTGTATAAGTATATTTATATATATGTTCGTATATATACGTGGTTATAAGAGGCTTAGCTCTGTTTCTCGACCGTTATATCGCGTGACTATCTCCCCCTCCGCCTTTTGGGATTCTTTCTCACGCCGTGTAGACGCGTTCTTGAGACTAGTAAAATGAGGTATCCTCTTGATAAGTTGGCAGACCTCGCAAGGACTCTATATCTTTGATATATTGTTTTTGTTTATGCCACGAAACTACGTAGTCGAGGAATTTAGGAACAGTTTAGGTATGATACATTTTATTACTAATTATATCTAAATGTTTCTTCTCTCTTCATAATGTATTTTTAACTCTGATACTGGTTCAGTCTAGTTCGAACTGAATTGGTCTGTCCCAGTCATTCATTGAGCAACATCGGTGAAGTTGGCACCCTTAACACACAGTTGGGTACGGATGCACTCATGTATATATGTGTGTGTCCGCATGTATCTGTGTGTTTCTAAATATATATATATATATATATATATATATATATATATATATATATATATATATATATATATATATATATATATTTATATATATATGTGTGTATATATATATGTATGTGTCTGTATGTGTGTGTGTATGTATGTGTATGTCTATATGTAAAACACCATCTCCATTGGCTCTCACCCTCCCTCTACGTGGTACTACGCCACCCCCACTGATACTCACCCCTCTCTATATATCCACACGCGCGCATGCATATATGTGTGTGTATATATGCATATAAATATATGTAAATGTGGATGTATGTGTGCGTGTGTACGTGTGTGTATATAAGTGTGTATGTATATATGTCAGTATATATGCGCATGAATATGTATACAACGTATTTGTCAGACTAAGAATGTCTGGGTATGTACCTCCCCATGGACTTGACACCAACAACACATCCACCACACCACCACACACGCCATTACCATAAACAACAACACCACACCCAACCACACACAATAATCTGTCTACCGACAATCCACTACACCCACATCACAGCCCACCCCAGTCAGCGACCGTCACCACCATCTTATCATCACATCCACCCCTACATACACTACAGGCGAAAGTCAATCCGACACCTCCAGCCAGCGACCCTCACCATCATCTTATCCTCACATCCACCCCCTATACACTACTGGCGAATACACCCCTATGATCTATTCCACCAATCAAAATAACTCATATTGACCAGCTTATGAACTTCTGACTTTTTCATATAACTTGTATTCATTTTCTTATAGCATTTTAAACGGTCCGTCGAGCTGCCGATTATAGAGTCGAGTAAGTCAATACAGATCGAACCATGAGCTGATCAGTGGCGAAACGCGCGTCACCTACCAATACATGTAATGAAGGAGTAACCAATCGTTCTTGTTATCCTTTCAATGTATATATATATATATATATATATATATATATATATATATATATATATATATATATATATATATTTATATATAGAATTAGTAAATTTCATAAACTTCTTCTCCATATATATATATATATATATATAACAAAATAAGATGCTGAGGTTACATATATCGTTTATGTAAGCTCAGCATCTTATTTTGTTATTTTTATAAAATTCTTCATCGTAACTAAAAACAACGATTGTTGACAGCTATCTCCCGCTTACTCCTGTTTTTACCAAAACAATCTTTTCCGACCACACACTAACATATATATATGTATATTGTTATATTTGGGGAGGGTCATATTTGTGTAATAATATTGCCAGAATTAATAACAGAACACACTCACTGTTTGGTTGGTTTTCGCTTCTGTGTCTTTTATATCGGTTAATTTAATTTATTCGGTCCTCAATGTTAACAAAACTACCCTAAAGGGCCACATATTCAAGTTCAACGAGAAGATCTACACCCAAAATGAGGGAGCATCCATTGGCATCAGCATAGCTGGTGACGTTGCCAACCTTTTTATGGTATGGTGGGAAAGGAGACTCAAAGATCTCCTTGATGAGAGCTCCATAGACCTCATCATGTACTCTCGTTACGTAGACGACATCAATATAGTAATAAGGATATCCCCACAAGAGAGCACTAACAAGTTTGATTTAGAACGTAGCACAATGGAAAGCATCCAGCAGATAGCTAATTCCATACACCAGAGTATAACTGTAACTATCGACTACCCTTCCAAACATCCTCACAATAGACTACCTGTATTAGACACGGAACTCTGGATTAACACTATAGACGAGAGAGCCCAAATTCTCCACTCACACTATGCTAAACCCATGGCCTCCAAATACCTGATACTCAAAAACTCAGCAATGTCCAGTAATGCTAAGTTTAATATTCTGATCGCAGACTTGGTACGAGTGATGAAGAACGTGTCCTGCATGTGCGACCCAACAGAAATGGAAAGACACATCCAACACTTCATCAACCGCATGCAGTTCTCTGGCTACAACCAAAGAGACGGAATCAGAGTATACGAAGGAGCCACGGAGAAGTATAAGACCCTCATCGAACTGGACATGAAAGGAATTTGCCCATTATACAGGAGCAAATCATGGAATAGCTTAGATATGACTAGACATATGATAGGGAAAGCCACCTCATGGTACGATAACCAGAGATACAAGAGTGTCATGTTTGTGGAGGCTACCCCTGGAGGCAAATTAGCTAACCAGTGTAGAAAGGCCCTGAGAAAGACCCACTTAAAGATTAAGGTGGTAGAAAAGCCAGGAACCACCATAAAATCCCTGATCAGCAAAACCTACTCTCTTAAGAAAACCCACTGTACTAATAGGAAATGTATCATATGTAAAGTAAACCCCCGGATAAACTGTAAAACTAGAAACGTAGTCAATAGCATAAGATGTACAGAGGGTACTTGCAGAAACATGACAACAACATACATAGGCGAGACAGCTCGTAGCATAGGTGAAAGGATAGACCAACACTGGGGGGAACTAAAAGGACGAAAAAACGGTTCAGTACTATACGAACATGCCAAACTACAACACAACGGTAACATAGACAACATAGAAATTAAAATAATATCTAAACATAGAAATGACCATAGGCAAATCAGAGAGGCCAGCGAAATAGAACTTAGAAGGCCAAGGCTAAACAGAAAAAATGAATGGAATAACAACAACACCCAAAAAAACAACACTGACGTAGACCTAAGAGAAGTATAAATAAATAAATAAATAAATAAATAAATACATACACAAGCACAATAACAACAAACACATATAAACACACGCTAGTAAACTAAGATAGAATACAATAACCCAAACACGAACACACATCAAACAAAACACTATACACACACACAAACGCATGCGCAGAGAAGACAAAAAATAAACAAATAAATAAATAAATAAACAGACCAAATAAAGATGGCGTAGGCATGCAATGCAATGGGAACAAACATAATAGCACCACTGACGATGTTGCAGATGTGCAACGAAAGAACTTTGTTAGACTATATATATGTGTTTGTGTCTATATTGTATCTGTATTTTTGACAGTCAATGGTAACATTGAGGACCGAATAAATTAAATTAATCGATATAAAAGACACAGAAGCGAAAACCAACCAAACAGTGAGTGTGTTCTGTTGTTAATTCTGGCAATATTATTACACAAATATGACCCTCCCCAACTATAACAATATTTGTTTCGACACACGATTTCATATAAAAAATCTCGCAAAACTATATATATATATATATATAACGTTATACGTCTAATAATGGTCCTTATTTTACTTATTGCCCCCATCTCAGAGAGATGAAGGGAAAATTGACACCGATAGGACTGAGTGGAGTTCTTACACGTAACAAATCTATTACAAGATATTTAATCTCCGATACTTCAGAGAGCACCATCTCCATTTCTCCTCTATGGCAGAAGTAAGACATAGTATTCAGACATTTATTAATGCTTAACACTTTAAGAATGAAAAAGAAGAGCAATTATATAAAATTTGATCTGAGAGGAAAGAAACTAAACACCATTTCAGCCACTCCCATTTTACAGCAGTAACTGAAATATGAATTATGTTCTGTCTGGGAACAAATGTCTTCTATTTGTGTTATCGGTGGGTGGTGGTAGAATGAGACTTCTAGTTAAACAACCTGACTTCTGACCGAATCCCATTGCATCTAACTCTACATTATAAATAACCATATATATATAAATACTATACTGGCAATTGAAGTCACTCAGGTGGAAAGCAAAGTCACCATCGAAAAACGATTGTAAATGACTTAGAAAACATTTAAATAAAAAACAAAATTTTATTCCAAAGAGAGGAAATTAGAACGTTTTCCACTGAAAGTTCCTTAAATCCTGATGAAGGGACTTTTAGGTCCCGAAATATTGGACAGATAAAAGAACAACAGTAACAAAACAAAACAAAGATTACCAGGTAACTTTTACTTTTTGTTACCTCGTCTTACATTTTGCATTGTTTAGCCTTCTATCTCTTTCAACGTTATGTTTACTAGCAGAAAAGCCACCCTTCGGGTGGTTTCCTGCTATCATATGTAGTCTGATATTATACGCAAGTATATATGCATGTAGATATGATACATCAAATAAAATCGTAATTGACATTATACACAGAAACTGAACGAAGACTGCGTTACACTATGTAATCAGTAACGTAATCCATGATATATTAAAAAAAGACGTATTTATATATAAACTGCATTAGGAGAAAATTAGTGACGGAAATATATGAATGTTTTAGCGATTGCTAACCGGAAAGTGTTGACATCTGAAAATTTTAAAGAAGTGAATCTTTAAATAAGTAATATAATATATTTAATGAACAGCCATGAAATTTAGTAGGTAAATTATGTAATATTCATTCCTTATCTATTCAAAGCAATCCAACTTATTTTACAAACAGGATAAAAAAAATATATTCTGGATGCAGTCCCGCACGCCTTACTATATTATAGTTTAGATGTTTATACAAATGAGTTTTTAAAAAAGAGTTAAACTGTGTTGTTGAATATTTCCAATTCATCGAACGCTGCTATGATGTCTGTATGTGTGTGCTTGTGTATATATGTGAGTATGTGTTTGTATAAATGTATGTGTGAAAGTATGTGTATTTGTGTGAATGTATGTCTGTGAACGTGTATTTTTATAAGTTTGTGTTTGCGCGATTATAGCTATATACTCATAATAGTTATATACTCATACATATATATGTATATATGTACACATACACATACATACGCGTCAGCGTGTAGAAAATCATAATCACTCTATCTGTATCTCTCTTATCAAACACTCTCTCTTTCTATATATATGGTAGTTGAAGCGGTGGTGGTGTAGGCGATAAACCGGAAGTGTAGAAATTTGAAACTTTGAAAAAAGTCAATTTTAAATAAGCAATAAAATTATATTAAATTTAATAAAAATTATGGAATTTAGTACAAAAATTATGTAATATTCATTCATTATTTATTCAAAGTATTCCAACTTATATTACTAACCGTATTAAAAGAAATAAACCGTACGCAGTCCCGCACTCCTTACTTTATTATAGTTTTTATATATATATATACATACACAGATACGCACACATATATACACATACATATGTCAATACATACACACACACATACACATATATATATATATATATATATATATATATATATATATATATATATATATATAGTAATAATAAAAAAATGTGAAGACTAAAACCCAAAGAGAACTAGATAAAGATAAATATATATATATATATATATATATATATATATATATATATATATTACATATACATATATATTTAATATTTAAATTTAATATTTAAAATTAAGTCTGACAAACCGTATTGCTGTAGTTAGTATTTTTCACTCTAGCAAACCTAGTCCTTACGATTCGAACACATGTATGTTTATATTAATGTTCATCTCTCTTGTTTATTCAATTATATTGTACGGCTCAGAAAAGCTTTTTTCTTAGAGCTATTTAATTGTAAGAGACTACTCGGAGTTTCTAACTCACAATATATTTGTCAGCTCCATCATGTAGAGCTAATTTTAATGTCCTGTTAGCCAGGCTGCTAATTTTAGCGGCATGGAATTTCGAGACATGCTGGGTTCCGAAGACACGTGTGATAATTCATCAACATGCTAGAAAATGTATAAATACCACCATATCACATTGTCTATATTTCATTCTGCCTGTCATCAACCTCGTGGATTGTTTCTCTCTTGACCACCAGCTGCTGATTTCTGTCCTCTGAGGCATTTTTACCTATCACTATCTTTGACAGCATTTAGCTGTTTTAACGGCTATTCTAGCGATGAGCTTTCTCATTTGTATTTGTATTAAAATAAACTCTCGCTTCGTCTCGATCAGAGACAATATTGTTTTATATATATAATATAAAGAAAGTTTCAAAACTTAACAGCTATGCGCACACGACTTTAGGTTTTGGGGTCCAGTTATGGCCACCACTGTATAGTGGAAGAGCCTCATCAAAACTGATGTCTCACCGATGAGAGGCCAGTTAAGTGTATGGAACTTTATTTATACTAAATACGCTCTCTTACAATAGATTGAGCATTGTTTGATCTTCTATCTACGGATATCGTGTATATACATACACACACGTGCGCGCGCACGCGCACGCGCACGCACACACACATACACAGGCACGCACACATACACACGAAACACACACAAATAGTTCTGTTTACATGCCAACACAAGAGCAAGAATGAGGGGCTCATTCTACTGGTATGGCTTAAAAGAGGCTGTCTGCATCATTGCAAACGAACCGAATATTATTATTAAGCGGTGGATTGGCAGTATCGGTAGAGGGTCGGACGCCATGCTTTACAGCAAAAGAGTTACGGCCCTTTATGATCTGAGTTCAAATCCCACCGAGGTTAACTTTGCCTTTCATCCTTACGGGGTCGATAAAATAAAGTACCAGTGGTACACTGGAATAGTTGCTCGCCTTGTGCCAAAAGTAGAAACAATTATTAATATTCGAACAACTCAGATTACATTATATATATATATATATATATATATACATATGAGAAAGATGGTGTCCGCCTGGTTTAAAATGCCCAAGTCGAGACGGCGCCCCACCGATTTCATAATGATAATGATGATGATATATATGTGTCCCTCTGCGTACTAGCTAGTGTGAGCACGTGTATGGGTGTAGGTGTGGATGTGTGAGTGTGGGTGTATGTTTGTATGTGTGTACGTTTGTGTGAGCAGTTCGACTTAATATTTCACAGCAATGAGAAAATACATGATATACAAGACTGTATCTGTGTTAGATGTCTTTCACAGCTCGTAAATAATTGGATATTCAGCGGCTGGTTCAAATCATGTAGTTGAATCTGTGGCTGCTCTCTGCTGGTAAATAAAATTTATACTAGCTGCTGATTGCTGCTCCTGGGTAAATTTTTGGATACTGATTACTAATAAATGGGAACTTCAACACGATGAACAGAAGTAGAGATACTAGATGTGTGAGTGTGTGTCCGTGAGATATATACACGAGCTCCGAATACAAAAGAACCAAACTCCCACTTTCACTGCCTCTGTCTCTCCCGTTCCCCCCATCTCTCACTATTATGAGCAAATGGGAGCCCATGCGCTGGCCACTTTGCAGCCCGGTCGAAAGAATAGAGAAGGATTGTCCTAGATTTAAAAAAAAAAATGATCGTATTAAAGTTTATCGGAATATCAGTAAAAAGTCAGTTCTGCTTTCTTTTTTAGTTGTTACAATATATTTAGTTTCGGCAAGTATAATGAGTTGCGGTATTTTCACGTCATGAACAGAAAATCCTAGGGTGTCAATTTTGCTTTTCCTCATCCTGTGGTCAATATAATAAGTACAAGAGAGGTATTAGTGTCGATATTATGGACCCTGTCTCTCACTGCACTATAAAATATGTAGCTCGTGCATACGGTAGAGATCGTTTCCCTGAGAATCATTTATATTTCCTCGACAACAACAACCAAAACTATAATAATAATAATTGTCTCTAACATTAGCACAAGACCAGCAATTAGGGGAAAGAGAAAGCCGTTTATATCGACCCCAATACTTGACTGGTATTTTATTGTCTCGACCCTGAAAGTATAAAAGGCAAAATTTACCTTGAAGGAATTTGAACTCAGAACGTAAAGGGACGTACCAATATACCCCAATCCAAGCATTATATTCGACGTTCTACCATTACTGCCAACACATCGTCCTTTTTATTATAACAATGACGATGAGTTTTGGAACCTTTTTAGGAATCATTATTTTCGAGTTCAAATCCCGCCGAGGTTAACTTTGCCTTTCATCCTTACGGGATCGATAAAATAAAGTACCAGTAATGCACTGGGTAATTGTGGCCTTGTGCCAAAAGTAGAAACAATTATTTTCATTAAAAAGGGCGGTGGATTGGCAGTATCGGTGGAGGATCGGACGTCATGCTTTGCAGCATAGAGTTACAGTCCTTTACGGTCTGAGTTCAAATCCCGCCGAGGTTAACTTTGCTTTTCATCCTTACGGGGTCGATAAAATAAAGCACCAGTAACGCACTGGGGTCGATTTAATCGATCCCCCCCCCCAAAAAAAAATTACTGGCCTTGTGCTATACTAGAAATCATTATTTTCGTTTAAAAAAATCGATTGACTGCTTAGCAGCATTTGTTGTGACTCTTTACGTTCTGGATCCACGTCTTGCCGGGGTCAACGTCACATCTTGTCGAAGTAGATAAAATAAAGTAATAAGCACAGAACAAGAGTGAAAGATAGTTCTCAGATTTGAATTGATCAAATTCATCAATGTCAAAAATGCGAACGAAGAAGAGCACGGTGAGTCATTGAAAGAAGAAGAAGTAGTAGTAGTAGCAGCAGCGGCAATAGTAGTAGTAATAGTGGTATTATTATTATTATTATTGAATGCCTTGGTTGACGGAGGCTCGGCTCTGCAAGGTATTGTAAATTTTGACCGCTATAACAATTGTAAATTGTTTAAAATTTTAACCAAACTGTAGACAAAAGCACCCTCCTCCTCGTGAGAGGGGTCTCTCTGCCCGTTATTTGGCCCTTCGGGGTTAAATAACCGTTTATTGGGGTTTTGTCCTCAATATTTATTTGAAACCCAAAAAAAACATGGCTACAAAAAAGAACTTTCACAAGTCACTCCCACTCATTCCATCTTCTTCTTCCTCAATCGTCACTACAGCAGAGAGAAGATTGTCTCTCTCCCTCCCTTCTCTAAATGTGTCTCTCTCCCTCCCTTCTCTTTCGCAAGCGACGCCACTAAAGAAAAATAGTTTCCAAAATCACGTGCAAAACATGGAACATTTCTCCACGACGACGACAGCGACGAAAAAGGTGTGCGGTAAATACGAAAACCCATTTCATTCGTCTGACGTCATGAATAATAGCAGTAGCAGCCGTAATAACAGCAGCAGCAGCAACAGTGATAAGGAAAACAACAGTAGCAGCCGAAACAGCATCAGCAGCAGCATAAACAACAACAGCATTAGCAGCAACAGCAACAACAACAGCAGCAGCAGCAACAACAACAACAACCACAGCAACAGCGGCGGCGGTAGTAGTCGTAGTACCTGCAGCAACAACAAAAGTAACAGCAGCTCTGACAACAACAACAACAACAGCAGCAAAGAAAAACCAATCTCGTTTGCAAGTATCGCAAAGAACCTGGAAACCATCCTCATAACACTGAGGAATTACAGGAAGCGAAGAAGATGGTGACGAAAACCGGACCCCGATCAATCTGCAAGGCAGCCAAGTTTGGGTCGGCACCTCCATTGAGATCTTAATCCAAACCAACCATGAGTGCATCGAAGCCATCCCTGATGTGATAGACTTTGATAACGACACTCAACTGCCCATAAGTGTTGAGGGCAAACGCCCGAAATGCTTTCGCTGTCGATCGAAGACTCACCTCAGGGCCTTCTGCAACGAGAAGACCCTGAGAAAGGAGAAAACCCCCCTCCTTCCGATACCGGCTCCACTGCTACCAGCAACAGGACAAGCGGCAACCAGGAACGATAGGTCCGTGGCACCCATACCCACGCCACGGAAATCAAGAACAGCAGCAGCAGTGGAAGTATTAACAACAACAACAGTAATACCAACTGCAGCTCCAACAGAGACTCCACTGCAAACATCACCAACAACAACAAGTGAAAGAGTGGAGCTTGTACCCCTCCCCAACCTCACAGAATCAGACATGGAGTGTGAGGTGGGAGAGGGATGGCAAAAGGTCGCAATAAGGCACAAACGCAGAAGCAGCGCATCGTCGCTTTCGAAAAGGGAGGAAAGAAATGAAAAAAGGGTAAAGGCTACTGCAAAGAGACTCACAGCAGCAACACCACCAACACCATCACCACCCACACTAGCACCACCATCACCACCGGCGACAACCCCACCGCCAACAACAACAACACCTTCAACACCACCACCACAAGCACCAACATCGCAAACACAACAACAAAACACACACACCCAGCAACAACGACAAGAAAATAGCAGAACCACACCCCACCCCCAGAAAAACAAATGCACGGCAATAAATACACACAAGAAACTAATGACTTACATAATTGAACACACAGACATTTCTGAGGATGACTACATAATTGTTTCTACTTTAGGCACAAGGCCAGCAATTACCCAGTACATTACTGGTACTTTATTTTATCGACCCCGTAAGGATGAAAAGCAAAATTACCCTCGGCGGGATTTGAACTCAGACCGTAAAGGGACGTAACTATGCTAGAAAGCATGTCGTCCGACTCTCTACCGATACTGCCAATTCCCGACTACATAATACCAGCACCAATCAAAACACCAACGAACATAAGACTGGTAAAAATAGCACAGAAACAATACACAAACATTAAAACGAAATTCCCCAACGCAGTTGGTGATTTCAGAGACCTAGGAGGGACTCTCAACCGAAGAGTATATTCGGACATACTCAGAGAAGAACCGACGACCAGCCGAAGGGACGATTCAACGGTCCCTTCACCAGACGATCAAGTGAAAAGGGATGGAGAAACCATCCTTCCTCTACGAAAAGTACGGTAAGTGGTCTTTCCCATCTTTTCCACTCCATTTTAAACATGACCTCACTCAGAATAGGCAGCATAAATGCGCGTGGCTTGGGGTCGTCATGGAAGCAGGGCCACCTGCTCAACTACCTCAGGACACTAAACATAGATGTAGTGGCCATCAGCGCGACCAGAATCTCCGAAGCACGGGCCTTCGCACCGATCTTCGGCGGCTACGATGTGTACGCATCTCCCAGCCGTCCTGGATCGGGGGGAAGGAGTTGCTGTGCTTTTTCGGAGAGGTTTGGATATCGCCATACGGGCCAACTTCCTGGACCCAGAGGGTAAGTTGGTGGTGCTGGAGGTGACCAGCGGAGACAGGCAAGCTTTCAGGCTAGTGGCCGTCTATGCCCCGACAGGAGCAGGGCGGCCTGATTTCTTCCGGCGTCTGGAGACCTTTCTTGGAACGTCCCGCTCTTTAGTGTTAGTGGGCGACTGGAACGGGATCTTAGATGCACGCTGGGACTGTGTGGGATTATCGGATAGGGGTGGAGGATGCAAGAGCCTCACCAACCTGCTCAGGCGTTTTGAACTGTCTGACAGGTACCGATTGGGTTTCCCGAATGTGCCAATGTGGACTTGGACAAATCGCATAGGGTCATCCAGATCATATCTAGATAGAGTATTTTGTAGGGAAATAGATAGGTCTAGCATAGGCTGTCCACAATTCAAGATAGTCAGCTACACGGACCACAAATTCGTGATCTGTGTGCTTGACTTAGATAGGCTTCATAGACGAGGACCCGGCTACTAGAAACTAAACGCGTCCTTACCAGCGCGCAAGGCCTACAGAGACCGGATTAGCGAACTAGTGAAGCGAGCGTTGACGGGGGCCATCGTCAACAACAAGTGGTGGTTTGCTCTGAAAAGAGCGATTAGAATAGAATCCATTAGGTTTAGTAAGGCTTTAGCAATAGAGAAAAATAGAGCAGAGGGAGAACTAGTTAGAAAATTAGACGAGGCGCTTAGCAAAGGCATCGCGACCCACGTGCTTGTGGCGAAATTGGCTCTTGACCAATTATTCAATGCAAAGCACGAAGGCTGCGTTGTCAGAGCTAGCGTGCGTGCTCTCAGACACGAGGGGACGAAAGCCGTTCAATGGGCCCGAGTGGCGGAGGCGCGTCGTGGCAATAAAGCCACGATCCGGTCTTTGGTGGACCACGACGTGTGCATGCTACTCAATCCCGGGAAAATGTGTGAAGCTTTTCAGCGACACTTCGCTCAGCTGTTCGGAGGCAGCGGTGGGCCGGGTCGAGGGATGGACTTTAGTGTCTACCTCGACGGACTGCCGCATCTCTCGGCCACTGAGGCGGAGTGTTGCGAAAAGCCGATAACAGCCGCTGAAGTACGGGAGGCAATGACTGGCTGCACAAGGGGTAAATCGCCTGATTTGGATGGTCTGCCCTATGAACTTTACGTACAGATGCCAGACTTGTTCGGACGTCTACTTGGCGGACGTCTACTGCAACTGGCAACAGAACGGGAGAATTCCCAGCTCTGTGAGCCGAGGAGCAGTGGCACTGCTGAGAAAGGATCCGAACAAGGGGGATAACATAGATAATTTCAGGCCCATAACTCTGCTGAACACAGAGTTCAAGATTTTGGCCAAGGTGCTAGCAAAGAGGTTGGCGCTTGTCGTTGGTGGTCTGGTGGGAGAGGCGCAGACAAGCGCCATTCCCGACAGATCCATCCACGACAACCTCCACCTCATGCGATACATCGTAGAGAGGGTAGCTAGGGAACCTGGCACGGGTGGGTCCTTGATCAATTTAGATCAGTCGAAAGCTTTCGATAGGGTCGACCATCGTTACCTAGCGGCAGTCCTGAGGGCGGCTGGCTTTGGGCCCGTCTTCAGATGCTGGATCGCTGCCATGCACAGTGACATCTGCTCTGTGGTGAGAGTGAAGAGTCACCTTTTGGAACCGTTCAACATCATGCGCTCGGTCCGCCTAGGATGTCCCCTCTTGTCCCTCTTGTACGTATTGACTCTCGAGCCATTACTGCACAAACTGGAGACGTTGAGGGGCGTCCCGTGCGAACTAGGATGCGGAAGATCCGTGTCAGCATATGCGGACGATGTCACCGTAGTGGTGTCGAACGCCAAACACATCGAGGCGATCGGCACTACACTAAGAGAATACGAAGCGGTGACAGGAGCAATGATCAACCAGGAAAAGTCAGTGGGCCTGCAGCTCGACACCTGGAGAGGCAGGTCCATGCCGTCCAACAGCGTCGTCGGACGCTGGACGGACGGACCGGTTAAATTGCTAGGGGTCTGGTTCGGTCCGGACCTCCAGACGGACAAAAACTGGGACGAGGTGACGAGCAGGGTGGCTTCTCTCACCCAGAAATGGGCGGAGAGGAAGCTATCCCTGAAAGGTCGAGCGGAGGTGGCTAACGCGTACATCGCGTCTGTCATCTGCTACCGCCTGACCGTCGTATCTTGTCCTAAGCCCCGCCTGACTGCTCTGGAGCGTTTGCTCTTTCGCTTTTTGTGGAAGGGACGCGCTCCGATGGTCAGGCAGTCCATCTGTTGTCAACACCCGCTACGTGGAGGGCTGGGCATGCCGTGGCTGATGATGCACAGACACGTGCTCAGGCTACGACATCTCCACCTCTTCCTCGACGGTGATCAGGTGTGGTCGCCGTTTGCTAGACACGTATTTCCCCAGCTCGTTTCCTTGACGGAGCTGCAGTCCTGGGTCAAGCGAAGACCGTGAGGTAGCGCCTGGAGACTGGAATGTCTTCAGGCGCTCACAGCCCTCGACCAATCAGGCAATGTGATCGGTGGAAACTCCACCTCGGCGTTCTATAGAGGATTAGTGGAGGGGAAGAGCGACGACGTACTTGGGGAAACTCTAGGCGTCGACGAAAATCAACTAGCCAATCTCTTCGGAAGAACTTTCGGGCCGCGGCCTATGGACAACTTCCAGAAATCTCTGGCCTGGCAGTGCTACCGAGAAGCCTTGCCAGTTCGAGATAAACTCTACAGGCATGGAGGTGCCGTCAGCCGGGCATGTCCGAGATGCGCGCAGGGTGACGAAACCGTCCTGCACGCACTCGTGCAGTGTCCGAAAATTGCTGACTTGTGGGTTTATGTCGAACACCTGCTGTCGCGTGTAGGACGGATCCGGCTATCATCTGAGTCCATCGTGAGGATTGCCCCGCCCTCTTACTTTAGCCGGGAAGGGCAGGCAGTTTTTATCTGTCTGGTGGCCATGGCGAAAGAGATAGTATGGTGGACACGTTTGAAAGGGCTGAAGACGAGCACTTACCTCTTCGGTGATGTCCTGATTGACTTTTTCAAATTTCATTTGAAAAGGAAAATCAGGGTAGAGAGGGAAGTGCTCTCTTCCCAGCATTTTGTTGAAAGATGGGTGAGAGAAGCAAGTATGGCCCGAGTGAATGGGCCTACTCTGAGTATGTGTCTGTAAATTAAAGGTGGAAAACTGGGAGAGGGCACTTGCCCTGGTGGTCAGGGTCACTGTGGTCTTTTAATTCGGCTTTCTCCACAAATGTCCCTCGGAAGTCCCCCCCCCCCCTATTGGGAAATTTTTATTTGTTATTTTATTACATCCTCTGTTTTTTTTACACGCAGAAATGCCCATTTGTACCGTCCTGTATTGTCCTGTACTGTCCTTAATGTCTACTTTATGTAAACCCTTGTGGTTAATAAAGAAAACATTATTATTATTATTATTATTATTAGTAGTAGTAGTAGTAGTAGTAGTAGTAGTAGTAGTAGTTGTTGTAGTGGTGATGGTGGTGGTAGAAGAAGAAGATGATGATGATGATGATGGAGTAGGAGGAAGAGGGGAAGAGGGATGTAGGCGAAAAACAAGAAGAAGGAGAGTGAAGGAAAAAGTAAAAGAATAACAATAACAAAAAGACAAAGCATAAGAAAAGAAAAAAAAAAAAGAAAACGAAATTATAATAACAAAACAAGAAAAATAAAGGGAAGAATAAAATGATAGAAAATAAAAATAAAAAGATGAACTGAAGGTGTGAATGGATTTTGAACGTTGCTCCTCTTATCATTTCGATGAAATGAAATACGCCATAACATTGGGTGTTGAGATGGGTAAGCTTCAGCGTATGAAACATTTTATTAAGCTGTTGAATCAAATTTCATATTTATGTATATTCTTACAGCACTAAAATACCCATATCCTTTACACAACACTAGACTTGTTGGTTTTAAAATCCCACTCGTGATAATAAATTAGAGTATTCGGAGTTCAAAATATATCAGATGCGAAATAATGATGGCTGCCAGCTGGTTTTGATAACTGCTAGGTCAGTTCCTTTCACTTAACACGAAACCTTATATTTAGAAGTATATAAATGTAAACTGTTTCCAATTTTCCTTCCGCTAAATTACAAAGACAGTTTGAACAAAAAAGATTATCTACGGAATGGACCTTCGTCGGTTTCGGGGCTGTGTATTCCAGTTGTGCGAAGAATGTAAATGCTTTCTTATGAATTTAATGTGTAGGCTACTGAGCATTCCTTAAAAAACGTGTTCCTTAACGTAATTCTCAGGGAGATTCAGCATGACAGTGAGTGACAAAGCTGGCCTTTTGGATAACAAATACTGTCCATCTGATTGGCTTCCATTAACCCAATTACACTCACAAGGCATACGTCGACCTGAGGCTATTGTAAATAACACTTGTCCAAGGGTGGGATCGAAACTGAGACCTAATGATAACGGGACCATTCAGCCATGCTGCACCCTTAGAACATTATGAATGCGATGAAGAGAAGTGGGTAATGTAGCAATTCAGAAGGAGGGACGAGGAAAGATGAAGACAGAAATAAAATGGAAAAACAGAATGAAGCAACTTGTTCAGATCGAGAATAAGCAATGTTGTTCATTTTACGAAAATGGAGAGAGGCCGGTCATAACGTAATAATTGTTTCTACTTTAGGCACAAGGCCAGTGCATTACTGGTACTTTATTTTATCGACCCCGTAAGGATGAAAGGCAAAGTCAACCTCGGCAATATTATGTATGTATGTATGTATGTATGTTCTTCTGGTTTTATAATTTCACAAACATAATAATATTATGTATGTATGTATGTATGAGGAGGATGACTTTGGACATCCTGCAGGAGTAAAAACAAAACCTGTCAAAGGGCAAAGGAGCTCTTAAGAGTCAATGGCCATCCAAAATCACCGGGAGAGATGACCCCTTAGCCTTTGTCAAGGCAGAATTCTAGGAGAAGGAAAACTCTGATATAACACCTGCAACTCTGATGGTATCCAATCATGTTGACTTGTTCTTCTTTTTGTGTGCCAGGCGCCCAGTTTTCTCGGTCTTTGCTTGCCCCAGGATTGCAAGTCGGTGAGCAAGATGAGTCTCGGAAAGGCTCGCCTCACAAACGGCGCCCACACCGGTTGACCGATGAGAAATACCTGGAGGTGCCGTAGCCTTAATGCGTGTTTACGCATCTGCAGCCACGGCATCTCCAGCCCTCCTTTCGAAGGGTGTTAACAGCAGATGGATCTCCTCATCAAAGGAGCCCTCCATTTTAGTGAGCGTCTCATCTGGGCAAGGCACGACGGTCAAGCGGTAATAGATGACGGACGTTATATAAGCGTTCGCCACCTCCGCCCGACCTTTCAGGGATAGTCTGCATTCGGCCCACTTCTTCGTCAGTGCAAACATCCTGTTCGGTACTTCACCCCAGTTCTTCTCCACCTGGAGGTCTGGTCCGAACCAGACCTCGAGCAGCTTCACCGGGCCCTCCGTCCAGCATCCGACGACGCCGTCGGAAGGCATCGGTTTGCCCCTCCACGTGCCGAGTTGCAAACCGACTGACTTGTCTCGGTTCAGCTTCGCCCCTGTAAACCTTTCGTACTCCTCCAGTAAGGTGCCGATCGCCCCGATTTCCGAGGTCCTCGACACCATTACTGTCACGTCATCGGTTCGGCCGACACCGCTTTCCGCAATCCCGGTTCCAAAGGTATAGCCTGCAACAACTCCAACTTCAGCAGCAGTGGCTCGAGAGCCAGCACATACAGAAGGTAGGAGAGAGGGCACCCCTGTCGGATGGACCGCGTGATTTGGAACGGCTCCGATAGGTAGTCGTTCACCTTGACCCTCGAGTAGATGCGGCTGCTGTGCATGTCAGTAATCCAGCCCCTGAAAACGGGTCCGAAACCTGCCGCCGCTAGCACCGCGTCCAGGTAACCATGGTCGACCCTATCGAACGCCTTAGAGTGATCCAAGTTGATCAGGGCCCCACCAAAGCCGCGTTCATTTCGAACCCTCTCTATGATGTATCGCATGAGGTGGAGGTTGTCGTGAATGGACCTGGACGGGATAGCGCATGTCTGCGCATCTCCCACCAGGTTGCCCTCGACAAGCTCCAACCTTTTTGCTAACACCTTGGCCAAAATCTTAACTCTGCATTTAGCAGATTTATGGGCCTAAAATTACTAATGTCATCCCCCTTGCTCTCGTCCTTCCTCACTAGCGAGACTACGCCCTTGGTCACAGAACAGGGAATTCTCCCGTTCTGCTGGCAGTTGCAGTAGACCGCCTTGAGGAGATCGGAGAACAAGTCCGGCATAGGTAGATAAAGTTCGTATGGAAGACCATCGAGACCCGGGGATTTGCATTTGCCGCATTAGCTTAGCACGTCCCCTATTTCAGCAGCTGAAATTGGCCTCTCGCAGAACTTGATCCGACAGACGCTGTAGGCCGTTGAGGTATGGACCGGAATCCACATCCCCATCCGTACCCCCGTCTCTTCCGAAGAGTCGTGCAAAGTGCCTTTGAAAGGCCTCACACATCTGTCCAGGTTCACCCGTCCATCCTGGTCCCTCAAAGACCGGATAGTGGACAGCTAATAGCTTTGGCCCCTCATTTCCTAGAGCACGTATTTTGCTTCTAACAACGCAGCCTTCGTGCCTGGCGTCGGAAAACTGGTCCAAAGCCCTTCTCAGCGCCAACACTCTGGTCACGTTGCCGCTTCTAATGGCCTCTTCTACTCTATCTATCAACTCCCTTTCCTTCCTATTCCTATCCGAGGCTAATTCCTTATTAAAACCTATCGATACTACTCTAATCTCTATCTTCAGAGAGCCCCACCACCTGTTGTTGACGATCGTTCCCGTCAACCGCACCTTAATTAAAGTACTAATCCGGTCCCTGTAAGCTTTACTTGCCGGTAAGGACAAGATTAGCTTCCAGTAACCGGGTCCCTGTCTATGAGTTCTACCAAGGTTGACTATGCAGGTCACTAATTTGTGGTCCGAATAGCCAGCCATGAGCATTTCAGGACAGCTTATTAGGTCCCTATCCTTATTTCTAACTAGGACCCTATCTAGGTACGATCTAGATGATACGCTGCTGTTTTCCCAAGTCCAGTTTGGCACAGTCGGAAAATCTAGTCGATATCTATCGGCCAGGTCAAATTGGCCGATTAACCTCTTGAGGCTGTTACACACCCCTCTATCGGGTCATGCCCCTACATACTCCAAACGTGCATCTAGGATACCATTCCAGTCCCCCACTAAAAGCAAGGAGCCGGACGTCCCTAGAAAAGTCTCCAGACGCTGGAAGAAATCCGGCCACGCTGCCCCAAAAGGGGCATACTCGGCTACCAGCCTCAAGGTTGCTCCACCTTCACCACTGCCAACGTCTAGGACCACCAGTCGACCCTCCGGGTTCAAGTGCAGCGTCTGCGTTGCGAGGCCCAGATTTGTTGCAGCAGAACGACAACCCCACCCCCACCTCCCGGCTGACAGAGAGATGCCTGGATCTCAAAGTCATCAAATTTGAGGGCTAGCTGGCGCTCGCTGCTGATCCGGGTCTCGCAATCAGCCATCACATTTATACAGTGTGACCTGAGGTCATTTAGAAGTTTAGCTTGCTTCCAATTTGAGCCCAGACCACGCGCATTCAGACAACCTACCCTCAATTTAGCCATGTTGGCGGCGAAGGGGAAGAAAAAGAAAAGACACCTACCTCATCGCGTCCCGGGAACACGTCCGCACAACTTCCATGGGGATGTGTGAGGGGTTGTTGGGTGGGGGCGGGGGTTTGTGGTAGTGTCGGGACATCAGTGTGTGGTGGAGTTTGGGTGTTTGTTGTGGTGTGGGTGTTTGGGGTGGGGTGGGGAAATTTTTCAAGAGGACGCGGTTAAAGGGTTTTTACAAAGGGGGCGGGGGCCCGCGTCCTCATTAAAATTGTCTTTTAGTGTTTTATGAACATTCAATGTCATTTTTATCATTTTTAATTTGGCCCTTCGGTTTGCACCGAAGGGTTTTGTTTGATAGTTTTTAAAAATATTTTATTTCTAGAATTAATGTATGTGTAGAGCTGTGTCAGTGTAGTGTTTTTTGTTGATGTTTATGTTGTATTTTTGGGAGGGGTGGTTTGTGTTGTGTTTGTTTTTCCTGTTTGTGTTGTCGTTAGGTTTTTGTTTGTGTGATGCTTTTTTTTCTTTTTATGGGTTGGAAAGGATCCCCTTCATCTTCGCTGCGCTCCGATGTAAGGGGGTCTTTGAGCGTGTTAGAGGACAGGGGTATATTTTGTGGTGTTATTGTGTCAGGTTGTGTTTTTGTATTTGTTTTATGTGTGTGTGGGTGGGGGGGGGGTGTAACCATGTTCAGATTTGTTTTGGTTTGTTGTGTTTGTTGTTGTTGTGGTGTTGATGGTGGTGTTGTTTTTTGCGGTGTGGGTAGCAGAGGATTTTTTAACTGAGGACAGGCAGCCCTTAGGTGACCTCTGCCTCCACAGAGGTAACAAGAGGGCCACCTACCCTCAACGATAATGCTGAAATAGTTCCGTTCATCCAGCATGACGCGTTCAGGGATTTGGGCTATTCGTTCCGGCCTCATTTGGGCCAGAATTTCGATGCCCGTTCCGCTGAACGCGTTGGCGGATGTCTTGCCTACTGAGATTAAATTGTCCTCATCTAGGTTGGGGAACCCAGTTAGTAGCCACCAATAGTCAATAATTGGAATTATCGTGTTGATCCTTTGGGTACTTTTTCCCATGTAAGTTGGGAAAAAGGTGTAATGCGTGGAACGAATTGGCAACAGAGTATTTCTGCGCCGCCAATTCATCTTTCATCAGTATGGATAGACTCCCATAGAGTCTATCCTTTTGGATGAAGACGATGTCTTTCATTACCTCTTTTAGAACCAGCTCAATCTCATTCTGTGACGGTTGAGCTGATTTTCTGGTTTTGTTGGCAATTGTTCTAAAAACTACTGTTCTTCGTTCGGTTTGCTTTTTTAATTCTGGGGGCGAATTAATGGAAAAGGATCCACTTTCGCCAAAAGTTACATATTTTTTTGCTCTTTCAAGCAGTTCTCTGGCGTTTGTTATATCTTCTGGAACATAGGTTATCGATTTTTGGCTGTCTGTGCAAAGGATACTTTTTTATTTTCCTTGTTGTCGCTGTTGGTGTTTGGGTTGTTTTCATTGCTGTTGCTGTTGTTTTCAATTTTTTTTTGGTGTTGGTGTTGATGTTATTGGTGTTGTCTTCATTTTTGTTGCTGTAATTTTCATCTTTTTGGGTGTTGGTGTTATTTGTGTTTGTGTAATTAGTAATTTCATTTGATTCAATTTTATCATTTTTGGGGTTATTTCCCAAATATTCACAATTATTTGTTAAATTCGCTTCCATATTCGTACCAAAAAGCGAGGAGAGGGAAATTTCAGCAGGATGAATTGCTTGTTTCTCTCTCCCACCTTCCTTTGGGGGCGTGGCAGTGTTGTTTACATGTATGGCGTCCATTGTTGAATTGCAAGTCAAGAAAAACTTTACAAATGAAGAATTTCACCCCAAAAGGAGTGAAAATAAAATAACCACCCGTCTACAAGCCTAGACGGGAGGTTAATTTACACAAATAAAATAAAATTCAACACAAACTTACAGTCAACTCGTAATATAAATCCAAATAAGTCGCAGCCGAAGTCACAGACGTCTACTATCAACGATAGATAGATAGATATGTTTCTTTATTAGCCACAGGGGCACAAAATAAGGGGACAAATACAAAGGGGGAAGTTTACATACAATAAAAACGTGTAAAATATTATGACAAATGTAATTTAAAAATTAGTCGATTTTCCCCAATAGGGGGAGACATTTCATATGGGTAACACATACCCCCGAAAAAAAAATGTATGTGCATGTATGTATATATATATACATACATGCACACTCACTCGATATGCAAATTAGGCTGCTCAGCCGTTAATATGCATAAGGAAAGTATATACTTTCAGAGGTTCAATCATCTGGCAGGAAGGTATACGTTGCTGATGATAGCTAATAAGCTTGAAACTAGTACATCGTTCCTTTGTAAGGTTTGAACAAATGAGCAACAATGGTTGCTAGACACTGTACGGCTTAATTCGGGATGTTTGTTTACAAACACACCGAGCATTATAATAAATGTTCGGTGAATCCATACGTACATATATATATGTGTGCATGTATGTATATATATATATATATATATATACATACTACTGTACGTCTGTATACATATATGTATGTACGTATACATATATATATATATATATATATATATATATATATATATATTTAAGTAAACGAGAACTTTAGACACATCGGACCAATGGAACATTTCTTAATACTTGGAACAAACCATAATGTATAGCTGATCCGTCTTATTCTTCACTCCTTGTTAAGGCGCACATCACACACACACACATATACATATGAATATTTAGATATATGTGTATATCTCATTATTATATTATCTCAAACTCCCCTAAGGTCGAGGTAACCCGATAGTGTACTAACTGCTTTATCTAGCAAATACGATATTCACTTTTTGTCCACCGTATTACCCGTCTGTGATCACTGTATCATCTATTAATTTCTCCCTCCGCCTCTAGATATATTTTCACTTACTACAAAAGAAAGAGTCCTTAATTCCTCCCTCCGCCTATAGAGATTTTCTCACTTGCTGCAAACGCGCCAAGGAACAGTCCCTTTTCCTGAGGTGTCTCTTGAAAAGCCGATTTGCCTCACAACGATGATGCATTTTTACAATGCACAGTTGCACACGGATCGGCGAAATTGCAGTCGGGACTTTGAAGAAAAAATAGGTGTATTTCTGTCAATTATTTACTCATATTTTGTAATTATATATATATATAATAGTTCGGATCTAGCTGTCGAAACAGCCGGAGCTCAGCCGTCGGGGTCCTGACTATTTTCCTATATATATATATATATATATCCAGGGGGTGTAACTAGGAGTTACTGCAAGTTCCCCCGGGAGAGCACTCGATGTTTAGGTTCAGTTCTGTGATGAGGTGTAGAGCTATACAGAGTGTAATATATAGAAAGGATAAAAAGGACGATTGATTATTCCTTCATTGCATTTATTGATAGGTGACGCGCGTTTCGCCATTGATCAGCTGATCAGTGGCGAAACGCGGTCACCTATCAATAAATGTAATGAAGGAATAATCAATCGCCCTTTTTATCCTTTCTCTCTCTCTCTCTCTCTCTCTCTCTCTCTCTCTCTCTCTCTCTCTATATATATATATATATATATATATATATATATATATATATATATATATATATACACACACACAGATATCCACGGTAAGTTGTGGGGTCTAGTATATGATCGCTGTATCATGTATTCATTTCTCCGTCCGCCTCTTGAGATATTTTCACTTACTATATATATATATATGTGTCAATAATTGTTACAAGTGTAGTGTTTGTACCAGAGTTTTCAAGTCGCTGGCTGCACTAAAAGTCACACTCGTTCAGCGCTTCGGTAGGGGTTCTCCTACATAGATATAAAGTAGTTGCCGTACACGAAAACGAGTTGGCAGCCACCAAGTATGTATGTATGTATGTATGTATGTATGTATGTATGTATGTATGTATGTATGTATGTATGTATGTATGATGACCCCTTAACCTTTGTCAAGGCAGAATTCTAGGAGAAGGAAAACTCTGATATAACACCTTCAACCCTGATGGTATCCAATGATGTGGACTTGTTCTTCTTTTTGGTAAATATCATCTTGGTTAAGAGAGTGGGACTGGCTTTGTGCAGAGCCTTTGCTCACTATAAAAGCTTCACGGCACAGGCATTGCTTTATATCTGGAGATATCTCTGCACTTGTCGTCATCTGGTACAATGCGCACAGGACTATGTGTCAATAATTGTCACAAGTGTAGTGTTTGTACCAGAGTTTCCAAGTCGCTGGCTGGACTAAAAAGTCACACTCGTTCAGCGCATCGGTAGGGGTTCTCCTACATGGATATAAAGTAGTGGCCGTACACGAAAACGAGTTGGCAGCCACCATGTATGTATGTATGTATGTATGTATGTATGTATGTATGTATTTATGATGACCCCTTAGCCTTTGTCAAGGCAGAATTCTAGGAGAAGGAAAACTCTGATATAACACCTGCAACCCTGATGGTATCCAATGATGTTGACTTGTTCCTCTTTTTGGTAAATATCATATTGGTTAAGAGAGTGGGACTGGCTTTGTGCAGTGCCTTTGCTCACTATAAAAGCTTCACGACACAGGCATTGCTTTATATCTGGAGATCTCTCTGCACTTGTCGTCATATGGAACCATGGGCCCAGCACTATGTTTCAATAATTGTCAGAAGTGTAGTGTTTGTACCAGAGTTTTCAAGTCCCTGGCTGGACTAAAAAGTCACACTCGTTCAGCGCTTCGGTAGGGGTTCTCCTACATGGATATAAAATAGTGGCTGTACTCGAAAACGAGTTGGCAGCCACCATGTATATATATATATATATATATATATATATACATTAGGGTGTGTAGGTTACAATGATAATATCTAAAACCCGGGGAACAAAAACGGAAAACTCAGAAGAGACAGGCACATAGGCAATTCCCGCTAATCGGCTGTCTTCTGTGGATCATTATAGTTTCAGATACTTTTAAGATATAGCTTGTAAAATCATCCGAATCTATAATGATCCCCATTAAATATATGTACGTGTGTTTCTCTGTGTGTGTGTGTGTGTGTGTGTGTGTGTGTGTGTGTGTGTGTGTGTGTGTGTGTGTGTGTGTGTGTGTATCATAGATATTTTAAACCCGATGGAGCTCATCCTTCTTCAGCTCTGAACAGAAGAATCGATCTCAATATCAGGCTACAAAGGATGAAAGGCAAAGTTGACCACGGCTGAGGGCCGACTGCCGCAAGCATTTTATCCAACATTCTAATAACAAGTTAAATGTCGGTGTACAGATTAAAGTTGAAACGAGAATGCACTTACTTATTACTTACAATATAACATACGAAAACACATAAATAAAATAGGAATATTGTTTTAGATTAAAATTGCTGCGTATGTGCAACAAGCAAACAACTGATTATGCACATACATTACTTGTTGTTTAAAAAATCTCATAGATATCTGGGTCACGTGTGACTGCCAATTTGCATGGGCAGTCGCTGCAATGCTAGTGTTCATTATCATGTAAAAGTAAATTTTCTTCAGTCACTTAACTTCATCTCTCTCTCTCTCTCTGTCTCTTTCCCCCCCTCTCTTTCCCTCCCCCTCTCTCCATCTATACCTCTCCCTCCCTCTCTCACTCTCTCACTCTTTCTCCCCTCCTTCTCTTTCTTCCACTCACTCACACTTTCTCTCTTCTTTCTCTCTTCTATTATCTAACTCAATGCATATATATATATATATATATATATATATATATATATATATATATATATATATATATATATATATATATATATATAAACGTTTGTATATGTATAATAAAGCCAAAACAATGCAGGTATGGACATAGAATAAAGAATGCAAATGCAAAAGATATTGTTGACAATTAGTCTTTTACCTTAGATTTAATTTAAATGTCCTTAATTTTCGAGATAATATCTCTTCTTCAGAGCGAAGTAAAGTTGTCTACCAGTGTTCTAAGTAGCTTGCCAAGTCATGCTGACAGGAAATGGTATAGAGTATCTGTTCTATCTCTAATGTCAAAGAGTTAAGATTAGGTGGGTAAAGAGTAGTCTCCCTTTAAAAGGGGTTTGTTTTTGTTTTTTTGGGAGCTTCAGGAAGCAAGTGTTAGTGCCTCGGGTGTGGTGTCCTCTGTTCTTTCTGGCACGGTTTGTGGTGGATGTCGTGTATCCGTTCAGTTTGAGTACTTTCAGGAAACGTGTGGTGTGTGTGTCTCGGTCTCTAGCGTCGGTGCATTTGTTCTGGATACGTGCCAGTTCATTCCTTATGTATCCGAACTTGGTACCGAGTGGGAGGGCCGATCTGAAATGTACGAACAGGTCCCTGCTGGCGGTTTTTTTATAGAAGCAGGTGTGGATGTTGCCTTCCTCTGTTACCCTGAGTTGGAAGTCCAGTAGAGATAGGGATCCGCGGTCATCGGGGTGTTCCATGCTGAACTTTATACTGGCGTCCATGCTGGAGAATGTTGTGTATATTTTATCTGCCTCCTCACGGGATGATGTAAGGATGAGTATGTCATCTACATACCTTCTACATATCGGGTGAAGAAGGTATGGGAATGGCAGGTGTTGAGGGCTCGGCATTCTAGCTGGTTCATGTAGGTGATGGCCAGCAGGCCCGATAGGCTGGATCCCATGGGTAATCCTGTTGTCTGTCTGTATGTGTGGTGGTGGAAGGTGAAGTACGTGTTGTCTACTGTGAAGGACAAAAGCTGGTGTATGTCCGTCGGGTGGAGGCCGTAGCAGTGGATGTCCTCTGCGACCACGCAGTCCGTCAATAAATCGACAGCTGGATGAGCGGGGACTGTAGTGTAGAGGGAGACAACGTCGAGGCTAAAGGCGTATTTATTCAGTTAAAGTTGTTCTGGCTGGAGGTGGTGTAGTCTACGTATAACTTCGTTGGAGCTACTGACATGCCCGGGAAAGGTGGAGAGTAGAGGCTTGAGGACCTGGGAGAGAGGCCAGGAGATTTTTATAGGGGTCCTTCTATGCTAGAGACGATGGGTCTTATTTAAGTTTTAGTAATATTATTGTGGGTCTTGATGAGGTGGTAGAAAGTGGGCAGTCTGCTATTTCTAGTGGTGTAGTTGAGCTTAACTTTATTTGGGAGTTGTCTTCTCCTACAGATATCGAACCAGATGGAGTTGGTCTGTTTTTCGATCTGGGCTGCAGTCATGTCCGGGATCTCTGTGTATAATTCATTGTCGCTTAGGTGTTCAAAGGCTAGGTTGTTGTACGTGGCTTGAGAGATGACGCAAAACTAACACTTGCTTCCTGAAGCTCCCACACTTCAGTGAAGAAACAACAGCCATCCGCAGAGCTATCAGACGAGAGGGACTAGATATCCAACTGGCCCACTCAGGTCTTTCTCTACGCGGACAGCTAACCAAAAGACACTCCACCAGACATGACAACTGCTGCAGACTAGCCAACTGCCCCATCAACGACACAGACCTATGCCACCAGGCTTACGTCGTATACAGACTAGAGTGTGACAAATGCAACAACTTCTACGTAGGTAGCACCACCAGACCACTCCACATAAGAATAAAAGAACACCTCAATACTAACGCTTCCTCATTTAAGAAACACCTAGTTAAATGCAAAAACACCGACAAAACCATAACAGTTAGGATAGAAACCAAGGAAAGAAACCTCGGCAATCTTAGAATTAAGGAAGCACTAATTATAGACAAAACACAACCACCAATCAATAATAGACTAGAACTCAACACCCAATTTATAACTTGATAGAGCTTCTAGCCCCATATTTACACACACCCCACACACACACACGCACGCGCACACACACACACACACACGCTTACACCTCCACTTATTCTCTCTCACACATACACACACAAAACCAGTTCTAACACGAGATAACACCTATCCCCCACATTTACGAATAGACATATCTTCTCACACTCACACACACACACTCACATACTTACACCTTCATGCATTCTCCCACACACTTAAACAGGCATGTATATAAAAAAAACAAAAAAACAAAAACAAACCCCTTTTAAAGGGAGACTACTCTTTATCCCCCTAAACTTAACTCTTTGACATTAGAGATAGAACAGATACTCTATACCATTTCCTGTCAGCATGACTTGGCAAGCTACTTAGAACACTGGTTGACAACTTTACTTCGCTCTGAAGAAGAGATATTATCTCGAAAATTAAGGACATTTAAATTAAATCTAAGGTAAAAGACTAATTGTCAACAATATCTTTTGCATTTGCATTCTTTATTCTATGTCCATACCTGCATTGTTTTGGCTTTATTACACATATACAAACGTTTATACCTCATTACACAATGCTTCAAGTGAACTATAACCTCCTCCATATATATATATTTATATATGTAAAAGAAATCAAAGAATGCCTACATACTCATACAATTTTTATTTGCTGATATTGTCAGCAAATAAAAATTGTATGAGTATGTAGGCGTTCTTTGATTTGTTTTACATATAACGGCTCTGTTCTCGTACATTGAGCTTATACAATACTGTCACAAATACGACACGGTACAGGTGCGTTTATGCGCATACGATCCGTGGTCTACGTATATATATATATATATATATATAAACAGGGAGAAAGAGACGATTATTAGGAAGAAAAATATATTTTTTTCCTTTTTTGTTTCTCACTCTCTTTTTATATATATATATCAACCAGAAATTGATTGACATATATATATATCTAAAATAAACATATGAAACAATCACAGGGAATAATTTGTAAAATTGTGTAAGCACACAGCTATGTAGGTAACTAATTAAAGTTTAACTAGAACTTTAAAAATAGATACCTTATAAATGGATTAATCTTCCTTTTATATATTTCATTAAAGAAATATATTTTACCATCAATCGTTCGTAAACCAGAGTAGCCAAATTTCGGATTTTCAACAAGGAAGAAGACTTAACTATCTGTGTTTACACAGCAAATTCAAATCTGCGAATGACTAGTAGCTCGTGTTGCACTTTTCAAAAATACACACATTGTACCAGCTTCATCTCAGTGGCGTGAATAGGGTTATCGACAACTAGAAATAGCAGTCGAGTCTTTTCAACTGAGTTAGCTCAACAATTAGGGGCCGTATATATATATATATATCCAACATTAAATTAAATTAAATTAAGAGCGTCAGGTCAGAGAGAGACATGCGCCATATCCACTGTAGAATATGCTCCAAGATTCCAATGAATAGATCCGAGCACTTTATATCAACTAGAAATTGATTGATATATCTAAAATAAACATATGAAACAATCACAGGGAATAATTTGTAAAAGTGTGTAAACACACATAGCTATGTAGGTAACTAATTAAAGTTTAACTAGAACTTTAAAAATAGATACCTTATAAATGGATTAATCTTCCTTGTATATATTTCATTAAAGAAATATATTTCACCATCAATCGTTCGGTAAACCACAGTAGCCAAATCACGGATTGTTAAAATTCAGCATTTCAATGACTCCACCAGGATTTAAAGGACTTTTACCATAGGTCATTATACCCAATATGTATATATATATATATATATATATATATATATATATATATAACAAAGGAATTGTGGTAAGGAACCAGATGGACCATAACGCACCAGAGTACTCAATACTTAGGGTAGTAGAGTGAGAAATAGTCCAAACGTCGAAACGGCTTGAGCTCTGCCGTCGGGGTCCTACTTTTTCCTATATATATATACATGCATACATACATGGTGGCTGCATGTTGATTTTGAGAATTGTTATCACTTGATCCACTCCAATAAATGGGTGACCCTTGTGAAAAGCATTTAGATAAAGTGATGCCTGTGCTTGACGCTTTTTTAAATGAAGAAAACCTTGGACTGAACCAATCCCACTCCCTGAAAAGCGATGACGAGTATCCAAATAGAAGAACATGTCAACATCTTCATCTATTCAGGGCTTAACAACTGTCTCAGCACCTTAACGTATCCAGTCGCAATAATTCTAAGACGCCGTGGAAAGATGTGAGGTGACATGATACAACCTTCGTCACTTTCAACTCCTAAAACCATCACAGCTGTTGGAACCATTGCATGCATCACTCTGAGAACATCAGAAGGATCTACACATATACACCTGTCATTTCTCCTGTCAGAGAATAAACAAAGCTTGCCATGTTCGTGAATGTTTTTAAGCTTGTGAAGTACCCGACTGTCACGGATCAAAACGGCGTTTCTGTGTCTTTGCAGACATTAATTGGCTTCACCTCAGTACATATGATATGTATCGAATATATTCATGCCCCACAACCCGACATCTGAAGTTATTTGGCAATTACCGTCACTGATTTTCCGGAATCATCATCAATAATGTTTTGAAGCAGTTAAATGAATTGCGGCGCCCTTATAGTGTTCCAGCGTTTAAAATCATTGTTTCCTCTTAATTACAGTTGAAACAGTTTCGCGAGTAGTTTCTAATTTTATTCGAACTTTGTATAAAAAGAAAAGATTTTACAACATTTAGAAATTTGGCAATTTGTAAATCGCTGTGTTTCGCACATATTGTAACTATGACTCCATATCTTTCCATTTCCTGTGTTGGCATATCATCTGTCATAGAGGATCTCTGAGAAATATAATACTTTGAATTATTGGAAAATTAAGTATCCTTAAATACGTGTCGCACTTATAGATACATACATAAAAATAATACATATATAACTATATACGTATGATAGTTATATTCGTATAAATATGTGTATAATCAAAACTGCAACAAGTGTATAAATTTATACACATATATAATATGTAGGCATGTAAACATGCCAGAAATTAGGAATTTCCATGTAAATTGAACAAAAAATGATAAACATCTTTGACCGATTTCCGAATCTAATTGAACCCTCATTTACAGTGAGGTGTAAAATCAACCACAAGGACACACACACACACACACACACACATATATATATATGTATATGAGGAGCTTCCTTAACCTTTCTCTCTATCAAATTCCACTCACCAAGCATTGAAGTATACGAAGCTGTAGAAGAAAAATTAACCTACCATGCAATGATAATTTACCCTGTACCCTGGTAGCGAAAGAAATTATTTAACCAGACAGGCAGGCTTGTACCTATTTATATACGTAAAGAAAACAATATATACAGGTTAGTGTTTGAGTGCAGATTTGGTAGAGAGATGTAGAAATTCTCTTCCAATTACGAGGTTTCGGTTTCTATACCATTGCGTAGCATCTTACTATGTGTATTTTATTTTCATCCAGCAAATGGCGAATTGGCAAAATCGTTAAGACGTCCGATAGAATGCTTTGTGGTATTTGTTCGGGATAACTGCATGTGTATGCGCACGCGTGTATTTGCAAAGGAGGTCAGAGTCATTAGAGTGTAGGTGTGTGTTACGACTCTCTGACTACTGTGTTCAAAACCTTGCTTTCATCCTTTCGAGTTCGAAAAAAAGTAGCAACCATTACTGAGGTCAATTTTTCCTCTATATCCCTTTCTCCCATTCTATCTCCTCTTTTCTGAAAGAAAATGGCTGTGTTTAGATTTGGAGTGGAGATGGGTTCCGTCAGGTTGAGAATACTCAAGACAGGCCTTGTGTCACCACAGTACTCCAACGACTCCATCGGCAGTTACGGGTCCATACATCCATACTATGCAATATCATCAACGAGTGAGCCTCTATGTAGTATTTTGTTCTGCTAGAAATACCTGCCCTATCACCTTCAAATCAGTCTTTAAAAAGTAGATATGCTGAATTGCCATGGGAAAATAAATTTGATCAAGTGTTTGCTGAACCAGAAGCGACATGGAGCTCAATGGTCAACTGTTTGTTCAATCAGAAATGACCTGGGGCTTAAAGATCTACTATTTGCTGAATCAGACCTGCAAACATAAAAGCAACATCAATAATAACGATGATAACAACAACAGAAACAATATCAAGAATACCGACAATAGTCAAAACAATAACAACAGTAACAACATTAGAATAAAAAAACAACAGCAGTAGCAACAATAATAACAAGAACAGCAACAACAACCAGAATAATAAATTATTAAGTCAATTATGCTGCCAAAACAAAACAAAAGAATGAAACGAAATAAAAACAAATGCGTTGTGAAAGATGCATCTATTTAATAAGTGCAAGCAAAGGAAGAGGAGTTGCACCAACCAGTCTAAAACTGCAACTGCAATACCACCATACTACGTTAGTGGCATATTGCCAACATACTTTATTGAAGCAATTGGAGACGCTGCTTGATTCTTAATGTCTGCTGTTTCATCTCCTTCTAACCCGTGGCTGTATTTTTGCAATCTATATTGGTACAATTATGTCTAGCGCTATTACAGTACTTGAATGTCTTTATCAACTAATCATACTGCACATGCTATTGCAGGTTTTCTGCTTTTTTATCTCATTTATTTACTTTTTTGATTCATTTTCCTATTATTTACAGCTAAAATAAAAAAAAAAGAGTGTGAGAAAAAAACCCACACACAAAAAACAATAAATACTTATGCCAATGACCTGATAGACATAAAACGCAAATATGTCCGCAATGGAAACATACCGTCTTACCAATCCCACAGGAAAAAATAAACAAACATAGATTGACATATGTACGTACTCACAAACACACACGCACACATTCACACACCCACGTACATACAGGATTATGTTGCTCATAGAAATAAATGTTCAGCCGTGGTGGTTTGTATTGATTTAGGTACAAGGCCAGAACATTTTGAGGGAAGGGATAAGGTGATTATATCGACCCCATTACATGAGAGGAATAACAACCCCAATGACATTTTATAAAACGCTCTACCAATTCTACCAATGTATCTTCCGTTGCGGGGGTTCATATTGCTTTAACTTTAGGAGAAGGAAGTATAAGTACCAATACTTAAAAGGGCCCGCTGTATCAAACTGAATCTGCGTTCAGCGTAAATGTGTTTGTGGAACGCTCAGTGGCTTACTCTCTAAATTCATAAATAGGTTGTGCGGTTGATCGAACAAATGGAACATTTAGCGTCGAAACCGTTGCACGTTCATGCCAATGGAATAAGGGTGGTGTGGATAACACGATTTACTGCGTGTGTGATAGATACCAGATTTTCTTTAGACGTGATATATTCTGTGTGTGTGTGTGTGTGTGTTTGTGTGTGTACGTGGGTGTGTGTATGTGTGTGTGTATCTAACTTTGAAGTTTCAAATGGGGTTGCGCTGTATAAATATACGCATACCTACGAAGATGCACAATGTTCACGCGCATTATTATAGCTGCACGCATATTATATGTAATTAAAAACCTACCTATCCATAGACTGATACACTAACCGATATATTCCTCCGCAGTATTTACGCACGCGCATGCATTTAGATGCAGAACTCCACACACACACACACACACACACACACACACACACATATATATATTCCTCCTCCGTAGTATTTACACATACGCACACATTTAAACGCTTAACTGCTTATATATATATATATATATATATATATATATATATATATATATATATATATATATTATGTATGTATATATGTGTGTATACATTTATACATATTTCAAAATAAACAAGTCTAACACAGAGATACAACAATACAAAGTATTATTAGTTTCATGCCTGTTGGGAAAGGAATGTTTCAACGTATCGGGCTTTAGTCCTTCATCAGGAAAGAGCAAGGTTCGACGAAAGGGGCGTGTGGCAGGGTGGGAAGCATATTGAGAGAGAAAAACGTTTTACCAAGATGCGCGAGGTGGGGAGTCAAGTAAGAAGAGTCTTTGGTTGGGCATGGTGGGGGAAGAAGCACACGGGAGAGAAAGAGGAAAATGTAAGGGGATGGAAGCAAGAGGGAGACCAAAGAAAAAAGTGTGGAAGGTGGTGGAAGATTAGTTCATTGCAAGAGCAGTTAGAATCATCTAGTAATTCGAAAAGTAGAGGTGTAGGGTCTAAAGGTACCGGTTAAATATCCAGGTTCGAACAGGAGTGTCGTGTAAACGTTGAAATATGGTACAAGATAAACAAAACGAAAAGAAAGTCTTATTAGTTTCACGCTTGTTGGAAAAGGAAAATTAATACTTCAACGTATCAGATGTTCGTCTTTCATCAGGAAAGGTCTCATAAACCTGGGCGAGATGGTTGTTGATCTTTTTATCCTGTTGAAGGTGTTACTTCAGTGATACTATCCGGGTCCTGGACGATATTAATATGAATTTTAGGCCCGGGCCAACCTTCTTGCGTTGGAAATATAGCCTATTCACGTCAACTTTCATATTAAAGGTTCTTGTAACAGAGTCCTTATATCTATCTCGTTCAACTCTTGCAATGACCAGTTCTTTCTTTATGGGTCAATCATATCTGATACTCTCATCCCGCCCAAGATACAGATAACTGTCACTCGTCTGTAGAGACTGTATCGCCAAGCCTTTCATGTTTTAATTGTTTTAGGAGCGCATGACTTTTCTACGTTTTATTATTTAAAAAATGCGCATATAGATTCAACACATTTCATTGCAGTGTCTGTAGTAAATTGACTAATTAGGTCCAATTACTTTTTGAAGTACTTGATATATAGCCTCAGGTCATTGACAGAGAAAAGGTGGGAGATACTCTGGATCCAATTCTATGACAACCATGATTTATGAGCAGGTATGATAGAGGGTTTGGTCATACCTGTTAGTTGAATGTTGAACTCGTCGTTTGCTTTCCATACAGGTCTCAGTAGCTCTCAACGTGATCTTCTGCTGGGGTGTCTTTTACAGAGATTGAGCCTTTATATGGAAGCTATGATAGACTGATTTACGATCTCTACTAAATAATCTATTCAGCAGTTGTCGTCTATATGCTTGTATTTTAGTTTTTCAGCTGCGGTTGAGTGTTATTTCAGCTGCTGCAGTCTGGAGCTTAGTATTCTAAATCCTTTATCTCCAAATTGCCTTTTTAGTTTTTTTCTTAAGTCTGACTGATATCGTGTGACAATGCTGTCTGAGTTACAGTTCATAAATACAATTCTTCGCAGGAAGAAAATGTTACTTTTTAAGATGCGTGCTCCTTCTGGTTCAGGATTTTGCTTGTATAGTATACGAATTGACCGGCTATAATTCTCTACGATAGACGAGCAATGATTTCGTAGGTTGTTTTCATACTTCTGGACTGTGTAACCCTTCTGATAATTGCGTGATATTTCATTTACTGCGCATCTGATTCTAAATTACAGGGTTCTTTCCTTACTCTGTAGTTCTATGACCTCTCGCTCAAATTAAGGCGGTGAAGCTGTTGAAACATACCTCAGATCACTTGTAAGGTGTCCACAAGTTTTGGTGTTCTGTTTGTACAATAGAGGTATGGATTTAAGCTAAAATGTTGGTGCGTTATTTACTGCTGGATTTAACTGGCCGTTCTGCTTGTCCATCATATAAATCTTTGTGTCGCCCCATTGTATATAATAATTGTAGTAACGAGTTGGTCGAATAAGACACAAGTTAAGCCATGATGGTTTTGTATGTTCACTAATAGTTGTGTTTAATTTATAAAATAGGTGGTGATCTTTAGATCATGATCGCCATTCCTTCCTTTCACTCTTTTCTCTGTCAGTGATCAGTGCCACACATGCTTTGAAGTCTTCCATTAAGATATATGACTCAGTCTTAACTACATCTACCGTTGCAATGACTTCATCACGGACGGCTGTGTGTTCAGATTCTTTGTTGCATAAACCTTCACCACTCACAGAGATCTACCTTTCAGCTTAAACTTCAAAAGGGAAATCCTCCTTAGTAATGGGATCCAGTCCATAATCCCTTGACAGGCGAGAGCTTGTGAGTATCCCCACTCCTACCTGTGCAATCATTTCTGGCGCCAAACCTAAGTAGTGCAGTTTCTATCATCATCCAAGTCTACAGTACCAGAACAACGATACTTTGTTGAGGAAACTCCGACTATATCTAGCCGGTTGCATCTACTATCCTCCACTAGTTCCTGCCCCTTACCTGTAAGGGTTGTGATGTTCCAAGTTCAATTTGCTACGATTTGATCCTTTCCGAACGCTCTTGGGTTCTCGGGATATGCAATTTTTGTGCATCCATCCCACGCCTCCCAAGAGAGGTTGCACGCCAGTTTTTACAGCATGAGACTGCAATATATTTTCCAAATAGTCCCTTCTACCTAATGCCTGAACTCGTCCCTTGTTATCCCGTGTGAAGGACGCTGCAGTATGATTGCCTATATTGTGTCTAGCCATGCTGCAGTGTTTTGTTGATCTTATTCTCGCCTGACACAAGAGATAAAAATGGAGAGGTTTTGTTAGACTACTAGTAATGGACTCTCTATTATGTACACCTTCTTCCAGCTCTCAGACAAGCATAAGAGAGGGGCCCAGCTGTCAACTGATCACCATCTAGTTACCTACATATTGCGACTAACTAAAGCCAAGGAAGCTCTCAAACTTTGCAGATCCCGCTCAACCTAGAGGATAATGTGGGAAGCGTTGGCACAATCAAGAGGGAAAAGATGCCATCCGAGGAAAAACAAAGAAGGATGTCTACAAAGTTTGGCATAGAAATAACTCCTCTTGCAGTACAAGCAGGCGAAAAAGGTCACTGCAGAGACAGTAAAGGCGTCCAAAGTTAAGACATGGGAGGAGTTTGGGGTTAAGTTGAAATCCGAATTCGATCAGCAAATAAAGTGTTCTGGCAGACCATCCGCCAACTTCGTGATAAGAAATCCTCCATACATGCTATCAGAAAAGCGTCAGGGGTTCTCCTCTTTTCAGATAGGTGCATCCTCACGAGGTGGAGGGAATACTGTGCTGAACTCCTAAACCTGATTACAAAAAATTCGACACCACTCAGTGTAAGAGTCATATTTAGTCATGGGTTCGTTCTCTCACCTTTCTTGTTCATAATCTTCACGAACAGGAATGGTATATGCAGCCAGGTTAGAAATGTTATCCCGACTGGCTGGTAGAATCAGTCGGCTGGAAGTTGCAGATGACATGGTATTACATGTTTTTATTTAGAAGCGGTTCATTCGATATCATGATTTAGAAGATTTCCTGGGAGTAAATTGGGCACTCCCTCCGTTCTCCTTTATATATGTTTCTATTTTTCATGACACCCCATTGCATTGAGAGTATATGTACGTGGACATATACCTATGGAAGCCTCTATATGACTATAAATGTATGGATTGGTATATGTTTGTGTATAGATATATTTGTGGATGTGTGCAAGTATATTTTAGATGTCTACGATTATGTGTATCTATGCGTTTATGTATATATATATATATATATATATATATATATGTGTGTGTGTGTGTGTGTGTGTGTGTGTGTGTGTGTGTGTGTGTGTGTGTGTAAAAGGTAATCAGAAATAACAAGAGAATCGGTACAGTATATGGAAAGAATATATTAGTTTAACGCTTGAAATAGCAGGAAAGGGTACTACTTGGTTAACAAATTCTGACCTAGAAGTTTCTTTGAACGTCTCCTATTCATGCACTAGGACTTAGAATCACGGTTGATACGAAACTTACTAACGCAAATTTCCATGATGTAAATTTAAACCTAACCACAACTTCGTATAAACCATACCATATACCAAACGAAAAATTGAAATATATCAATAAAGCCTTATGCCCCACTCCGCAGTTTTTTAAAACCTAGTTTCTAATATTAGTCATAGGATCTCAAACCTATTAACAATCAGGGAGATTTTCTATAAGCCGGCGCCACATTACAACAAAGCCCTCCTAGATAGTGGTATTAAAGATAAAATTAAGTACACACCTAATCAATTCAAACCGAACCATGCTAGAAATGCTATCAGAGAAAGAAAAATTATCTGGTTCCCATTCCCCTTTTCCCTTAAAGTAAAGATTAATGTTGGTAAGAAATTTTAAAATTTAATAGATAGACATTTCCCACCACACCGTAGCTACAGTAAATTCTTCAATCGCAATTCTGTCAAGATATTTTATTTATGTTGCTTGTCTATGATATACGAACAATTACTGAAAATAATATATCCGACGTAAATACAAGATGCTCTTGTAGGATTAAAGAGAACTAACCTCTCCAACAGAAATGTAATACCAAATCTATTGTGTATGAGACAGAGATTACACACAACACCACACACAATTCTGGAGTTAGCGAAACATATGTTATGGTGAAAGATCGGTTTTATAAACGTTTTTACCCGCATTTACACTCCATCGGCAATCCTGATATGAGAACCGGCACGTCCCTGGCAAAAAAGTCTTGTAATTAAAGGAGAAAGGAGTCCCACATAAGATTACTTGGAAGGTATTTGAAAGGTCCATACCTTATACTAATGGTACTAAGCGATCTAGTCTCTGCCTTAGTGAGAAATTTAGAATATTACAAGGTTTGTCGTCCCTGAACAATAATTATTTGAACTCAAATAACGAAAATTTATAGATGCTTTCATCTCAAAGTTCACCTCTTTGCTAATTGGAAATACTCAACAAATTCAAAAGATTTTCAACGACCTTAATTTGATTTATATACTTTCTTAATATCTTCTTTCCACATGTACATAATACTGTATACATTCTATACTACTCAACTCCATAACTTAATATATATTAACATCTTTACATGCTACCACATAATATCACACACCTTCTGTAGTGCACGAATACTAACAGGAATATACATGCTTTGGTATTTTAAATTTACATCTTTAAGTTATTTCCCTTTGTTATACTACGTTTTCGTAAGCAGGCGTTTTAACGCGCTATACTTTTAAAGGTATTGTCAACCTGAATATTAGGTCACGAATTAGATCGCTGTTACAGTCTGGAGATAGAGTCAATATTGGACATTGAAACTTTAGGTAGTGGTTTTCTTCCGTCTATGAGCATAAATAATTATACACACGCGCACACACACACACACACACACACACACACACACACACACACACACACACACACACACACACACACATATATATATATATATAGAGAGAGAGAGAGAGAGAAAGAGAGATAATATACGACCGGTGCTTTGAGAAAAAAGCACCAAACTTCAGCTCTGAGCATATAAAAAATTGAAATAACAGAAGTAAGCTATATTCCATCGTTATGGTTTTCTGTCTTTTTTCTGTTAAAATTCGTGCTGTTTGATGAAGTCATAACTGTTTCATAATGGTTACCACCGAAATATATATAAAAGCGACTATGTATAAAGGAGGTTAATGTTAACCTGTTGACTTACACTACTTGTTTATACACACACACACACATACACACACACATATATATATATATATATATATATATATGTGTGTGTGTGTGTGTGTGTGTGTGTGTGTGTGTGTGTGTGTGTGTGTGTGTGTGTGTGTGTGTGTGTATCCCGGGTTAAATCAAGGGTATCCATATAAAGTAAGGTACTCAATACATAGTAGAGTATATATAGTTTAATATAGAAATGGTTTCTACAGGACTAGAACTGTTTCATTCGAAGGAAATCACCAGGAAATTTCTGATGATTTCCTTCCAATGAAACAGTTCTAGTCCTGTAGAAGCCATTTCTATAATAATAATAATAATAATAATAATAATTATAATAATAATTATAATAATTGTTTCTACTTTAGGCACAAGGCCAGCAAATACCCAGTGCATTACTGGTACTTTATTTTATCGACCCCGTAAGGATGAAAGGCAAAGTCAACCTCGGCGGGATATAATAATAATAATAATTATATATATATATATATATATTGTACTGCCTCTCTGTTTTGTCCCTGTTCAAATTTTTTCCATTATATATATATATATATAGAGAGAGAGAGAGAGTAAAAATATGAAATCGAAAATGCAACTGCAGTCTTATTTAAAAAAATATATATATATTTATTTGGTTCCTTTACCGGTTTCGCATTCTTCTGCTTTTCAAAAGTAGAGTTTAGACGGAGGATCTGTGGTTTTTCTCACAGAAAAAAACATCTCAACTCTACTTTTGAAAAGCAGAAGAACTGCGAAACCGGTAAAGGAACCAAATAAATATATATACTTTTTTAAAAATAAGACTTCAGTTGCATTTTCGATTTCATCTTTTTTTCTTTATACTTTCAGTCGTGTAGGACACCTCGGTTATTTTTCATTCTGTAAAAAAAAACCCTCACTTTCTAATATATATATATATATATATATATATATATATATATATATATATATATATATATATATATATATATATATATATATATGTATATATATATATATATATGTATGGGGCGAGGGCCTGTGCGTGTGTATATTTCTGTGTCTTTAAATGTAACAACTGTCATAGTCGAGTACCAATTATTAATTTTATTATTTCTTTTAAAAATATTGATTAGGCAGCGTTCCATGTGACTTAATATAACGGTAGTCATTTATAACAGTAGTAAATAATAATTTACCGTGTCATATAGAGATGTAATTCTCCTCACGTCTGCACATCCCCGTACTGAAATTGACTGCTGTGTAGTTTGTATTGTTTATACTTATTTTTCTGCTTCCGATGAACTTATACCATATTTTCTTTTCCTTTTTGTTTACACTTGTTAATCATAAGTTTTTCTTTTAAACTTAACTGTGTAATAATCCAGAGCATAGCCGGAAAAAATGTTTATTATTGACACCATCTCCTTTGTTCATATATATATATATATATATATATATATATATATATATATATATATATATATATATATATATATATATATATATATATATATATATATATATATAATACATATATATATATATATATATATATATATATATATATATATATATATATATATATATATATTAGAAAGTGAGGTTTTTTTACAAAATTAAAAATAACCGAGGTGTCCTACACGAGTGAAAGTATAAAGAAAAAAAGATGAAATCGAAAATGCAACTGGAGTCTTATTTTTAAAAAAAATATATAGATTTATTTGGTTCCTTTACCGGTTTCGCAGTTCTTCTGCTTTTCAAAAGTAGAGTTGAGATGGAGGGTCTGTGGTTTTTCTCACATCTCACTTCTGGACGCAGAAATAGCCGTCGAAACGGCTTGAGCTCTGCCGTCGGAGTCATACATTTTCTTATTACCCACTCTACTACCCTAAGTATTGAGTACTCTGGTGCGTTATGGTCCATCTGGTTCCTTACCACAACTCCTTCGTTATATATATATATATGTGTGTGTGTGTGTAAAAAGTAAACAGAAATAACAACACAATTGGTACAGTATATGGAAGGCATATATTAGGTTAACGCTTGATATAGCATGAAGAGGGTCTTAACGTTTCGGACGCTAGTCCTTCATCAGAAGAAAGAATGAGAAATAAGATAGATTCAGGGGACGGGCGGGTTGGAATTGGAAAAAATGTGTTTAGATAAAAATAACAGGTCCAAGGTAAACATTTAGAAAGCCGTAGCTATGTAAAAAAACACCTAGGCTAACGCCCTCTCCGTGTTTCTTTAGAAATACGAAATTTCTATAGATATCTGTATATAGCTATGCAGGAAGCTAAATCCTAATTCTATTCTATTATAAGTTGAGCCAACTTAGGCAGCTTCATATGTAAATGAGATTAATCACCTCATTTACACAAACGAGAAAACTATATATTCTCGGCTGTTTTCAAGTCCAGCAGTCGCAAGCAGTGGGAGGGATGGTCCTGATGAGGACCAGCTAAATCCGAAATGCATCGACAATTTCCCCCTTGCTTCTGCTGGACGCCACCAGAGGGCGTTAGCCCCGGTGTTTATTTTTCATAGCTACGGGTTTCTAATTGTTTACCTGTAAACATACAGTATTTCTTCATAAATACGAAATTTCTATACATACCTGTATAGAGCTATGCCTGAAACTAAATCCTAATTCTCTCTCTCTCTCTCTCTCTCTCTCTCTCTCTCTCTCTCTCTCTCTCTCTCTCTCTCTCTATATATATATATATATATATATATATATATATATATATATATATATATATATATATATATATATATATATATATATAAGTATAGCTAAACTGGAATATACACCTATTTTCTGCATTTCGTTGAGCTGTAAGCTGACCTTCCCCGATACGGTACATAACACTGTGTCCTGGAAAACCTTAATGCACTCGTGCATAACCAATTATATATATATATATATATACACACACATATATATATATATATATATATATATATATATATATATATATATATATATATATATATATATATATATATATACATATATATATATATATGTATATTTATATATATATATGTAAGTATGTATATATACGTACATACATATATGTATACAGACGTACAGTAGCATGTATATATATACATACAGGCACACATACATATATGTATACAGACGTACAGTAGCATGTATATATACATACAGGCACACATACATATATGCACGTATCAGTTTACCGAACATGTATTATAATGCCGTACTAAGAGTGAGAAATGAAATTTCGTTTCATTCTATTCCATATATATATATATATATATATATATATATATATATATATATATATGTATATATATATATATATATATATATATATATATATATATATATATATATACATATATATATATATACACTGGATCTCCCTGCAACAAGTCTTAACACCCCGGCGGGCAGGCGCTGCAAAATAACACCCAGGAAACAATCCTTGCATACCAAACCCAGCCTCAGACAAACGGATGCGGCAAAAAAACAAAAACAAAAAATTGTCCGGGAAAGACTGCCCTAACACCGGCCAGAGTTACCTCCCTTGACCTGCTGCAAAATCAAAACAAGATATTTTTGCGAGCAATGAACCTTGATGTGGATTTAAACCCCAAAACTCTTTCCGAGCAATATAAGGAAAACTTGTGATTATTTATGCCCTTGAGAATCCCAACTGGGCGAAACGTACGTAGGTGGTGTTTTAAATAAACATGTTTTAACGGTCTATTCTCCGATTTTTTACTTTCCCACATGCTTACGCTCTGCTAACTCTCTAGCCCACTAAATATTAACACTTCGAATATTTAATACTGCCGGCACTAGTATCGAGCACCTTTGGCATACGCTACTTGGCAAATAACTCTATGTATCACCTATCCCCCTTTTTTTCCTCTTTCTCGATACGTAAATACTATATTACCGTGCTCCTTTTGTAGAGCATCTCACCTTATTTGCCATTATGTTGGAGAACCAGCCGTTACCCATATCTCTCAAGTGTATCCTCTTACCCAGCAGAAAAACCTACCTTAAACTGCTTATAGACGCTACTAATTCGTTTATACGGAGAGTCAGTTGGAAGGCCTACCACCTGGATAAGAACACCCGTAACCTTCCTGAACCCAAAGAGAGGTATGGCTTCAAAACATACAGAAACCCATCGCACAACACCTTACTGGACTCCTTTGAAGAGGACCTGCTGAAAATGATCAAAAATGTTAAGCTCAGAAAGAAACACCAATGCAGCAATCCATTCTTAACGTCCCTTGATACACTAATAACTAAGATCAAGAATGACCCGCACCTCTTCGTCACCTCCGACAAAACCAAAAAGCTGTACAAGATGGACGCGAGTGAGTATAACAAATTCATCTATAAGGAACTACACAAAGACTACAAAAAGACACCTTCTAGTACCCTAAATGACATAAATAGAGTAGGGAAGGATATAGTCACCAGCTTAGAAATAGAAAAGTACACTAACCCGTACGTCCCTCTGACGCCTAAATTCTCTCTTAAGGATCACAAATATGACTTTAATGAAAGCCCCTCTATTAGACTAATATGCCCCTCTACATCAGATATAGGTAAGATTAGTAAAGTGATCCTCGACAGAGTACTACTGGAGCTTAATAGAAAGGCTAAGGTCTGCCTCTAGGGCAACACCGACCAGGTCATAAATTGGTTCACCGAGTTGCCGGATAAAGCCAGCCTGAAATTCATCCAGTTTGATATAGATAGTTACTACGCCTCTATCTCCCCCATACTCTTAAATAAGGCACTTATCTTAGCTAGATCTAACACTAGCCTCACCAAAAAAGAAATAGACATAATTCTAGCGGCACGTAGAACCATTATCCAGTTCGAAGGCTCCCACTGGACCAGAGCCAACCGTCCTGATAACTTCAATGTCACGATGGGGTCCAGTGACTCAGCGCAAGCAACTGACCTGGTCGGCATATACCTCCTGCATAAGCTTAGGGAAGAAATACCGGCCCTACAAGGAGGTGTATATAGGGACGACGCCCTGTTTACCGTTAGGAACCATAGCCCCCGTAGGATAGAGAACCTTAACAAACATATACACAGGTTCTTTAAGTCATACGGCCTATCCGTAACTATGGACCTCAACCACAGGGTTGTCAACTTCCTGGACGTGACCCTGGAGTTGAGTACGGGCTTATACAAGCCATACCATAAGCCTGGAGAGTGCCTCTCTTATATTAATTATGCCTCCAACCACCCCAAGTAGACTCTCAACTCCATAGTCTATAGTATCTCACATAGAATCTCGAGGCTATCCGCCAATGAGGATATCTTCAACCAAGCGGCAGATTACTACAATAGGGCCCTGATAAGCGCCGGCTTTAACCGAGGAATTTCCTACATCCCTAACGCTAGCTCTAGAAACCACCCCCCTCATAAAACTAACGTTATAGTAAGCCATACCTATAACCGATCACGCGGCGACCTCGTTGAAGTCGGATATAATAGAATAGATAACCGCACCAAAGATCACGTCCCCGGCGACGGTGAACACTGTAGATTACTCAAACTATTCCCCTATTACAAAACCAATAAAGGTGACGGCCTACTACCAACGCCTTCCAACCAACATCTTCGTGTACATAAACATGGAAGAGGTAGAAAGAGTGAACCCGAGCATAAAGTGAAAGGGGCACCGAACGGGCGACTGCGCATTAACACACATAAGAGCGGTCACTTAGATGGAACCACCCGTAGCAAAAGTACAAGGACACGTAATCGCCACCGTAACGTCCTATGGTTCCACCCCCCCTACTCTCGGAGTGTGGCCTCCAACATACCCCGGATGTTCTTCGAAGCCTTAGAGAAGAACTTCCCGCCCAACCATAGGTATAGAAAAATTCTTAATAGGAACAATATAAAAATATCCTTCTCTACTACTCCTAACCTAGCAGACATCATAGGAACAACGAACCACAGTAAGATCACCAAGACACAGCACATCGACACAGACGCACCTACACCTGACAATAACTATATCGGCCTTAACAACTCCCTGGCAGCATCCAATAGGGTTGGCAACGGCATCCGCAGACGCAACCAGAATAACCACGAAATAACTGGGGAACATGCAGAACATGACGTGCGGAATAACAATCGCGCCTCCCCGCGTGCTGTGGGTTGTAATTGTGCTAACGACAGCTGCGGTAGCGTAGGTAACAACGTAGGCAGCAACAATGATAGCCTTACCGTGGGAAATAGACTGAACCGCGACAGAAATTGCAACTGCCGCGACAGAGGACGCTGCCCCCTTAGAGGATACTGCTTGACTGATAGGGTTATATATAGATGCACTATTACTAGCCACAATAGCGTTAAATATTATATAAGGGCCACCTCCGGCCCGTTCAAAATTAGGTTTCGAACACATCTCCACTCTTTCACAAATAGAAAACTAAGGCACTCCCCTTCGCTCGCGGACTACATCACATCACAAAGGACTTAAACATCAGCTTCTCCACGCACTGGGAGATTGTCGGCTGGGCTGCACCGTACAACTTCAAGAGGAAATGCGATCTTTGCCTCATGGAGCTCTACCACATCATAACTGCACCCCACGAGCTCATCAACAGCAGAGCTGAAACAGCGATAAGTTGTACACATCGCTTAAAAATATCCTTCTTCAGATAGGTTAAGGATGAAGAGTGAAACAGTACACTGGATCTCCATGCAACAAGTATTAACACCCCGGCGGGCAGGCGCTGCAAAATAACACCCAGGAAACAATCCTTGCATACCAGACCCAGCCTCAGACAAACGGATGCGGCTAAAAAAAAAAAAAAAAAAATTGTCCGGGAAAGACTGCCCTAGCACCGGCCAGAGTTACCTCCCTTGACTTGCTGCAAAATCAAAACAAGATATTTTTGCGAGCAATGAACCTTAATGTGGATTTAACCCCAAAAACTCTTTCCGAGCAATATAAGGAAAACTTGTGATTATTTATGCCCTTGAGAAGCCCAACTGGGCGAAACGTACGTAGGTGCTGTTTTAAATAAACATATTTTAACGGTCTATTCTCCGATTTTTTACTTTCCCACGTGCTTACGCTCTGCTAACTCTCTAACCCACTAAATATTAACACTTCGAATATTTAATACTGCCGGCACTAGTATCGAGCACCTTTGGCATACGCTACTTGGCAAATAACAATATGTATCACCTATCCCCCCTTTTTTTCCTCTTTCTCGATACGTAAATACTACATTACACATATATATATATATATATATATATATATATATATATATATATATATATATATATATATATATATATATATATACACATATATGTATATATATATATACATATATATATATATGTATATATATATATATATATATATATGTATATGTATATATATATATATATATATATGTATATATATATATATATGTATATATATATATATATATATATGTATATATATATATATATATATATGTATATATATATATATATATATATATATATATATATATATATATATATATATGTATATATATATATATATATATGTATATATATATATATATATATATGAATATATATATATATATATATATATATATACATATATATATACATATATATATATATATACATATATATATATATATATATATATATATATATATATACATATATATATTTATATACATATATATATATACATATATATATACATATACATATATATATATTGTTATATTTGGGGAGGGTCATATTTGCGTAATATTGCCAGAATTAATAACAGAACACACTCACTGTTTGGTTGGTTTTCGCTTCTCGCTGTCTTTTATATATATATATCTGCGATCTAACTTACTCGGTCCTCAATGTTGCCATTGACTGACCGGCGGTCAAAAATAATACAGATACAATATAGACACAAACACATATATATAGTTTACATAATTTACATAAATCTTTCGTTGCACATCTGTAACATCGTCAGTGGTGTTATATTCATTGTTCCTCCTGTTGTGTTGTATGTCTACGCCATTTTTTTTGTTCAGTCTGTCTATATATTTATTTATTTATTTGCTTGTTTGTTTATCTTATTTTATTTTGTCTTCTTTGCGCATGCGTTTGCGTGTGTGTATAGTGTTATGTGTGATGTGTGACTAGTGTGTATAGTGTTGTGTCTGCTGGGTGACTAGTGTGTGTTTATGTGCTTGTGTATGTATTTATTTATCTTATTTTATTTAATTTTATTTACTTATTTATACTTCTCTTAGGTCAGTGTTGTTTGTTTGGGTGTTGTTGTTGTTCCACTCATTCTTTCTGTTTAGCTTTGGTCTTCTAATTTCTATTTCACTGGCCTCTCTGATTTGCCTATCTGCTGGGTCATTCCTATGTTTAGATATTATTCTAATTTCTATGTTGTCTATGTTACCGTCATGTTGTTGTCTAGCATGTTCGTATAGTACTGACCCGTTTTTTCGTCCTTTTAGTTCCCCCCAGTGTTGGTCTATCCTTTCACCTATGCTACGAGCTGTCTCACCTATGTATGTTGTTGTCATGTTTCTGCAAGTACCCTCTGTACATCTTATGCTATAGACTACGTTTCTAGTTTTACAGTTTATCCGGGGGTTCACCTTACATATGATACATTTCCTATTGGTACAGTGGGTTTTCTTAAAAGGTTAGGTTTTGCTGATCAGGGATTTTATGGTGGTTCCTGGCTTTTCTACCACCTTTATTTTTAAGTGGGTCTTTCTCAGGGCCTTTCTACACTGGTTAGCTAATTTCCCTCCAGGGGTGGCGTCCACAAACATGACACTCTGATATCTCTGGTTGTCGTACCATGATGTGGCCTTCCCTATCTTATGTCTAGCCCTATCTAAGCTATTCCATGATTTGCTCCTGTATAGTGGGCAAATTCCTTTCATGTCCAGTTCTATGAGGGTCTTATACTTTTCCATGGCTCCTTCGTATACTCTGACTCTGTCTCTTTGGTTGTAGCCAGAGAACTGCATGCGGTTGATGAAGTGTTGGATGTGTCCTTCCATTTCTGTTGGGTCGCACATGCTGGACACATTCTTCATCACTCGTACCAAATCTGCGATCAGAATATTAAACTTAGCACTACTGGACATTGCTGAGTTTTTGAGTATCAGGTATTTGGAGGCCATGGGTTTAGCATAGTGTGAGTGGAGAATTTGGGCTCTCTCGTCTATAGTGTTAATCCAGAGTTCTGTGTCTAATACAGGAAGTCTATTGTTAGGGTGTTTGGAAGGGAAGTCTATAGTTACAGTTATACTCTGGTGTATGGAATTAGCTATCTGCTGGATGCTTTCCATCGTGCTACGTTCTAAATCAAACTTGTTAGTGCTCTCTAGTGGGGGTGTTCTTATAACTATATTGATATCGTCTACATAACGAGAGTACATGATGAGGTCTATGGAGCTTTCATTAAGGAGATCTTTAAGTCTCCTTTCCCACCATACCATGAAAAGGTTGGCAACATCACCAGCTATGCTGACGCCGATGGCTGCTCCCTCATTTTGGGTGTAGATTTTCTCATTGAACTTAAATATGTGGCCCTTTAGGGTAGTTTTGATACTAGCCCCTATTGCATGTGCGACCATTTTTCTTACCTGATCAGTGTTTTGGGGGGTCCGTATAGCTTTGGTCCACCCAATCCACCTTCCTATGGGAGTCTTTTTAGCCATTGAGGTTATGGTGGGGGGTCTACCTCTTATAGGTCTACTAGGGCAGAAACATCTAAGGTCATGGCTGTCTAGGTAGTCAGTGTCGTAGGTAAGTCTAAGTAGGAGGCCCAGTTCGTCTGTGTCGACGTCGCAGAACTCCACCTCACTCTCAATGATCATCTCCACACATCTTTTCACAGCAAAATCAATGTTAATGGATGGGTACAGTGACACCACATCCATGCTGCCTATTATGCAGTTGGATAGGCTCCTGTTTTTGTTGCACTCACTGATTCTGCTGAGGAGGTCCTCTGTACTTTCACATACATCTTGGGACATCTTGATTATGGGGCGTATAACCATTGAGAGGAAGTAGGAGATCCTGTAGTTGCTAGCTATATTAGCTCCGCATACGGGTCTTGTTGGTGGTCCTGTTGTCGGGTCGTCGACTGTCTTGTGGTCTTTGCGGAGCCCATACAAGGGTGGTATGCCATTGTTAGACGCCTGGAAGTTGTTGGCAGTGCGTCTGCTTGGCTTTAGGATGTCAGTCCACATCATCATATGAGCGTTGAGGATTTTTTCTCTCCCATCGTGTGTTAGTTGTGCAACTTCGCTCGTGTTGGTGATGTGGGGCTGCATTGCCTCGATGTAGTTCGGCATGCTATCTATTGACATCCTACCAGACTTATCTGTGGGTAGACACACTACCTCACCATCCCTTGTGCGCTGCTTGAGGCTAACCAAGCCTTCTACAGGTTTTATCCCAAGTTGTTGGGCCTCTGGTCTGCTCTGTCTCATAGTGTACCTGTCTACTACTTGTCTAATCTTATTTCTAGCTATGGTGAACTGTGCCTCCGTCTCGTCATCTATTTGCTGTGGTATGCAAACTCTTTTATTAAAGGGTAACCTCGTAGGATAGATATTACCCATCTTATATGTTTTGTCAGCTGGGTTGAAAAATAGTTTCTCTAAGGGGTTGTCGTTATTTCTATCGTCATAGTTGTGTGTGTTGCTATTATTGTTATCATGGTGGTTGTTGTTGTTTCTATCATTAGCATTAATATTATTATTGTTATGATTGCTAGATGTATTGTTGTTTACTTCACCGTTATTGTTGTTGTTGTTACTGCTATTTCTACCATTGTGGTTGTTACTATTATTATGTTTCTTGTTTTTGTTGATGTTGCTACATGTACTATTTCCATTATTACCACTGTGGTTATTGTTGTTGTTGTTGTTCGTATTGTTACCGTTATTACTACAGTGGTCACTGTTGCTGTGTCTGTGGTTAACGTTTCTATTATTATTATTATTGTGGTTGTTGTTGTTCTGTCTATCGCTAGTATTATTGCCATTATCACTATTTCTCACTTTCCTGCCATTGTTATGGTTATGGCTGTTATTTCTATACCCAGAGTTATTGTTTATATTACTACTACCGTTATTATTGTTGTTGTTGTTTACCTTTGCATTCCAACGTATTTTTGTGAAACACTTTTCCAGCTTCGTTTTGCATTCCATAGGGTTAATCTTTTTGTAGATGGCAAATTTTGGTGGTAACTTTAGGATTTGTTGTTCTTGTTCACTGATTAAAGTGTTCCCATAGATATTTACTGTGTGGTCATTGGTAAATTCTTCCGGTAGTTTTACATCACTCATAGGGATGTTGTCGATGTTATCTTGGTATTTTTGAGAATATTCGATTTTCCTTTCTTGTAGTTTTTTCTTATTCATCCATTCTAATTTCTTCTTGAAATGCCTACAGCATTCGTTTTGAGCATATTTCGTTTCGCGTCGAATGACGCTCATGAAGTCATCTCTCTCGTTTGCTGTGATGAGATTTCGGATTTCCATACCGTTGATGCGTTTTTGTCTGTAGAGTGCGTTGACTTTTGTGTATGTTGTTCTTTTCATATTAACTGTTATTGTGTGTTTTAGCCGTTCAGCTTGTGTTTTGTTCAATAATAAATTATTTACTTGTTTTGATATGTTTGTTGTGTATGTTTTGGAGGAAACACAGTGTTTTAAGAAGCGGATTTGTTCTGTTGTTATTGTAGTTTTTATATAACAGAAAACAGTGTTATTATTTTTACACTCTTTCCTACGTTCCTCTACACCCTATACGTCTCATTCTACATTTCCGCTTACATGCATTGTTGAGGCTTCCAAAGCAACCAATTATATATATATATATATATATATATATATATATATATATATATATATATATATATATATATACATATATACATATATATATATATATATACATATATATATACATATATACATATATATATATATATATATATACATATATATATATATACACATATATATATATATACACATATATATATATATATATATATACACATATATATATATATATATATATATATATATATATATACACACATATATATATATATATACACACATATATATATATATATACACACATATATATATATATATACACACATATATATATATATATATATATATATATATATATATATATATATATATATATATATATATATATATACACATATATATATATATATATATATATATATATATATATATATATATATATATATACATATATATATATATATATATTCACATATATATATACATATATATACATATATATATATATATATATATATATATATATATATATATATATATATATATATATATATATATATATATATATATATATATATATATATATATATATATATATATATATATAATTGGTTGCTTTGGAAGCCTCAACAATGCATGTAAGCGGAAATGTAGAATGAGACGTATAGGGTGTAGAGGAACGTAGGAAAGAGTGTAAAAATAATAGCACGAGATAGAGTTACCTTATATTTCGGATTTCGCATCCATCAACTGGGATTTTTCCGAGGGGGTGTGTACACACATGATAGACAACGGTGGCTACGTGTTGTCCCTGTCTGACTAAATGCTTTCCCCCTCGGAAACCCCCAGTTGATGGATGCGAAATCCGAAATATAGGGACAATTAAATCACTTCCAAGGTAACTAACTCTCTCGTGTTATTATTTTTACACTCTTTCCTACGTTCCTTAACACCCTATACGTCTCATTCTACATTTCCTCTTACATCTCTCTCATTACCACCTGATTCTGTTATCCGGAGATTTACCCATCTGCATTGTTGAGGCTTCCAAAACAACCAATTTTATTATTCCACATTGCTTCAAGCAAACTTCAACACTCTCTTATATATATATCCAAGCAAACTTCAACACTCTCTTATATATATATCCCATTTTCACCAAGCGTGAAGCTAATAACACCATGTACCATTGACTCCTGCGTTTGTTTGTTTGTTTGTCATTTTGAACTATATATATATATTTTACAATACAACACAATAGGAGACAAACATGGTAATAGTACCACTGATGATGTTGCAGATGTGCAACGAAAGAACTTTGTTAGACTATATATATATATATATATTTATATCTGTATTTTTAACCGTTGGTCAGTCAATGATAAAAATTGATTTCCAAATAAATTAAATATGGCGATATAAAAGATGCAGAATCGAAAACCAACCAAACAGTGAGTGTGTTCTGTTATTGTTTCTGGCAATATTATTACAATATGACCCTCCCCAAGTATATATATAGATATCGGAAAAACTGTTTTACCGATGATTTGATTAGGCATACATTGTATTTAAATTTGAGTGACACATCTTCAAGTGATTAGCAATTTTTAGACAACCTAATCAATAAAAACATTGTTAATACTGTAAATAAAACCCTTTTTGTACTGTTGACCATGTTATTCTTCACTCTTTTACTATTATTACTCCAAGAATAAGCTGCATAAATTCCCGAGAAATCGCAACCTAACTAAGGAAACCTCCTGTTGAGTCAAACAACGCCGTACATTAAAACTATCCATAATAAGAAGTATTCACAACCTCTAACTGGATTACCTATAACGATAATTTGTTATCCCATATATATGTATATATATATATATATATGTGTGTGTATGTATATATGTATATACATACACAAACATACACACACACACACACATATATATATATATATATATATATATATATATATATATATATATATATATATATGTATGTGTGTGTGTGTGTGTGTGTGTGTGTGTGTGTGTGTGTGTGTGTGTGTGTAGATCTCGAGGAATATCGGGGGATAACCACAGTCGAATATGCTCTCAATACTTCAGTAGAGTATATTATATCATCCTGATGATTTCATACGAATGAAACAGTTCTAGTCCTGTAGAGGTCATTTGTTTATTAAATAATGATATATGAAGGACTCTCCTGACGATATCCGACGTATGAGTGTCCAACAAAAGTTGATGTGAGAAAGTGAACTGATGTTGAACTACCCACACAAAGTTTTATTTTAAGTGGTGAAGGCTTGTATAGGACCAATCACACTTGTTGGAACTGACGACACATATCTTCGGTGCAAATGTTTGTGACGGAAAATACTACGACAGCCCTCAGCTTTTTATGCCTCGGAGTTTAACCTTTCCGTATAAAAAAACATAATAAAAACTATTTGGATGGCCCTTGACTCTGCTAAGTTCCCCTGCCATTTGCCGGGTCTTATATTTCATCCCGCAGGGTGTCCAAATATCACCCTCCTCACCAAGCTAGCTGTGAGGCGTTGCCAGTTTAGTCGCCAACGACTAAACCAAGGCAGGTTGTACTGGGTTACATGTTACTAGAAGCATTCGAGAGCGACCTCCTGACATTATATATATATATATATATATATATATATATATATATATATATATATATATATATGTATATATATATATATATATATATATATATGTATATATATATATATATATATATATATATATATGTATATATATATATATGTATATATATATATATATATATATATATATATATATATATGTATATATATATATATATATATATATATATATATACATTGGAAAATGTGTGAAATCCTTGGTACACTTAGGTATATTTGAAAAAAAGGAAAAGAATGACTTCACTTGTAGTTCTAAACAATTTGGTTTAATTTTATAATATTATAATATAAAATTAAATCACTACAAGTGAAATCATTCTTTTCCTTTTTTCAAATATATATATATATATATATATATATATATATAAACATATATATTATGCGAATGTCATACGATTTCTGTCGGCGACTTCCGGCTATGACCCACTCATTCAATGAGAAAGTAAGCTTGCAGTTGAAGCACTGCATCTTAAAATACACCATTCACACAACTAGTTCGTTAGTGAGAATGCTTGCAGAGATAAAGGGAGAGAGAGAGAGAGAGAGAGAGAAAGAGAGAGAGAAAGATATATATGAATGATACATACAAAGAGCCCCCCCCCCCCCACACACACACACGCATACTCGCCATTTACATTGAATTATATGAAGTTACTGATCTAGCAAATACAGCTGTGAATAGAATATTGATGTCTGTCATAGACACAATACCACACATTTAGAAGGGAATAAATACATTTGATGACATCGATTCTTCTGCTTGATCAGTCATTTATTTTATCGATTTGAGAAAGATGAAGGGTGAAGTCAAAGCTGATAAGAAAAGTAAAGCAACAAAAGACACTATTGTGTCCAATACTCAGTCTCTTTTGTCAGTCCGACTACGGTGAAATGGTAGACTCATACGATCGTTAGATGAAATATCTCATATTATTTGTTCCGGCCTCCGGTACTCTCAGTTCAAATCCCGAACAATCTCGGGACTGATAATATAAAGTAACAGTCGATGGAGGAAAACTGACACAGTTGTTAGAGTGGCTTGTAACATTTGTTCTGGCTCTTTATGTCCCAAGTTCAAATCGTGCTGTACTCTACTTCACTGTTATACATATAATCCTTTGCCTGGTTTACTATCGCCAAATGGTCATTAAATGTCTTTAACAGAGGCCACCGTTTCACAAACTTTCATGCCAGAGGATACTTTCCTCTCCTCCTGACACTCTGTCTCGCTTTCTCTCATTATCAGCAGACTTCAAAATTCTGTGAATTTCAGTCTTTGTCAAAACAGTTAAATGAAAGAAAGGAATATACTATTGAAAATGATTAATTGAAAATTGTTCTTATATTTATAACCTGATCATGCTATAAGAAGCTTCTGGATATTCACCTGTTTGATATACCAGAGGAAATTATAGCACAGCAATGTACACAGATAACGACTGCTCTGTCAAATCCTTCATTTATCAAAGAAACGGAGCTAAAGAAAGTATACTAACTTCAATGACGGTTCTTCCTCTTGACCACAGCCACATTATATAACGCAGGGAATTCTCAGGAATATTGCATTTAGGACTCCATTATCCAGTTTATGAATTGTATATATAATAATTTTTAATTTAGGTACAAGTTAAACAATTTGGGGGTAGAGGAAAATCGATTATATCGAAGCCAGTACTTGACGGATACTTTATTTTATTGACACCGGAAGGAAGGAAGGCAAGGTTGACGTGAGCAATATTAGAACTTAGAAAGTAGAGACCGCAAAACATTTTGTTCGACGCTCTACCGAAACTGCCAATCCACCGCCCTCGATTTCTAATTTTAGGCACAATCCGAGTAAATGACTGCTACTGTATTACAGTGACCCCGGAAGGCTAGAAGGCTACGTTAACCTTGACGGGATTTGAACTCGGAATGTAAAGGTCTTTAACTACATTCTCAAAACATTCTATCCGATACTCCAGTGGTTCTCTCTAATTTACCACACTTCTCCAGTTTAATAATAGACATCGTCATTTATTAAAATGACAGGGTGTAACATGAAGGGAATTTCGCTGAGATTACCAGCATGCTGTGCCAAGTGTAAGGATGTTCTTTATGTTTCATGTGATAATAATTGTTGAAATAAATCATGTAAATGTGATATACGAAGCTTTAGTTTTTCATATCACATGTCCTGATTTAAATGGCCAAAACACGTCGTATATCACTACGTCCCCACCCCGACACAATCAGGAGTTAAGGGTTCATGCGTACATTAACCTTATTTAAAGTGAAAGTCATCTTCCCATGATTTTGTGGTTTCAGATTGAACCCGGAACCACGCGTTTCTAAAGAGAGCATCGTAACCCTACAGTTGTCCATGTCCCTGCATTTATGTGCGATATTGTGGTAGCAATGTTGTTAGAAGAAACAATGGTACTATATGTTTGAAGGTGTGGTTGTTTAAGTTTGATATTGATCAGGTGTGATTGTGCTTTATGTGTGTGCATGCGAGAGAAATTTGATTCATATAGTTTTTATTTTATCTTATCTAGTGTTGCTTCTTTATTATTGATGTGTTGACGACATTGTTGCTCCAGTTCTATTTTCTAACTTCAAAACTGCAAAGGGGACGGTAAATTGACTGTATCGTTGGAGCGTTGGGTAACACGATTTGCAGCATATTCTTACGGCCCATTACGTTCTAAGTTCAAATACCACTGAGACTAGCTTTGCCTTTCATCCTTACTATGTCGATTAAATAAAGTACCAGTAACGCACTGGGGCCGATATAATCGACTTTCCTGTCCCGATAAATTGCTGGTCTTATGACTAAATTCGAATTCATTATTAAGACCTACCTTTCAAATATTGGAATCGATTGGGGTGTTGTACCTAAAGTAGTAATCATTATGTCTGTATTGGGAGTATCGGTAGAGAGTCGGACGCCATGCTTTCCAGCATAGTTACGTCCCTTTATGGACTGAGTTCAAATCCCGCCGAGGTTAACTTTGCCTTTCATCCTTTCGGGGTCGATAAAATAAAGTACCAGTAATGTACTGGGTAATTGCTGGCCTTGTGCCAAAAGTAGAAACAATTATGTCTGTATAAATCACTATCAATAACTAGTTACTTAAACTCTAAATTTAATAATACAAAACCCATTTAACTAGTATTAATATTAACACAGAAACCTCATATACTGCTCTGGTTAACTGTAACTTTTATCGTTATGGGGTAGTTAAAATCTGTTCCAGTGGAGTTCTGGGACAACATAACCGAATGTTCTTCTTTCCCAAATATGTGATAAGTAAACATTAAAGTATAAATCCTCACTATAATTGAAGTGGTCGATAGTATACTGCTGCTTTATTCACGTTTCATGTCATGACTATGTCGATATCTTTTTCATATTCATGTTAACTTCTTTAACCTATCAGAAATCTAGGCCACTTGAGAGCGTCTTTACAATTACTACACCAACAATATTAGTTGACTTATTGTACAATTGGAGATAATATCTTGGTGATAGTATAATTTGTTTAGTTTCAGTGTTCATAAAGCGTCCCATTTCGTTTCACAAATTATCTTTTCTGCATTTCGGAGGTGTTTGTCTACTGATAAAAAAATGTTTTTTGATTAAAGAGGAATACTTGAAAATATGTACACTTTATTCTTTTTACTGTATTTGTTTTCTAATTAGAAAAACTGAAGTTATATCAACATTGATTTATTAATGAAGGATTTGAGGTTATAGAGTAGGCAACGAATTGACACAATAATTAGGACGACGGATAGAATGCTTTTTAAGTCAGTACAATTTCTAAATGGCATCCCCTTATTCGCTTACATATATCTGTCTCTTGTCTGAACACAAAGCTTTCAACAAGTTATATATTATTTTGTCTTGTTTATATACACTGATTCACTGAGTAATTTATCGAAACATACCCTGTTTTGTACTGTTATTGCTACTGCTGGTGATATTGCTGTGAAGGCGTATGTCTAAGTGGGTAGGGCGTCGAGCTTACAATTGCGAGGTTGTGAGTTCGATTTTCGGACTGGGTGATGCGTTGTGTTGTGACACTTTCTTTCACGTTGCTCTAGTTTACTCAGCTGTAGAAATGCGTAGCGACGTTGCTGGTACCAAACTCTATCGGCATTTGCCTTTCCCTTGGACAACATCGGTGGCATGGAGAGCGGAGACAGGTGTGCATGGGCGACTGCTGGTCTTCCACAAACAACCTTACCCGGACTTGTGCCTAGGAGGGGGAACTTTCTAGGTGCAAATCCCATGGTAATACGTGACCGAAGAAGGTTTTACCCTTTACCCTATTGATATTGCTGTAGAGTCTGTTATTATTTCTGCCACTCTACCTAAAATAGCTGCCGCTGCAGCTGCTGTTATTAATATCTGCCTTTTACTCTCACTTTTAATTAACACAGTACATCATGAAAATTACGTCTGCTACTAACACAAAATGGTAAAAAGATAAAGAAAATTAATTCAAAATTGATTTTAAATTGTGGTAAAATTAATAAAACAAAGTTATCATATGGAATATTTACAGGAATATTCTTGTGCTAAACGTTAGTATGGAAACATTTCGACTACCATCATGTTTTCGTCGCTCTCTCCACCTCCAGCCTGAAGAAATAATTATTGATTATACTGGATAACATAAAGATCAAAACTAATCTTTCTTTTTATTCCTCTGAAGAACCTTTACCTAAAAAATGCACACAGATATTTTAGAGACATATAATAGGTTAACGAGATACTTTCGCTTAAACATACATGCAAACATAAATGCAACTACATATAGTTGCAGACAGATTTGTGAAAATATACATGGTAGTTATTTCACATTTTATTGAGAGTGTAAATACTCTCATATTTGCTGTCATATATTTGTCGCCTGTCTGAATACAAGGTATGAAACAAGTGTCGTTATTTTATTTTGTCTGCATCATATATACAGATGCACTGATTCACTGAATAATATAAAAACACAATTTACGCATATATATATATATATATATATATATATATATATATATATATATATATATATATGTAATCGACTGTTGATATATATATATATATATCGACAGTCGATAGACTTTCGTCAAATCGGACCGAGGAAACAATGTTTCCATTGGTCTTTCTAATTGCTAATACTCTCTATCGGTCGCAACTCCAGATAGAAGGAGCAACGTGAAATAAAGTGTCTTGCCCCAGGACACAACACATCGTCTGGTCCGGGAATCGAACTGGCAACCTCACGATTCTGAATCCAATTCTCTAACTACTCAGCTACGCGCTTTTACACGTGCATATTTATATATGCACCTGTGCATCGTTACATTATGTTCACATAAGTACACCCCGAAACATAAACAAACACGTAAATATGCATGCTCTACAAGCACACTAACACAGACACATGTGCACATAGATCTTATCTAAACAGGAAAAGAAATATTCAGAAAACAAAGTTATTAAACGAACGAATTTGTTGTCGACAAACAATTATATAGACTGAGACAAAATCTGTAAGTATTAATATATTTTTAAAACTTGTTTTTGAAATATAACCGATATTTGTTACACGTAGTTGGTGGAATGCGCATATACAATCACTAACGTACGCCTTTCACGTAATACAGGAGTTAATGGAGTGGGGAGTTAACTCTGTTTTTTTTGCAACATTAATTAAATTACAAACACAGAACTATCTGGATCAAACTATCTACACCAATCTATTACAAATAATTGTAACTTTGTCACTAAATATCTTACCTAAACTTAACAGCTAGTTCAAGTGAAATATAAAATATAGTGTTTTATTTAAAATGTTTGTAAAATACCCTTTCAAATATCTTATATTGGTAATTCAATGTAGAGTAACATCGAATTTTCTGCTTTATTGTAGTTATTAATGGACAAGAGCTGTCAAGAAGGGTTTCTACTTTAGGTGTAAGGCCAGCAATTTACAGAAAAGGAAAGTTGATCGTAGTACTTGACTGGTGCTTTATTTGATCGACCCAAGGAGGATGAAAAGCAAAGTTCATCTCGGCCGGGGAAATAATTATTTACAGGGAATGATTCGGGCTTAGAAGCGAAGGTATTGTGATTGGAAAGTAAAATTGTGGTAACATGACTGATATAGGAAATACATTGTATGTATGAACTTATGTGTGCCAATTTTAAGGAATTACAGAATTACACACACACACACACACACACACACACACACACACACACACACACACACACACACACACACACACACACACACACACATATATATATATATATATATATATATATAAGAAGAAATTAAAAGATGGTTAAAAAAGTTCCATGTATTTTATTATGCGCATTTCAAAAACAAATATCATCCTGGGGCGATATTTGCGTTCTCATCAGAAAAAAATAGGGAGGCACGATATGATGCTTAAAAAACACTTGTTAACAATATAGTGTCTAATCAACATATGATAAATAAATTTAAACGGATATAGAAGATTGGAAAAAAGGGTTGAGTGCTGCTTATCTCCGATATTTGCATTGCTTTATTGTTCTACAATAAAACTCACCTCTTACACACACATATATATATATATATATATATATATATATATATATATATATTCAAAACTATACAGAGCATTTGAAGTTTTTTCCAAATTGAGGGATGAGTGTGTTAAACTTTATTTTATCATGAGTTAAGGCTCTATTGATTTTTCCCTGGATTTCACTAAATTCTATTGGATGAATCTATATCCTGATTCTTTTTGAGTTGAGATTGAATTATTTTTCCACATCTTACGTTAACTATTTTTCCCATTTCCCATTTTGACGGTATAGTCACTTATATATTATGGAATACTGTTGGCTTTTTGCTACAATATTTTCTATACCTTTCATTTATATATATATATATATATATATATATATATATATATATATATATATATATAAATTAGCGAGGATCGTATTTCGGGTATTGGAAATTAGCGAAAGTCACTTTCCGAGGAGTGAGGCAAGCGCTCCATAGAAGCTAGTGTTCTATATATATATAGAGAGAGAGAGCAATATATATATATATATATATATATATATATACATACATAGGCTTAAAAATTAGTTTGGCAATATAAGCGATATTTGTTATTTGTGGTGGATGGTGGTGGTATGCATATTCAAATACAAACTTAACCCTTTCACGAGCCACAGGTGTTCGTGGTGTGGTGAGTTAACTCGGTTCTTTGCGTCATTAAACATTTATGTGCTTTGATGTAACCCTTCTTAGTACAAGGTTCTAAACCGGAAAAAAGCAAGATTAGTTTTGATCTTTTACGTTAAATATACATTGTGCATATGTGTGTAAGTTTTAAAGAATTACAGACGCATATATATATATATATATATATACGTGGTGTATTATTATGGTTGATTTATTCCTTTTCTACCTTAAATTGCGAACTATAAGTTTCTGACAATGGATCACCGTAATGCTAACGTGCAGGAGGTACAAGTAAGCATCTAACTTGTTGCAGAATAAATGCTGCAAGGGATTCGTTCTTAAAGCAGGGTTTTCGATTTTCGTTTTTTTTTTCTTGCTGTAAATTATTATTGAAGTTATTTGCACTGTGACAACATTATTTTTAAATAGGAATTTCCAAATGCATCGCAAGTTAACCAAATATTGTTTACGTTTATAGCTTCAGGTTTAAATAATCTAAATAGACGACAATTAATGGCCAGCATCCCCTTGGTGTAATCGTTAAACGCGATCGACCAGCATGCGAAATATGAGTGGTTCGATTCCCACAGGCGTCTCTGATCACTTTTTCAACCAATTCCTGGACGGGTTGATGCGTTATGTCCTTGAGCAAGACACTTTATTTTACGTTGCTCCTTCTACCTGGAGTTGCGACCGATATATAGTATTAGCAATGGGGACGACCAATGGAAACATTGTTTCATCGGTCCGATTTGACAAAAGTCGATCGACTCCTTTATTCCACAGTTGTTATATTTTTAATTGGTTAAAATGAGTCTTCCACGCAACAATTTTCAGTTCAATACTAGTGCATGGCATTTTAATAAAGTGTCTGGGTAACTGTCAGATGAACTGTATCTGTTATCCAAAACAACAGTCCTGTCCTGTTAAATATTCGTAAGAATTACGGTAATGAAATTCGTGTCTGTAGAATATTCAGTCACTTGCAGGTTGATTTAGTGAGTAGGCCGATCTGATCATGGAACATTGTAACACTCAATGTCTAGACCGAAGGATGGCCACAAAGATACACACACACACACACTCTCTCTCTCTCTCTCTCTCTCTCTCTCTCTCTCTCTCTCTCTCTCTATATATATATATATATATATATATATATATATATAACAAAAGAATTGTGGTAAGGAACCAGATGAACTATAACGCACCAGAGTACTCAATACTTAGGGTAGTAGAGTGGGAAATAAGAAAAAAGTATGACCCCGACGGCAGAGCTCAAGCCGTTTCGACGGCTATTTCTGGACTAAATTAGAATTTTTAGCCTGGTGAATAAATAGCCGAACTTGTCAAGGAGGTACTTCCTTATATGAGAAGATTGTAGTTGCCAAGAGGATTGGTTAACATTTGTTGTAAACACAAATAAGTCTATCATGGCATTTGGTGGGAGGTATGGGTGGCTGAACCTGCCTGTAGAACAATAGGGGTGTGAGTGGAGCGGACAAGCGTTGAAAGTGATGTATACAGCAGATTCTAAGGATAATATATGAAATGGAGGAGGGAGGTTATAGAATAGGTAATTCGAATGAGAGTAGGAGACAATAAAAGATAAAAGAAAACAAATATATATATATAAAATTAGATAGTGAGAAATTAATAAAAAAAATAACAACGCTAACTTACAATAACAGGTTAATAAGTTGAGAATAGAAAAAACTTGTAGAAATTGAGTAGTAACAAAACTGATACAAAATTAAAGGTGTCGAACACATCTGCTATAAGTAGTTAGTAAAACGTATTCGGCCAATTCTATCTTAAATTTACAGGGGTGGGGAACTGATGCTACAGAGGCCAGATGGGCTGCATCGGGGTAGGCGAAAGGGGAAAAGCAGACGAGGAAGAAAATAGGGGGGGTGGAAGGAAGTGATAGGATGAGACAGGGGGTAGAAGAAGACAAAGAGGAAAAGAAAAGAGATACATCTACCTATGTAAGCTGGGTGTTTCCCCTAACTTATTCGGCAAGTGTGTGTGTGTGGGGGGGGGGGAGTATCAGCCCTTGTCTACCCACCCGGGTCGTTATGGGGTTTGAGGCAGAGGTAAGTCCTTCGCAATCTGTATTTGCATGCGGTTACCAGTTCGTCGTTCTTGGTTAGGAGATGGTCCATCGAAAACAGCATTTGTAATGTTTCGTCCGAGCATAAGTTACACGGACGGTGTCCTCCCGTGTAAGAGTTAGCACTGGACAGTAAACTCCAAATGAGATTGTAGGTTATATTATTATCTTGGAGGTCCTAGATGTGGCCCGAAAGTGTAGTGGCATGTCGCCGGACCGGGTTTCGGAAAGTATGTCGGTGTTGGTAGAGCCGGGCCTTGAAGTCACACGCGGTTAATCCTATATAAGCTTTGTTGGATGTGTCCGTCCTCACGTTGCACTGGTAGATTACGTTACGTTCTCGGCATTTGTTGTTGAGGGGGCACGTAGATCTATCAGGGAAGTTACACCTCCTGGTCGGTTCGCTACTGATGTCTAGGTTGTTTCTTCCATAGGGGTTGAGTTTTTTGTTGTTTGAGGAGACGATGTTTTGTGCGAAGTTAGGTGTGGTGGTGTAGGAGAGTTTGGTGGTGTTTTTGTTGATTATCTTGTGGTAGCGGTGTTGTAGTGGGAGGTGTTTTTCGAGGAGCCTAAAGAAGATTTTCCCGATATGTGTTGCCACCTCGGCATTATGGGGAGGATTGAACCACGTTACGTTGCGTGAGCGGCGGTGTCACCTGCTGGTTCCGCTAAGAGAAGCTGGATAAAAGGACATTTCCTCCCGGAAGCCACTCCGCTTGAGCGCCTGGTTGTAATGAGGCGCGTGTTCGTCGAATATCTGCTCATTAGCGGACAAACGAGATATGCGGAGGGAGATGTTTTTAACCAGGTTATTGGTGATGTTTCTAGGATGGTTAGAGCGGCGGTGGATGTAGTGCAGGTTGTCGTTTGGTTTCCTGTATGGGACCTCCAAGATAATAATATAACCTACAATCTCACTTGGAGCTTACTGTCCAGAGTTAACTCTTACACGGGAGGACACCGTCCGTGTAACTTATGCTCGGAGGAAACATTACAAATGCTGTTTTCGATGTACCAACACCTAAACAAGAAAGACGAACTGGTAACCGCATGCAAACACAGATTACGTAGGACTTACCTCTGCCTCAAACCCCATAACGACCCGGGTGGGTAGACAAGGGCTGATACCCTCCACTTGCCGAATAAGTTAGGGGGACCCCAGCTTACATAGGTAGATCTATCTCTTTTCTTTCCCACTTTGTCTTCTTCTACCCCCTGTCTCATCCTATCACTTCCTTCCACCCCCTATTTTCCTCCTCGTCTGCTTTTCCCCTTTCGCCTACCCCGATGCAGCCCATCTGGCCTCTGTAGCATCAGTTCCCCCACCCCTGTAATTTTAAGATAAAATTGGCCGAATACGTTTTACTAACTACTTATAGTAGATGTGTTCGACCCCTTTAATTTTGTATCAGTTTTGTTACTACTCAATTTCTACAAGTTTTTTCTATTCTCAACTTATTAACCTCTAAGTTAGCATTGTGATTTTTGTTATTCATTTCTCACTATCTAATTTTATATATTTTTTTATTTATTTCTATTATCTTTTATTGTCTCCTACTCTCATTCGATTTACCTATTCTATAACCTTTCTCCTCCATTTCATACACTATCCTTAGAATCCGCTGTATACATATCACTTTCAACGCTTGATCGCTCCACTCACTCCCCTATTGTTCTACAGGCAGGTTCAGCCACCCCTACCTCCCACCAAATGCCATGATAGACTTATTTGTGTTTACAACAAATTTTAACCAATCCTCTTGACAACTACAATCTTCCCATATAAGGAAGTACCCCCTTGACAAGTTCGGCTATTTATTCACCAGGCTAAAAATTCTAATTTAGTCCAGAAGTAGCCGTCAAAACGGCTTGAGTCGTCGGGGTTATACTTTTTCTTATATATATATATATATATAATAAATCATATTTACGAAGCGTCGAGAAAATTATGAATGTTGAATCTGTCAGTATTTTTTTTATTATGAAAAATAGTCTACGCCTCTAGAGATGGAAAAAGCCCTGTCCATTTTTTCCGGTTCTAGAAGCTTACATGACAAAATCTGCGTTGGAGCACCATATCTTAAGCTAAAATGCGTACAATATATATATATATATTCACAATATATAGTCCACATGCTGAACGCAGAGAGATAATATATTAGTCTATTTTAGCGGAAAATTAAAATTAATTCAGATTACCTTTCGTTTGATTTCTCAAATTACGTAAAAACAGGATGTCAAACTAGAGCATTTAGTATATGGACCTTAAATCCTGTTTATATAATGGTTCTCACACATGTATATACACAACGATTAAAAAATGATATGCCCGCAATTATATATAGCATTCACGTAAAATATTGGACTGTTTCTCCGAAATACAACCAAAATAATAGTTTCTTTATTGACACAAGTGAGACGAGGAAGAGATTATTACAATGACAGGCATGAATGCATGGTCCCGTAACTTATGAGAGGATTGAATGGCCGTATTGACATATGGCATTCCTAGGAGCATTTTTAAAAACTTGACGCAGCCCTCCCCTCCCCAGGTTTGAACACTGCAGATTTCGTCAAGAGAAGGATATGGAAAGTGAGAGATTGCAAGTGAGAAAGAAATATAGAGGAAGAAAAAGTTCCAGTACTTGACTGATACTTTTTTATCGACCTAGAAAGGACGAAAGGCTAAGTTGACAGCGGCGGGATTTGAACTGAGAGACCAGAGAGTGGCAATGAATACTGTATAGCATACTATCCGACTACAGTGACAGGCATTATATTGAAATTAAACCGAATGAAATGAAAAGTAATAGTATACACAGTTGACAAAATATGGCGATATCCCATTTAGGGAAGTTTCACAAATTCTGAATAGCGTTCACTACCAACATTAAGTGCCCAGTTTCAGCTGTCATTCATAAGCCTACAAGTGTGTTATCTGTGGAATAATGAGGAAATGATGGATTATTTAATCCGAAAAAGAAATGTGTTCGCGTTGACTAAATTTGTACAGAAATTTAGAAAGAAAGAAAACATTAATGTAAGTAGTTGTCATTGTTGCTGATGATGATGGTGTTTTTGTAGTTGTTGTTGAAATCGAATCACACATCTCCTGTATGCCGGGTGTGGATGTTTAAACATTACACAAAGTGCCCCTGGTCACTGATTACCGTCTTTTTATAAGATTTAAACGTGAAACTGGAACTGGATGTGTAAACATTTGCTTAACTCACGAAGCATTTGGAAAGTCCCAATTTGAAAACATATTTACCACAATACGGTCAACTGTAATATTGGGTTCCATTCATACAGTCCATGCTAGTTACTGTTACTCAAACATTTATTGGAGAAGAGCATCTCCCGTTTTACCCCAAAGTTCACCTCCAAGAGAAACATAAGATCGATGAAGGCTTAGATGAAGTTAAAGGTGTCTGAAATGACAACAGTAATTAGATATTGAATGAGTGTGTGCAGAACAATTTCGACACTGACCTAGCTAACTGCCCTTCCATGCCTGAAGATGTTATCGTGAACCGACAATAGTTTCTAGAATAGACAAAATACAAGGAATTTAGGAAGCTTATACAGGCGATTAAATAGAATCTAGTATATGACTGGTATTTATTGGTTGAATCCCTGAATGATGAAAAACGAAGTTGAGTCATGCTGGATTACCACAAAGGTGGAATCCCATACAGACGGAATTTTGTTCCAGTTTCTGCAACTATAAATGAATGACTGACAAAATAATCTCTGTAAAATACAGTATAGAGTGCTAGCAATAACTAACATTCCAGATTGAATGAGAGATGAAATTATCTGTGGAAAAGATGAGGTTTAGTGCTGAAATAACCAACATCCAAAATATTCTGATATTTATTCCCGAGACAAGGATGAGGTAGCTCAGAATTATTTATCCTATCGAAACAAACAATACTTTGTGTGCAGTTAATCAGAACCAAAGAGCAATTACTCGACTAATAGTGCTATAACATGTTTATTTAGTTTTCTCAATTTTCCATACTTCTCTCGCTAGGAATAAAGACACCCATAATTCTCTCCCTGTTAAAATTAAGATGTGAACATTTTCGCATTATTATCGATAGAAAGGAAGAGAGAGAGGGTGCGGTAAAGTGAAGGGAGTTACAGAAATACAAATTGAAAAAGAGAGAAAATAGAAAGAAAGAGCAAGAGAAAGCGCGCGCACGAGAGAGAGAGAAAGAGAGAGAGAATGTGTGTGTGTGTGTGTGTGTGTGTGTGTGAAAGAGAGAGAATATGCGTGTCTATATATGCATATGTGTGAAGGGCGCGATAGAAAGACAAATTGCGAAAGAGAAAAAAATTAATCAAAATGACAATGTTACTGGTGAGCCTAACCAATAAACATCTAAACGGCAAATAATTGTTTCTACTTTGGGCACAAGGCCAGCAATTACCCAGTGCATTACGGGTACTTTATTTAATCGAAGGATGAAAGACAAAATTAACCTCGGCGGGATTTGAACTCAGACCGTAAAGGGACGTAACTCTATGCTGCAAAGAATAGCCCCCGACCTTCTACCTATACTGCCGATCCCAATATTAACTAGTATGAAAGAGAAATGGAATCAGTTGAAGAGGTATGGGGAGAGAACTAGTAGATCGACTGTGCTGACGGAAACGTGTTTGCTTTTACTCCTCATGGCTTTGTTGGTCGGGGGGAGATTCGCAATAATTCTATGACAGAATCTCGGAATAAGCATATAATAAGAAAACCTGAGGAGATAGGCAGTGCCATCAAGCACCATCTATTTCCCATTCACTCAATACCTTAGCGTCGGGCCTGGGATGAAAAACTGAAAATAAGAGATTATGGAAAAAAAGAAAAAGAAACGATACCGAAACTAAACTTTAATATGGAATGCAGTAGGAGGATAGTGGTTTAGTAGAATTGGTAGAGCCTCAGATAAAATGCCATTGCGGTATTTGTTCTAGCTCGTTACATTCTGAGTTCAGATTCCGCTGGCCTTTCATCTTTTAGGGGTTGATAAAATAAAGTACCAGTCAAATACTTGGGATTAATATAATTAATTTCGCCCTTATTCCAAATTTTCTGGCCTTGTGTCTAAATTACAAATCAACATGAATGCAGTAGTGTATATGTCTGATTTGTAAATGTGGTGAGAAATCCTGATGTCTTCTTCTTACGTGTGTGACTGTTGATGTTTCAGGTGGTTGTCGTTGGCCTGATGGAGATCAGAGATCAGTGATCAGTTTTCAGGACCCATGGCGAGTTGGTCAACAATTTGGGTCCCTTTTTAAATATGACTTCATTAATGAAGCATAGTTTCACCAGTACTGCAGATAGCAGAAAACTAGAAAAGTATATAGTATGTTTGTGAATGAAGACACGGTGATGTTATGAATGAAAAAAAAAAAAAAAAATGCGTGGGGGAAAAGCCCCGCTCCATGAAAACTAAACACTTAATTAAACGATAGCATATTTGAACTTTTAAGTACATGCACCCCACAAATAAAAATAATCAATATATATATATATATATATATATATATATATATATATATATATATATATATATATATATATATATATATATATATATATTGTATGTGAATAAACATTCTAATAAAATACGTAGGGTGGCTTGTTGTATTAAAACATAGCAGTTAAGTTAACGGACATTCTTTTAATGAATAGATAACATTAGTTTGCCTCTCTTGGGGATTTAGCATGACCATTTGGAGACAGTTGTTTCCGATAGAGCCCACTTCAAAGCGTGTCTGGGCTGAGGACTCTACTCTCACAATGCTCCCAGAAATTAGTGGGCAGGGAAATATTAATAAATAAATGAATAACAGAGCTGGTCATTAAATGGGTGTAACACCTACGTGAATATTTTTCGCCAGTTTATCCTTTAAGGAGTATCTCAGAACTGTTCTTTCAAAAACAGTGAGAACAATGGTTATTATGGCGAGAAACTGGATTCGCGAGAAAGAAATTCAGTTTTTAAAAAAATTATAAATAAATGCATTGATATATATCTGCACACACACACACACACACACACACACACACACACACACACACACACACACACACACACACACACATATATATATATATATATATATATATATATATATATGTATATACCATTTATGTTGTATGGTTTACCAGTGGGTAGAACAGGTCATTCCGGTTAGTAAACAATTATGCAATAAACTAGCAGAAAAACCACCCTTCGGGTGGTTTTCTGCCAGCATGTGTAGTGTGTATATTGATATTATACGCAAGTATATATGCATGTAGATATGATACATCACATAAAATCGTAATTGACAATATACACAGAAATTGAACGAACTTTGTTACACTGTCTTATGTAATCAGTAAAGTAATCCATGATACATTAAAAAACAGACGATATTATATATAAACTGCATTAACGCCGGAATTATTTGCGATATTTTTCCAAGTGTTATAATATAACGGCCGCTACCCGGAAGGGTTGATATTTGAAAATTTTAAAGAAGTGAATCTTTAAATAAGCTATAAAATATATTTAATCAACAGCCACAAAATTTAGCACATAAATTATGTAATATTCATTCATTATTTATTCAAAGTAATCCAACTTATTTTACAAACGGGGTAAAAAAATATATTCTGGGCGCAGTCCCGCACTCCTTTCTTTATTTTAGTTAAGATTAATGCACTCAACGTTATCAAAATTATCCATTGTAGTTGTGGTGTCCAGTGGCGTGTGCAGGAACGGAGTTAAATATTTATTTATAAACAACAGAAGACCGAACAGGAAATATTCTTTAACGACAGGGCCCAATACTCTTCCTATCTAAATAGTTAATTCTCTCAGAGCTCTAACTCTCACCATATTCAAATAGTTAACTCTGTCAGAGCAGTGGTATTTGTAGTAGTTTGTAAGGGGAGCGAATAAGTGGAGTCATTACGATTCGGCTTAATATTGTAACGTTATTTGTTCGGGTTCACTGCGCTCTGCAGTCAAATTTGGTTTTTATCCTTTGGAGATCGATAAATAAAGAACTAGTTTAGTAAAAGTGTCAACTTCTCCTTCTCTGTCTCCTTCCTCTGTCCCGACCGCCTCCAGAGGAATAGGATTCGCTAGGTTTAAAATGTCCGAGGAACACCGTGTACCAGTACCTGCGTCCCTGCGATTCCACTAGGAGTTAAGTGCATTTTGCCTTACCTAAAGATATTTAATATGTCCGGTCTCTTCCCATCCTCATTGCTGATGATCGCGAACTATGGACAATTGCATCATCTATATGATGCTGTATGTCCATAACTCTCATCGGGGAAAAAGTGGCATCAGTGTGTCCCGAATCTTCTTCCGACCCCTTTTCGGAATATGCTTACAAGGATGAAGCTGATGGCCACCTAAAAGATTTCCATCTACCCAGTTTTCAAATCAGAGTGATCCTTCTAGACAGACGGACAAACAAGGCTAACGAGTTCTGTCTACCCTTTTTGTTGCACAATATTGGATGGCAGTTACTCTACTGAGTTTCTTCGCCCTTTGACAGATTTCCTTTTTCATCCCACCTCACCAAGAAAGCTTCGTGATGTTGCCGGTCCAGACACCGATGACCTGGCCGTGTGACAGGGTGTACTGAGTAGCACTCGGTAGCAACCTGACTGGGATGAATTATGTAATGGATGTAAAATTACCTCCATCCTGGATTCGATACCTTGTCTAACCAGAGCTTGTATTCTATTATTTACTGCTTCTCACAAGTAAAGAAGGCATCCTCATTGAATGTAAATAATCCATTATTTATCATACACAAGTTTCAGATTCCTGATCTCTTCAAATAGCACAATCAATTTTAGTAGAATGGGAAATAATTGTTTCTACTTTTGGCACATAGCCAGCAATTATCCCAGTGCATTACAGGTACTTTATTTTATCGACCCCATAAAGATGAAAGGCAAAGTTCACCTCGGCGGGATTTGAACTCAGATCATAAAGGGAAATAACTCTATGCTTCAAAGCATGGCGTCCGATACTGCCAATCCACTACCGATACTGCCAATCCACCGCCCTAGTAGAATATGAAATAATGAAGAAATGACAGATTGTTTAATCCGCGACGAACAAAGATGTATTAGCAGTCAACAACTTTGTAACTGTGTGTTTGTATATATTTATACATAGAGAGAGAGATGAATGAGTGTACACTTAAACATTTACAAACTCTATAGGCAATAAACACAAACACAAGGATATGGTCCGAACGTGGAAGAGCCGAAGACCCACTGTCATCGCCTCCATCTCTCTCGCTCTCCCCATCTCTCTGTATGGTGAGCAAATGGAGTCCCACGTGTAGGCCTCCCCACAGTCTCGGAGGACAGAATGAAGAAGGTGTTTCCTCGGAGGATGGTAAGAGAAATGCATTGGAAGAGCCATTCCAACTCGTGAGGCTCAC
>OZ024743.1:103286298-103296298 GCA_964016885.1 Eledone cirrhosa | reverse complement strand
TTATGGATATATCAATAAGTGTTTAAAATGTTGTAGTATTCGCCAAATATTCATAACTGAATGAGCATTCAATGCTGGTGGGTAAAGTGTAGAAATTTATTTTCTAAGTAAGGAAGTGGTTTTGACCTTCAAGTTTCAGCTTAGACGCATCATCTAGCTACGTTTTGTGGAGGCCTTGAACGTCTGATATAGCTTTATATAGGTTAGGGTAGTGTTAGAAATGTTTTATTTTTATAAGAGGGTACAATACCAGTGTGATTGTGTGTGTCTATGTGTTTCTGTTGATAGGTTTGCCGGTTGATTAGTTTAAATTGGGTATTTTAAGTGCATGTGTTTGTGAATGTATGGCTTGTAGATATAGGGAAATTTAGTTTAAGAGCTATGCCTATAGAAGGGTGAGGAATATTTTTGACGATATATATATATATATATATATATTTGTTTCTATTTTTGGCACAAGGCCAGCAATTACCCAGTGTATTACTTGTACTTTATTTTATCCCCCATATATATATATATGGGGGAGCGAGTGTGATGGGAGTGCGCGGGTGCACGTGTGTGTGCGTATGTATATATGTGTGTGTGCCTGTGTATCTGTGTGTGTGTGTGCAAATTAAGAATGTTTCTTTGTTCATTCGTCGTTAGGAGAGGAGTCTCCAACGTCACGGACTCAATCTTTCTTCGTGTTTGTTTTTACTCTTTGTCCTTAATCCCCAAGAGCGTGGGAAATCTAATGAATGACTGCACAGTGTGAAGAAATAACCACTGAAAATATATTTGAAGAGAGAAAGCAGGGGAATTTGAGATGTTGAGAAAGGAGAAAAGTGAGCAGGGAGAGAAGAAGCGATGAAATACGAAAGAGTGTTTCTGGCCAGGTCATTGACTGGTAGACAGCTTGTCGGCAATATATATATCAATAAAGCCTTATATACATGTAGCCGAAATCTGCCAGCTGGCTAGAAAACTATATAAATATCATTTTACTCTTCGTATAGAAATAAATAAAAGCTCAACCATGTATTTTATACAGATACATAGTGGTTCATATATATATATATATATATATATATATATATATATATATATATATATATATATATATATGTAAAAGGTAAACAGAAATAACAACACAATCGGTACAGTATATGGAAGGTTTATATTAGGTTAACGCATGATATAGCAGGAAGAGGGTCTTAACGTTTCGGACGCTAGTCCTTCGTCAGAAGAAAGAATGAGAAATAAAATAGATTGAGGGGACGGGCGGGATGGTATTGGTGGAAAAAATGTCTTTAGATAAAAATAACAGGTCCATTCACGTTGACATCTCTGGTAAAACTGTTGGTCCTGGCGTTTTGTGTATGATTTGGTTTTTACACACACACACACACACACACACACACACACACACACACACACACACACACACACACACACACACACACACACACACACACACACATACATATATTTAAAAGTTAAACAAGGTTCAATGAACAAATCAAAGAATGAGTTTTACAATAGATTGGAAGCACTCAACAGTATTGGTTTTCCAGAGTTATTAATATTAATTCAAAATATTAACAAAATAGATATTCTTGTGATCAAGTATATTTTATTATACATATTTCAGAGGTACTGAGTTAACTTCAACAGTACGTCCTCATCAGATAAAATAAGATGATGCATGACATACCCTGACATAGTAGATGGTTAAGATTCAGTTATGGTAGTGAGTAATATATGGCAAAACTCAATATTTATATACCTTAATATTGAGAACATGAGAAAAATATATAATACATACAATAGAGAGGGTGCGTGTGAGACAGCTTAAAAAATACTTGGCATCAATATAACTGTTAAATAATTTAAATTACTGAAGAAAGAGGAAAGAAAGGAAAGCATAGAGGAAGAAACAGCTGATGGGATAATGTAGTGAGTAGGGGCCCCGAAAAACAAAAGAGAGTTGATTACAGAGAGAGAGTCAAAGAGGAATAACTTATGTTAAGTTTTTAGACAATTATCCATATATACAATATATATCATAGCTATCTGTATTAATATTAAAGTATACTATCAAATTTAATTTTTAAAATAAAAATTTTATGAAATCAAATTTAAAGGATTTACAAACACGAGAAAGAAAACATAATGTTTTTACAACCTCACGAAGGTAAACTTTACCAAAATTATTTATAATATTGACAACAGTTCATATAATATAATTTAGAAAATAATTACAGTTATAATTTTTAAAGAATTTATGATTAACAATTTGAGTGCCTAAAGGATCAACAGGCCTTAAAGAGGTCTCATTTTATATGTGTTTATCAAGAAAAAAAAAATACACAAAGATTATATTGTCTAGAGACTTAAGATGATACCTTTCAAATATACATAACATAATACAATATAGTAAATAAGTTACTGAAAATATTGTTAAAAATTAATGTTTTAGATCAATTATTGTAAAAGGATCATTTAATAGATATATACTATAAATATATAAGTCAAAACTACGTGAGTCCTAAGGATAAGGACTAGATACAAAATAAAAAATAAAAAGTGAAAAAATAATGAATTGTTTGCGAAACATAAAAATGCCCAATATTAAAAATATAGTTTAAAATGCAAGAGGGTTTTAATATATAGTAGACAAAAGATACTTCTAAAATGTCCAGCGAAGGTGATAGAAAGAGGAGCTAAAGATTTGAAAAAGCCGAAGGTAATCTAAATTTAATTAAAATAAAGTAAATTAAATAAAATAAAATAATAATCATTATATAATTTCGAACATCAAGGGAATATCAAACACTTATAACAATAAAGAGTCATTTGAGTATCCAAATTACTTATAAATGTTACTACGAGCATGTTATTATACTAGATAAACATATTTGTACAACTATATAGAGAGAGTATTATAGGTTTTAGTGAAACGATATACATATAATAAATAAATAATTACAATCATTATTAGTAATGCTATAATTGTAGTTTTACCTCCAGTTCAGTGGAAAGAATATTTGTCGACTAGTATGGTTTGTTATATTTATACCTAGATATATATAAAAAAATATATATGTGCAAATCTAACTTTCTGAGTCCCAAAACATACCCAAAATGAGTAAAATATATAAATGCATGAATGATCTACGGTTCAATTATAACCGGTAATCTTACAAGTTAAATATCCAAATTATATATTTAAAACAGAGACAAATATATAAAGATTCGAATCTAAATTATAAATATCTAAAATAATCCAAAGGTGTACATATTTATCAAGAGAACAAGTTAACAAATAATATGTTTATATACCTAAACAGGATCCTTCATTCTAACATTAATTCTATCATAAATAATTAGAAAATAAAGTATTATTAAAGTTTTATGAACTGTTATAACGTTTTAGGTCCAACTAATGATAAGAGACGTCAAAAATTAAAACCTGTTTGTTTAGTGTTTTTTCCTGACTTTTTGCGAGGCTTGGAATGTAGACAAAGCTTTATGAAGGCAGTTTGGAATAATTCACTCTTTTTGTTAATTAAGTTTCATAATTAGTAATTATTAATAGGGTCTCCTTTGTGCAGAGGTTGCAGTTATTTGATATAGACGAGTTCGAGTAGATTCTACTATTACAAAGCTTCGTCCAAAAAATCGAGTATTTTAAATTTTTGTCTTTTAATGACCATATAAGTTGTGATAAAGAAGTCGAACACTTCCTATTAAGATTCGAAAACGAGCATTTGTGATTCGCAAATCTCGATTTAAATGTCGAAGAAGTTGCCCCTATGTAGTTGTATGTGATGTTATTTGTTTTTACGGTGCATTTATACACCAAATTTCTATCCAGACAATCATTTTGCAGAGGGCAATCTGGTTTGTTTCTACAATTACATTTCCATTTATTATTATTTATATTAACACTATTATTAACACCATTATGCTGATTTTGGTTTAGAATTCTACTATTTAGTTTAGCGATGTTTTGGGCCATATTCATAAAATAGAATAAGAATGCTTAATTTTGTGTCTATTAAATATGGAACGGTATTTATGTTGACTAGGGAAGGAATTATCTAAAGCCTTAAAGAATAGATTAGCTAGTGGTGTTTTTACTGCTACAGAAGCAGAGGGGGGGGGGGAATCATATAACTGATTTAGTTCTGGTTCTTTTCCCCGATTTATTCACAGTACAGGTGTTTGAATCATAATTTTTAGAATTTCGTTTATACATGCCAGTCATATTATTATTATTTTTATGAGGATTAAGATTCGAATTATTATTGTCTATATATTCTATATTATTTTTATAACCTGCCTTTCTTAGAGCATCATTGTAATATCCTGCCTTTTCATCAAATATTGATTTATTAGCAGATATTCTAGTTAGGCGTTTCTGTACACTATTGGCAATTGCATTTTTCACAGAATTAGGGTGATTAGAATAATGACTAACGTAATTTAAGTTTTCATTGGGCTTATGGAAAGGGTAATAAATACCAGAGTCTAAGTTAAGGGTAACATCAAGGAAATTAACTATTTTGGTACCACTTTCTACCTCTAATTTAAGGCCGTAATTTTTAAAGAATTCAATTATATTTTTCTTTAGCCTATTTAGTTCTGTATTACTGTGTTTAACAACCGTAAATAAAATATCGTCCCTATATAAACCACCGGTAATCTCCGGCAGTTTTCTATTTATCATATTTAAGATGAAAGTCCCCCGCAGATCCGTGACTTGCGCTGAGTCCGATGATCCCATGGTAATGTCGAAGTTTCTATTTCTATCTGAGCGGTTCCAATACTCATTGTTGAAATTAATTAGAGTTCTTCTAGCAGTTAATATGATATCGATTTCATCAGTAGTTAGATCTGTATGTTTGTAAGCGTATTTAGTAGGTTAGGCGTAATAGAAGAGTAATAGCTTGTTATGTCCATCTGGATTAACTTATGATTTTTCTTATCATCTATATTTTTATACCAATCAATCACTTCAATTTAGACCTCAATTTCAAAATAGGTAGAATTCTATCAATAATATTCTTACTGATTACTCCAATATCCGATTTACATGGAGCAATCAGTCTAACTGGCAGGTCTTCCTCAAAGTTTCTTTTGTGATCTTTAAAATTAATCCTCGGCTGTCTAGGTATAAGAGGCTCGATTTAACTCCTTAAAATCCCCAAAAGCGAAGTTCACACAGTTTGACATTGTCGATTTTTACCCGTCGATCTCAGAGACCCTGTTAAACAAAGCGTTGGACTTCGCTACCACTTATACCACCGTCGATGGTTTAGACAGGGAAATCATCGCTCACTGCCGGAAAACCCTCCTCTTCAACGACGGAGTAGCCTGGGCAAAGAAGTCTACATCTTCAGACCTGTTCGACGTCTCCATGGGATCGTTTGACAGTGCTGACGTATGTGACTTGGTTGGCCTTTTTATCTTAGACATATTACGTGTTAGATTCCCGGACTTCCACATGGGAATATACCGTGACGATGGACTGACTTTATCGAGCCATAAAAGTGGTCACGACCTCGACCGGTTTAAAAAAGACTTAGCTTCTACCATCAATGAGTTAGGCCTTAGGATAGCAGTAGCCACCAACGTCTCTAGCGTGGATTTCTTAGACATTAATTTAGACCTTTGCACACACACCCACAGACCCTTCAATAAGCTAAACGAGAAACTTAATTACATTCACAAGGACTCATGCCACCCTCCCACTGTTTTTAGAAACTTCGTTAAGAATATCAGTACTAGAATCTCAAACCTCTCCTCTAATAAGGCTATCTTTGACAGGGCGGCACCCTACTATAACACGGCGTTGGCTAGCAGCGGCTTCTCACAACCTATCACCTACTCTCCCACTAGCAACAACACCATTAAAAAAAGTAAGCGCATCAATAGACAAACTATCTGGTTCTCTCCTCCCTTCTCACTCAACGTTAAAACCAATGTATGAAAAAAATTTCTAGCCCTCTTAGATAGACACTTCCCCATAGGTCATAAATACCGCTCCATCTTTAACCGACACAAAGTTAAACTAGGATACTCCTGTGCTAAGGACATTAAGGCCCACATCACCAGCAGCCCTAGGAGCAACACCCCACCAGGGTGCTCTAGCCGTAAGCCTGAAGCTTGCCCCCTTCAACAACAATGCAACACACCAGCTGTAATCTATGAAGCTGTGGTCACTTCCAACCGACCAAACGAACCACAGGAGGTCAAATCCTATGTGGGCATGGCGGAGGGCCGATTCAAGGAGAGTTTCCTGAACCACCAGTCTACCTTCAGATACTCAGACAGACGTTCATTCACGAAACTCGCGAGCCACGTATGGTCCCTCAAAGTCTCAAGTATAGGGTACTCCATTCAATGGAAAGCCATCACTAAGTCCAAGCCATACGCAAGGGGAAATCCGACGTGTGGCTTATGTATTGACGAACGAATAACTATCCTAAAGAGATTACGCAATAGTGATTGCCTAAACACGGGAGTGAATTTTTCACACGGTGTCCACACGTCACCAAACATCTATTGCATAACTACAAGGCTCCGGACTGATTCTTTGTAATTTTATTTTTAAATTCTTTTATTTTATTTTCAACCAAAAAGCTTTCCGGACTTTCGCAGTTATCTCCTTTACACCCCCCCTCCCCACACGCAGTCTACTATTGCCTGTGTCAAGTGACCGAGTTTATGCGCATGCGCGTTCGTACGGTTGTCCTTCCTGTCCTATAACCATATACATCCCGAGCTGAAGATCCGCGAAGGTGAAACAATTGTTCTCGGTATGGTGAACTAACAGTATTGATTATGAATAATTTTGAACCTACATCTATATATATATATATATATATATATATATATATATATATATATATACATATACATAATACATATATATATATATATTTTTTTTTTTTTTTACTTACTTACTTAAATTTTCACTCCAACTAATTAGTTTCGAATTATTATTTTTATATGAGCCGCTAGTGTCCGCGCATTGCCTGGAGGCTCAGCTGAGAATAGACTCCCTGATGACGCAATGAATTCTCGACAGTTGGATTATGTAACTGTCTTTATCCCATTGCAGAAACTAATTAGTTGGAGTGAAAATTTAAGTAAGTAAGTAAAAAATTTTTTTAAAATTTTTTAAAAAGTATTTTCTTATTTTACGTCTTTTATATTATTGTTCTGCACCCTCCTGCATTGAACCACCAAGGTACTATGACATAACCTGTGTATTTGCTGGCATGGACGTGCATCTGTGCGCCTATGTTAGTTGATATATTAAATTATCTATATTTATCTCCAAATCACTGATTTGTCGAGCAAACCTGCCAAAACCACTTCAAAATTTTTTTTGGGGTGTTAGTAGGCGTCAGTCATCTTACCATCCCATTCCTTCTAACTAGCCTCTATGTCACGTGATTGATTCTTTAGAATCGGACATTTGACTGGAAGCAGTGAGAATTTCAGTACATAGAATCCAGTCCTCGCCTAGCTGTTCTTTCTACCGAATTATTATTTTTATATGAGCCGCTAGTGTCCGCGCATTGCCTGGAGGCTCAGCTGAGAATAGACTCCCTGATGACGCAATGAATTCTCGACAGTTGGATTATGTAACTGTCTTTATCCCATTGCAGAAACTAATTAGTTGGAGTGAAAATTTAAGTAAGTAAGTAAAAAACTTTTTAAAAATTTGTTAAAAAGTATTTTCTTATTTTACGTCTTTTATATTATTGTTCTGCACCCTCCTGCATTGAACCACCTAGGTACTATGACATAACCTGTGTATTTGCTGGCATGGACGTGCATCTGTGCGCCTATGTTAGTTGATATATTAAATTATCTATATATATATATATATATATATATATATATATATATATATATATATATATATACCTAAATACATATATATATATATATACATATATATATATACCTACGTTAACCTTGGTCTTCCTCTTCTAGTGTGTCCATGTAGGGGCTCCCTCAGGAGCACTGAGTGCAATGTCAACTCTGGATGTCGGTGAGCATGTCCAGCCAACCTCAGTCTCCTCTGTGTCACTTTTGAGCTGACTTTTGGGATGCTCCCATACAGCTCTGAGTTTTTCATCCTCAGTGTATACTGATTAATGTTCAGAGCCATCCTCAGCATTCTCGTGTAGCACCCATCCACCATCTGGTCTGTTGGAGATGCAGGACATGGCAGCGATAATGAGGGACAGAGACCGCTGGAGAGAACTCGCCCATGGATCTCGGGAATTTTACCCGCCTTAGATAGATATATATACCTATATACATATATATATATATACATATACATATATATATATATATATATATATATATATATATATACCTATATACATATATATATATATATATACCTATATACATATATATATATATATATCCTATATATATATATATATATATATATATATATATATATACCTATATACATATATATATATACCTATATACATATATATATCCTATATACATATATATATATATACATATATATAAGATCAAAAGATGGTTAAAGGAGTTCAATATATTTTATTATGCGCATTTCAAAAACAAACATCATCAAACAATAATATTTGTGTTTTCATCAGATAAAACAGGAGAACATGATATGAAGGCTAAAAAAACACTTGTTGATAGTGCAGTTTTAAATCAACATATGAAAAGTGGTTTTAGATTGATGTGTGATATTGGGAAAAATATTTTATTTAGAGAGGGGGGGGGGGAGAAAAGGATGAAAAGGGAAGGAGATGAGAGGGAGAGATGGGTGATAGAGAGAAAGAGATAGTTTTTATAACTGAGAGGAGATATATTTTATATAGAGGGGTTGAAAACCGTTGGAAGATACTGTATAAATTAAAAATTTTGAAAATTAACGAAGGGAGGATATGTGCGAGGAAAAAATATATTATATTTAGGGAGGGGGGGTTGGAAAGGATGAAAAAAAGGGGAGGAGATGAGAGTGAAGGTGGAAAGGGAGAGATGGGTGATAGAGAGAAAGAGATAGTTTTTATAACTGAGAAAAAGATATAATGTTTTAATATAGAGAGGTTGGGAACCGTTGGAAGATAATGTATAAATTAAAGGAATTTGAAAATTAACGAAGGGAAATTATGTATGAAGATAGAGAGAAAAAAATAATAATTGTGGGTGAATATTCTAACGTCAAAAGAAGAAATGTAGGAATTTCAAAATTAGCAAAGAGAAAAAAAGTTTATGTGTAGAAGGATTTGAGAAAAATAATGTGAAGTTAAAGTTTGTATATTGAATTCATATGTATTAATAATGAGTTCGTTGATGGGGAGAAAAAAATAATAATAAATTAAGGATGAAATTGAGATTAAAAAGATTTATGATAGAGAGAAAAAATAATAATGATTGCGGATGAATACTCAAAATGTCAAAAACAAATGTTATTGTTTTACGAGAAGATAGAATGAGGGTAATGAGTAAACGAGTATTATAGAGTGTATAATGCCCTTTAAAGTAAGGTAGATGGGTATATTTTAAAGAATATATGAGTATATATTAAAAAAAATATAATAATAAATTAAGGATGAAATTGAGATTAAAAAGATTTATGATAGAGAGAAAAAATAATAATGATTGCGGATGAATATTCAAAATGTCAAAAACAAATGTTATTGTTTTACGAGAAGATAGAATGAGGGTAATGAGTAAACGAGTATTATAGAGTGTATAATGCCCTTTAAAGTAAGGTAGATGGGTATATTTTAAAGAGGTGTATGTATATGTGCCTTTGAGAAAAGATTCTAAATTGATAAAGAATTGAATATTAACTGTATACTTTGTGAAAAGTTCTATGGAATTTATGCAGGCAGATAGAAAACAAATCTGAGCGTCTATTTATTATGGATTCTAGGTTAGAGATAATGGTAAATTTTTCATTTAGGCAGAGATTACAGATTTTAGATAGAGAGCTGTT
>OZ024743.1:103268798-103281298 GCA_964016885.1 Eledone cirrhosa | reverse complement strand
GAGTGTTTTCGCGTATGCTTGTGTATGTACGTATTTGGATGCGTGTATGTATTTATATAATTTCAATTACCTCTGTATTGTATTTTATTTACTTTATTCTTAACTCCGAAGCGGAGAATCATTCGGTTTCCTAATTAGAATGTTAGTCTACGAATTCTGCTATACCATTTACGCGGTTTTGTCTTTGCGTGCAATTGTTCTCCACGCTCCACATATGACGTATTATCTTCGTTTTTTCCGTTCTTTGCCAGAGAACGTCTCTATAAACCACCTAAGAGAACATTAGTCTATGACTTCTTTTATACCATAAACGTGGTTCTGTCTTTGCGTGTAATTGCTTTTCACCGCTCGATAAAATAAAGTACCAGTAATGCACTGGGATAATTGCTGGCCTTGTGTCTAAAGTAGAAACAATTATATTCGTTTTTTTCCCGTTTCCACGAACCAAAGTATCGTCTTCCTGTCTTCCCCCGGTTGCAACGTTTTTTTAAATATCCACTTCTGCGTTTACAGATTGACTTGGTTAGTTTCAGAAGATCCCGTTAAGGGTGAAAGCAGCGATTCTTATATATATACATACATACATGCATATATATATATATATATATATATACATATATATATATTTATACATATATATATATATATATACATATATATATATATATATATATACATATATATATATACATATATATATATACATATATATATATAAGGGATTACAAAACATCGTTATAGGTAATCCAGTTAGAGGTTGTGAATACTTCGTATTGTGGATAATTTTAGCGTACGGCGTTGTTTGACTCAACAAGGGGTTTACGTAGGTAGCGAGTTTATGAGTTCTCTTGCATTCCTATGTAAGTTTTTATTTATTTATTTTTTTTTTCTTATTTTGTTTTCTTTATTTATTTTCATATTTTATATTGTCTTGTATCATCCTCGATGTAACTTATTTATTAGAATTCATTCATTTATTGTTGATATCATTATTTTTCCCTTTATGTTTCTTTTTCTTTATCCTTTTCTATTCTCTTTCTATCCTATTTTCTCTATATCTTTCTCTTTTTTCCTTTCTCCTTTTTCTTTCGTTTTTCTCTCTCTCTCTCTTTCTTTTTTTTCTCTCTCTCTCTTTATTATTGATGATGTACTGTGAATTCGTAAACACTGAACATATTTTAACAGTTTCTCCGATGATCTGGTTAAGCTAACAATGTATTTAAAATTGCGTGTCACAGCTCCAAGTGTTCAGCAATTTTTAGACAACTTAATCAGTGAAACAATTTAGACTGTAAATAAAACCCTTTTTTGTACTGTTGACCATGTTATTCTTCGCTCTTTCAATACACACACATTCTCAGTTTGTATGGCTTTTATAACATATGTTTATAGCCCTGTTTTATTTTAAACTATGGAGCACTTGCCAGCATGACTCTGAATTTGCGTTACGTTTCGCTTTTTCTACCCGCCGAAATGCGATTCTCTCTGAATATATATATATATATATATCTATCTAAGGCGGGTAAAATTCCCGAGATCCATGGACGAGTTCTCTCCAGCGGTCTCTGTCCCTCATTATCGCTGCCATATCCTGCATCTCCGACAGACCAGTGTCTGTCCTTAGGGCATCAACATATGTTAACCTTGGTCTTCCTCTTCTAGTGTGTCCATGTAGGGGCTCCCAAAGGAGCACTTAGTGCAATGTCAACTCTGGATGTCGGTGAGCATGTCCAGCCAACCTCAGTCTCCTCTGTGTCACTTTTGAGCTGACTTTTGGGATGCTCCCATACAGCTCTGAGTTTATATATATATATATATATATATATATATATATATATATATATATATATATATATATATATATATATATATATATATATAAATATATATATATATACATATATATATAAAAAAGAAAAAGTTCGCTCTACATAGCTGAATACAATAAATATAATCTGAGTTTTTCGAATATTAATCTTTTTACTCTTCGTATAAAAGTAAATAAAAGCAAAACCATGTATTTTTTATACAGATATATAGTGGTTCATATATATATATATATATATATATATATATATATATATATATATATATATATATATATATATATATATATATATATATATATATATGCGGTGCCCCAGCATGGCCTCAGCCGGATGGCTGGAACAGGTAAAAGAGTAAAAGAGTAATACACACACACACACACACACACACATATCTATATATTAATTTCAACAATGTCAGTATTCCATGTGTCATAATTCTCGATTATCATCGGTTCATAGGTTTCAAACGACTCCGCCCACCTCAACGCCGCCAAACTTAAATTAATATGTATAATGCCAATGAGGGAGTGAGAGGGGAAAGGCAAAGTGAACGCTATGTTGGATACACTATGTATATGCGTCAGTGTAGAGACATATGTGTGGAAATAAGAGGGAAGGAAAGCAATAACTATTAACACCTGTGCGTGTGTATGTACGTGCGCGTATGTTTATGTGTGTGTGCGTGCGTGCAGCGTTCCACAGAAAGTAAAAACTATCGTGTGTGTGCGTGTGTGTAAGTGCACGGGTACGTGTGTAAGTTTGCGTGCGTGTGCGCGTTTCCATGCGTGCATGTGTGTGCACGTGCGGCGTTCCACAATCGCCACGCAGTTTATCTGTCTGTGTGCCTGTCTGTCAGTCTAACATACACAGAGTTGTGAAGGGAGTAAATAGGGACCTTTTTTACATTGACAGACATCTTTTATATTTATTATTGTATTTATTATTGTGTCATTTGCAATCATGGCTTAGACAGTGTAATCCTTATGTTATGGATTTCATGTTAGTGGCTGAACTGCAAAATGTTCCGCAGCAAACATTGGTGATTAAGGCTGACGCAGTGCCAAGGAATCAACACGAACGGCGATATAATGCCCCTGAAGGATTTCGTGAAATTACTGTGTTGATGGACGATAAGCCTGGATCGAGAGATATCGTCCTCAATCGCAGAGATGGTGGTCTCAAGACTATCAATGAGTCAAATAGGGCATACAATCCATTGCATTATGTTCTTTTATTCCCAAAAGGTGAAAATGGATGGAACATGTCTGTTCATTTAGATGATCATGAGAATCAGCATCAACAGGGAGTCGGCAATAGACACAATAATTCGATTCGCGACTTTTACGCGTTCCATTTGAACGAGAGGAATCAACAGAGAAATGCGCTATTTCAAGCCAGCAGATTTTTCCAGGAATACTGTTGTATGGCATTCGCAAAGATCGAAAATCAAAGGCTAAGTTATATAGCTACACATCAGCAACATATCAGAGCTGAATTGTATAATAATATACAGGATGCGATAACAGCCGATGATGCCAATTACAAGCAAATTGGTCGACGCATCATTTTGCCATCGTCGTTCATCGGCGGCCCGAGATATATGAACATTCGCTATCAAGATGCAATGGCTATTGTCAGAAAGTTTTAAAAGCTAGATTTGTTTATAACGGTTACATGCCATCCTGAATGGACTGATATTAAGGATGCACTTTTGCCAGGACAACAGCCAAAGGACCGTCCTGATATTATGGCAAGAGTATTCAAAGGATATCTGAAAAAGATAATGGATGATGTGGAAAAAGAGGGATCTTTGGAGCTATAGTTGCTTTTACATACGTAATTGAATTCCAAAAAAGAGGATTGCCACATGCACATTTGCTGATCATTTTACATAGAGATTGCAAATTGAGATGTGCTGAGGATGTCGATAGCGTTGTGTGTGCTGAACTGCCGGAGAATGAGGCACTACGCAACTTGGTGGCAAAGTCAATGGTGCACAACCAATGCGGAGTGGCAAATCGGAAAGCGCCTTTCATGAAAAATGGCCAATGCAGTAAACACTTCCTGGAACGATGGGGATGCTCATCCCTCATACAGAAGACGGTCGCCTGCAGATCGCGGTTTGGTCGAAAATGTAAACGGTCGACAGGTTACAAAACAATGGGTTGTGCCATACAATCCATATTTGATCATGAAATATCGTTGTCATATTAATATGGAAATTTGTAGCTTAGTGAAAGCTAGCAACTATCTATTCAAATATGTTTACAAAGGTCATGATCGGGCAATGATCAATGTCAGGAATGAGGAGGCGAACCAAGGAGATGAAGTTGGCAGGTTCTAGGATGTTCGCTCGATTGGATCTATCGAAGCTTGCTGGACATTGTTCGATTTTGATCTCAATGAACGCAAATCTAGCGTTCAGAAACTGACGGTTGACTTAGAGAATAGACAAATGGTCTGTTTTCAGGACACTAGAAGAGGTGTCGAAAGAATTGCTAACGCACCACCTCCTAAGACGGAATTGACTGAGTGGTTCAAGCATAATAGGGAACATGCTTTGAACCCGGATCAAAGGCAACTCTACTGCGATTTCCCTTCGCACTATACGTGGGATAAGAAGGGAAAGAAATGGAATGATAGAAAACAAAAGTTGAGATTCATGACTATTGGATGGGTTTGTAATGTCCATCCCGCATCTGGTGATGTGTTTTATCTCCGAACTCCGTTGCATAATGATTTTTCGAGAGGTAAACAGAGCTTCGCTGATTTGAAAACATTCAATGGCGTGGAATATGAAACATACCAGGCTGTATGTCAGCATCTGGGACTCCTTCGGAATGACGCTGAATGGAATAACGCCATGGATGCTGCAGGAACAACAGATGCCAGCTCAAATAAGCCAGTTGTTTGTCACGATTCTAGGATTCTGCAATCCTGCCGATCCAAGAGAGTTATTTGAACACCATTGGGGAATTATGAGCTGATTATTTTAACCATCATCTTCAGGTCGATGTTGAAAATTTGATGAAAGCTATTGTTTTGCTCAATATTGATCAACTGCTTGGTGTTCATTTCAAATGTTTAAGAGATTTCAATTTGCCAATTCCTGATGAAGAAATGCGGCAACGTGTCTTAGCATTGAACATGAGATGGCAGCTTAGACGGTTGCCACTCGATCGGAGGGAACTATTCCAGTTTAATCCACTGGAACAGCAACGTATTGTGGATGAACGTATGCCAATGTTGATCCAATCTCAGAGAGAATTGGTCGATGGCGTTCTCCATTCGATTTCCACTAATGAGCAACTTTGTGCTTTCATAGATGCTCCAAGAGGCACCGGAAAGACATTCTGTTTCAACACTATCTTATGGCAGTCAGAGCTCAGAGGAAGATTTCTCTCCCTGTGGCCACCAGTGGGATCGCTGGCACTTTGCTGAGTGGTGGAAGGACCTTCCACTCATGCTTCAAGGCTCCATTGGCTCCGGATGAGTTGAGTGTCTGTAACATTACAGGACACAGTGAACTCACGGGCCTTATACGCAATACGTCTCTGATTATTTGGGACGAGGCTCCAATGGCACACAGATATTTGCTGGAGCCATTGGACAGAACTTTGAGAGATATCTGCGGTAGTGTCCTGCCATTCGGTGGTAAGACTATCGTTCTTGGTGGCGATTTCAGACAGGTGCCACCAATTGTTAGGAATGCTCAAAGAGCACAAATTGTCGATGCATGTCTGAAAACTCCCCGTTGTGGCGCCATCTCAGAGTTTTGCGATTATACGATAATATGCGACTGCGTATGTTCGGGCAAAACGAAGAGGCTGAGACATACGGCCGATGGTTGATGCAGTTGGGAAACGATGAATTCCCACACGTTGGTGATAATCAGACTGTAAGAATCCCAGACCATTTGGTCATGCCACTGGACCGCCAAGCATTGATTGACTGGGTGTTCCATAATTTGAATGCATTTTGGCAGAATATCTCCTGGATATATATATATATATATATATATATATGGTTAGAATTCCTAACAGAGTTCAATGACCTGCGTGTATATTATTTTATGTTTTACGATCACCCCCCCCCCCCCCCTTCCCATTTGAGGACAGTGTGAAATTTCTTTTTGAAGGACTGCTGGACTTTCAAACTTAGCGGTCCTTCTAGCACTGACGGAGACCATCGCTGAATATTAATATCAATGTACTTTTTTATATTGATATTGCCTGGGCATCCACAGATGAATTATAAGAGCCCACTTGCATAGATATCTGTGGATTATATGCAAGCTTCTACATAACTTGGACATTATTTTCCCACCTTGTAGAATTCTTATAACGAAACGATCGTATGGAAAGAGAGATTTATTTAATTATGTCTCATATAAAATAATACAGCCGACTATCCACGAAATACAATATAGTTAGCACCCCAAACGTATAATTGGGATTGCACTTAGGTATATCCTAAAGTTTGTTGAGTGAGATGGGAGTTGGTCGGAGTATCGCTAAAAGCTTTCTCTGTTAATGTATTTAAGTATATTTGTATATATAAGCTTGATCAGCTTTACCGACCAGCACGTGCTGTTTTAGCCTTACGATGACGCCATCCCACTGGCTGGGCGGGCAGGCCGTAAGTCTAAAGTCTGTCTTAAGCCAGAACGCTTATTTGGCCGGTGCTTATCCCGGTTTCATGGCGTAAAGCGACTGAGAGTACAAGACTCCCCCCTGGACAGGACGCCAGTCCATCGCAGGGTTAAACCTCCTGCTATTGCTGGTACTCATTTTCAGCTGAATAAACTGGATAAACGTGAAATAAAGTGTCTCGTTCAAGGAAACAACACATCATCCGAGAATTGAACTCACAACCTTTCGATTGCAAGCCTATTGCTCTAACCACTAAGCCATGCGCCTTCACACACACACACACACACACACACACACACACACACACACACACACACACACACACACACACATATATATATATATATATATATATATATATATATATATATATATATATATATATAAAGAAATAGAAAATGATATATATATATATAGAAAGAGAATAGAAGAGGATAGAAAGAGAATAGAAAAGGATAGAGGAGAAATGATGTAAGAGTAAAAATGATATCAACAATAAATGAATAAATGTTAATACATGAATAAATGTAAATAAATAATTGAATAACTAAACAAATTAGTACAGATGCACACATATATATATATATATATATGTACGTATGGGTTTACCGAACATTTATTTTAATGTTCGGTTTGTTTGTAAACAAACAGCCCGAATTACGCCGTACAGTGCTCGGTAACGATCTTGGCCCTTTTGTTTAACACTGACACAGGAACGATGTACTAGTTTCAAGCTTATTAGCTATCGTCAGCATCATATACCTTTCTGTCAGATGATTGAACGTCTGAAAGTATATACTTTCCTTATGCATATTAACGGCTGAGCAGCCTAATTTGCATATCGAGTGAGTTAGTCGGCCGGGCATACCGAAAACGATAAATGGAAAAGAATGAAACGAAATTTCATTTCTCACTCTTAGTATGGCTGATACCTAAATATAAGTATGTATACGTACATACATATATGTGTACATTAGGCATATTCCTAAAGTACACTTTTGTTAAAAAAATAAATGAGCATGCCATTTTCAGATGAACTTTTACTAGAAAATACTTGTGAGCATGTTAAAAAATATTAGAATTTTAAAAAACTCTTGCACAAGGTAGATTCTTTAACATTGATTAACTAATATAGAATTGCATATACAATATACGTGTGTATGTAATAAAAATATAGAGTGCAATTTAACAGTTTATAAAATATAGTATTCTTCTTCAAATTGTTTAATGGATCAACTTTATTGCTTGTTCATCACTTATTTGTCAGTTTAATCTGTTCATAAAATTCATAAAATACATAAATAGAATAAATTAAAATTTGCGAAGTATATTTATTAATATATTTTAATATTTATAATTATATTATATTAATATTATAAATTTCAGATGTATAAAAATGCAGTTGCTAAAGAGGAAAGTAAAAAGATTTGGGCACAAAATATTTGTCATTTTGAGAAGAGAAAGAAATCTAGGAAAACGAAAATTCAAAGTTCATTAATCGAATTATGCAAGCTACCTACTGAGCAACAGATCGTTGATAGATATATCACTCTTGCTGCTGAAGAGAAAAATACCAAAAAAAGAATTAAGATAATTACTGGAGAACGTGAAAGTTTATGGGGAAAGTTCAGCTTTCCAACTATCAACAAACTTTCAATACCTCGAAAAATTGAAAAAATAATTTAAAAAAATGAAAAAGAAGTGAAAAGACCTGGCTCTACGAATTTCAATAATCTGTTTGACATTACAAAAAGATATGGGATATGGTTAGCAGCCGAAGATTTGTCATTTTATGAAAAGCAAGTTGAGAGTTGTGGAAAGGTTGGGTATACTACAATGAAAATAGACAGTGAAAAGAAAATCCATCCTTCTAAGAGAATTAAAAAACAAAAAACAAGAACTAGATCATGATAAGCCATCCTGCTCATACATTCATCTGGACTCAAATGAAAGTTACAGAGACACCGATACAAATACCAGCGATTACAAACCTTCACCTTCACCTTCACCTTCACCAGAAAAAAAAAAACGAAAAAGAGAAAACACAGCTCATGCTGTTAACCTAGTAAGAAATACTAAATTACCTAGTAGAAAAGCAGCAGCAGTTTGCAACGAATTTAAAAGTGGTGGTATTAAGGTGAGCACCCCGTGTCAGTCGGCAGTGCACAAAGCAGTTGTGAAACTCATGGAAAAGTGAAGGTGTGAAACTCATGGAAAAGTGAAGGTGTGAAACTCATGGAAAAGTGGAAAAATGAACTCAAAAGGGAAAAATGGAGCCTTCATTTTGATGGAAAACGAATGAGAGACGTAGAATATCAGGCTGTAGTGATATAAATGATGAGAGAGAAATACGCCTGAGGCATTAACCGATGGAAAGGCTCTTACTATATTTAATGGATTGAAAGAAGTTATTGACAAATATGAACTGTGGGAATCTATCGTGATGATAGTCTCCTACACAACTAGTGTCAATACCGGCAAAAAGGCAGGAGTTGTTTCAATGCTCAACAGTGAGTTCGCGCGTCGTGGTTACAGCAAGCCATTATATGTTGGATGCCAGCACCACATTTTAGACCGTGCATTGAAAGTTTATTTTGATCAACTATATAGTAGCAAAACAACTTCGCCATATATAAATTATTACTTTGTTAAGGTCATTTTAAAGAACTATGACGAACTGAAGCAGAACTTTTCAAAAGTGACATGGATTTCCTTCAACATCTCATGATAGCCGTGCAACATTTCTTTGAAAACGGTGCGTTTCCTAAAATAAATTTTAAGAAATTACCTAATTTGCACAATGCTCGTTGGAATAGTCGAGCAATTTATTTGTTGCCTGGGTTTATTTTGATGCCTGATGAACGAGCGAAGCTGCGCGCTGGTGCCGAATACATCTGCGGAATGTGGGGGAAAATGTGGTTCTCAAGTCAACTGTATACAGCTGACAGCAAGCAGAAACTCATTGACCAACTAATTAAGGCCAAGTGTGAAAAGGCTGAAAACACCGTCAGAAAACTTTGGTCTAATGAAGAATCTCAAATTGTGATGCAACGCTCGAACATTTGCGCTGAGCGAGCTGTAAAAGTTGTGCAGGACCTTTTGCCATTTTGTAAAAGTAGTAGAACTTTAGAGATTAAATTTTGTTTAACTAATAATTAAAATAAATGTTTTATTGTCATAATTTATTGTTCTAAGTATTTATTTTATGGGACTGGCTAATTACAAAAAAATGTTAAATATAATTTAGTATGTGCAAGAATTTTTTTCAAAATTTACAAAAAAACTACTGTAATTCTTTCATCTGACAGAAAGGTATACGATGCTGACGATAGCTAATATGCTTAAAACTAGTACATCGTTCCTGTGTCAGTGTTGAACAAAAGGGCGACGATGGTTGCCGAGCACTGTCCGGCGAAACTCGGGCTCTTTGTTTACAAACCGAACATTATAATAAATGTTCGGTAAACCCATACGTACATATATATATATATATGTGTGTGCATGTATGTATATATATACATACTACTGTGCGTCTGTACACATATATGAATGTACGTATACATACTTATATTTAGGTATCAGCCGTACCAAGAGTGAGAAATGAAATTTCGTTTCATTCTTTTCCATTTATATATATATATATATATATATATATATATATATATATATATATATATATATATATATATATATATATATATACATATATATATACATATATATACATACATATATATATACATATATATATATACACATATATACACACACATATATATATATAACCAAAGATTAGTATGGTTCGTTGGTTCCTCAATGAATACAATTTTACAATAGATTAGAAGCATTCAACAAGAAAAAAACATTTCCTGGAGTTTTTAATATTATTCAAAATATTAACAAATGAAAAATATTCTCATAATCAAAATATATACTTTATTATATATATTTCAAAGGTACTGTGTTGTTTTTCAGTACGTCCTGATCAGACAAAATATATGATTTGATATATGACATACCGCTACGGTCTTGATTATTCAATTCCATTATTGGCAATGATTTATTTCATCAAATCTCAACGTTTATATACCACAAATAATATGATAAACTTAAAGAAGAAAAGGACGTAGAGCAAAGAAAAGGACGTAGAGCAAATTGGTGTAAAAAAAGAGAAGAGGCAAGAAAAAAAAAATAGATACATAAATAGATAAATGAATAAAAAATAAATAAATGGATGAATGAATAAAAGAAATATATAAAAAAAGAAAAGAGGAATAACGACAAAAGAGAGGGAAGGTGTGGGGAAAGTAAAGGGAACGAAAGGGGGTAAAGAAAAATAAAGAAAAATAAGTGAACATCAAATAGAGGGACATAGAGAAAAAAACGTTCTTTTCAAATGTTAGATCAAATAGGACATCTAATCAATTCACATAAACAATTGCATATCTCTTGTATTTGATTATGCTTTAGCTAATTATACTTATATATTAAATCAAAATTAATCAGTATATATTACTTTCTATAGCAATCACATATTTAGTTTAATTAATAATTTATATAATTTAATTTAACTCATTTTAGATTATTATTTTTGATTTTAAGATAAGATATTCTATAAATATTTTGTTACAACTTTAAAAGAATTAATCTTTAAAGCGTATTTAAATAATTATTAAATATGTATTAAAATATAATACCATGCATATATCATCATCAATACATATAATATATTTAGATCATTTATTACCTCAATTATTTAATTTAATTAGGATATTCTCTTTATAAAATCTTTACTATTCTTTAATTTTCATTTAATTCCTAGGACTAAACTGCAGTTATAACTACTCTCAAAAGTTTTATTTCATTAATTTAATGAAAGGTTATATTTACTTCTGTATTTACTTATTTTGATATATAGTTTCCTTTTAATGATAGTCTTATATTAATAATCTACATACAGGGCGGTGGATTGGCAGTATCGGTAGAGGGTCGGACGCTATGCTTTGACGCACAGAGTTACGGCCCTTGCCATTCTGAGTTCGAATCCCGCCGAGGTTTACTTTGCCTTTCATCCCTACGAGGTCGATAAAATAACGTACCAGTAATGCACTGGCATAATTGCTGGCCTTGTCCCCAAAGTAGAAACAATTATTAATCTACATATTTCATATCTAAGCTAGTCAAAAATAAAAGAAATTTTTACGGACAATGTAAACAAAACGATGATAACTCATTCACCATATACAAACATTTAAAACTTATATCTACTCTCACGTCGATATTTCGAAACCATAAATCATCTATTGTCTAGTTAAATATATATAACCGGCAAATCTACAAATTCAAATTACAGCATCAATAATAATATTAGTAATAAAGATAGAGAGAAAGATGAAAGGAAAAATAAAAAGAAGAAAAAGGAGAAATGAAAACAGAGAAAGATATAGAGAGAAAAAAGATGTAGAGAAAGGAGGATAGAAAGAGAATAGAAAAGGATAGAGGAGAAATGATGTAAGAGAAAAAAATGATATCAACAATAAATGAATAAATGTAAATAAATAAATGAATAACTAAACAAATTATATCGAGTATGATACAAAATATGAAATATGAAAATAAATAAGTAAAATGTGCGAAGAAATTTAAACAAAGATTATTGAAAGTGGTTAAAATATAGAGAGATGCGAAGATATAAATATGATAATTGTTTCTACTTTAGGCACAAGGCCAACAATTACTCAGTACATTACTGGTACTTTATTTTATCGACCCCGTAAGGATGAAAGGCAAAGTTAACCTCGGCCGGATTTGAACTCAGATCGTAAAGGGATGTAACTATGCTGGAAAGGTATAAATATGATAATGTTAAATACATTGCTTATTTTAATAAATTAATTATATAATTAATTAATTATTTGATTAATTAGTTGTATGTTATATTAGAAGTGAAAATGATATGATAAGATAAAATACTAGGGATGAAATAAATTTAGGGAGAGAAATAGAGATAGTAAGATAG
>OZ024743.1:103256298-103263798 GCA_964016885.1 Eledone cirrhosa | reverse complement strand
CATAAGTATATATATATATATATATATATATATATATATATATATATATATATATATATATATATATATATATATATATATATATATATATATATATATATACACATATGTATATATATATACACACATATATATATATACATACATATATATATATACATACATATATACCTATATATATATATATGGTGGCTGCCAACTCGTTTTCGAGTACGGCCACTACTTTATATCCATGTAGGAGGACCCCTACCGATGCGCTGAACGAGTGTGACTTTTTAGTCCAGCCAGTGACTTGAAAACTCTGGTACAAACACTACACTTGTGACAATTATTGAAACATAGTGCTGGGCCCATGGTACCATGTAACGACAAGTGCAGAGAGATCTGCAGATATAAAGCAATGCCTGTTCCGTGAAGCTTTTATAGTGAGCAAAGGCACTGCACAAAGCCAGTCCCACTCTCTTAACCAAGATGATATTTACCAAAAAGAAGAACAAGTCAACATCATTGGATACCATCAGGGTTGGAGGTGTTATATCAGAGTTTTCCTTCTCCTAGAATTCTGCCTTGACAAAGGCTAAGGGGTCATCTCTCCCAGTGATTTTGGATGGCCATTGACTCTTAAGAGCTCCTTTGCCCTTTGACAGGTCTTGTTTTTAGTCCTGCAGGATGTCCAAAGTCACCCTCCTCGCCAAGAAACCTTGGTGGTGTTGCCAATTTAGTCGCCAACGCCCCGACCATGGGACAGGTTGTACTGGGATACATGTTACCAGTAGCACCAACTGGTGACCTGACAACTGGTGACCTGACATATATATATATATACATACATATATATATACACATATATATATATACATACATGCATATATATACACATATATATATACATATATATATATACACACACACATATATATATATATATACACACACACATATATATACATATATATACATATATATATATATATATATATATATATATATACACACACACATATATATACATATATATACATATATATATATATATATATATATATATATATATATATATATATATATATATATACATATATATACATATATATATATATACATATAAATATATATATATATATATATAAATATATATATATATATATATATAAATATATATATATATATATATATAAATATATATATATATATATATATATATATATATATATATATATATATATATATATATATATATATATATATATATATATATATATATATATATATATTCATATATATATATATATATATATTCATATATATATATATATATACAGGGTGCGGCATAACAACTGTTTCAAAATAAAATGCAAACAGTTCTTGAAAAAAACATTTATTTCAGGATCTGACTTCAACAAATCGTAAGTAATATACTATTAAACAACTGCAGAGCAATTTATTCCAAATCCCTTCCTCTAGCCCTCACTACTGCTCGAAGTTTTCTAGGAAAGTCTTCGATGGTTGCACGAACAGTTTCCATGGGTATTTTCTCCCATACTCTATTCAGTTTTGAATTTAGAGCTTCAATATTTTGATAAGGAATAGAGCAGGCTTCACTCTCAAGAATTTTCCATAAAGAAAATTCGAGAGGGTTGGGATCTGGTGATGTGGGAGGCCACTCTTCCTTACTGGTCCATGCAGAACAATGGTCTCTACATCACTGTTGTGTTATGCGAGCAGTGTGGCTCGTCGCTCCATAAACAGATGTGCACCATTGTATCAGTGCTCCTTCCAAAATATTCCTTACGTAAAGTTTTTTGTTGATTTTAACTCATTGAGGCACAAACACCAGAGGAGACCTCCTACATTCAGAAATGGCTGCCCAAACCATCACTGTTGCTGGTTTCTCTGTTCTGAACACTTTTCCTACACTTGAAGGAATTGATTTGAGACTTTTTGCAAGTACTCGATCATTTTGATGCTTGTGAGACTGCTGCACAGTGAATAACTTCTCATCTGTAAAGATGACGTTTTGCAGCGTGTCATCCTTGATACGGTTCAATAACAGTTTACTTCTGGAGAGCCTCTTTTCAATTGTCGTTGCAGAAAGAAGCTGCCTCTTTTGGAACTTATAAGGTGACATCCCCAGATCATCTCGACATATACTCCACATAGTTCTCAGCGATGTTTCGGCTTCTTCTGCCATTTTTCTCATGGACCTTCTTGGATTACGTCTTATTTTTTCCCTCAGACTTTTAACGAGTTTTAGTGATCTGGAGGTGCGAAGGCGTCCGGATTGAGGTCTGTCTTTGGTCGAGGAAGTTTCCTTAAATCGATCGATTGTCCTTTTGATCAACATTCTATTGATCTTAAGAGTTTTCCCCAGTTTAAATATCACGGTTAGAGTCAAGCCTTTTTCATGCTTCTCTATTATGAACTTTCTTTTCAATTCTATGGACATTGCAAATAGTTAATAGGGTAATGTTCTGAAAAATAGTTAATATGGTTATAGTGCATGAATTTGATACAAATATATTAGTTATATTAGCAACATAATGTATTTTAAATTGATTTAAAACTTTGTAACAGGAATTATACCCCACCCTATATATATATACATATATATATATATATATGTACATATATATATATATACATATATATATATACATATATATATATATATATATATATACATATATATATACATATATATATATACTTATATATATATACATATATATACATATATACATATATATATATATATATACATATATATATATACATATATATATATATTCATATATATATATATACTTTTATATATATACCTATATATATATATATACATATAAATGAGAGGTATAGAGATTGTTTTAGCAAGAAGCTAACGGCATTCTATAACATATATGCGACTATAACATCAAGATGGGAAAAGTAGTTAACGAAAGATTTAGGAAAAATAAATCAAACTCATCTCAAAAGAGAATCAGGATATAAATTCATCCACAGAATTTAGTAAAATCCAGGGAAAAATCTATAGACCTTTAACTCATGATAAAACAAAGTTTGAAACACTTATCCTTCAATTTGGAATAACATCAAATGCTCTGTATAGTCTTAAAAGACTATTTCATGAAAACTTTCAGTGGAGATGGTCACGGTTGGATTTCATTCATCAGCAGAGCTCAACAGAAATCAGGGCTCTCACAGTAATATAATCCGAAAAAGGGAATTCTAAAACTGGCTAGTTCGCCCTCATGTGTATTTATGAAAAAGCACATGAGGAAAAAACGGGGTTAGTGACGTCAGGATGAAAGTGAATGTTTATTTACAAGAAATAGCAGTCAAATACATTCTGAAAAAAACTCTACAAAGGAGTTCAGCAAAATAGCAATAATTATCACAGTTTTTATGAAAAAAACCGGGATTAGTCACAGATAGTTTAAGCACTCTAGGAAAAGAATCCGAGTATAAATATAAATGAGAGGTATAGAGATTGTTTTAGCAAGAAGCTAACGGCATTCTATAACATATATGCGACTATAACGTCAAGATTATATATATATATATGGTGGCTGCCAACTCGTTTTCGAGTACGGCCACTACTTTATATCCATGTAGGAGAACCCCTACCGATGCGCTGAACGTGTGACTTTTTAGTCCAGCCAGCGACTTGAAAACTCTGGTACAAACACTACACTTGTGACAATTATTGACACATAGTACCGGCCCATGGTACCAGATGACGACAAGTGCAGAGAGATCTCCAGATATAAAGCAATGCCTGTTCCGTGAAGCTTTTATAGTGAGCAAAGGCACTGCACAAATCCAGGCCCACTCTCTTAACTAAGATGATACAACCTTAAAGAAGAACAAGTCAACATCATTGGATACCATCAGGGTTGCACGTGTTATATCAGAGTTTTCCTTCTCCTAGAATTCTTCCTTGACAGAGGCATGTATATATACATATACATGTATATATATACATATATATATATATTCATATATATATACTTTTATATATATACCTATATATATATATATATATATATATATATATATATATATATATATATATATATATACATATACATACCTATATATATATAGATATATACAGATATATATACATATATATATATATATATATACATATATATACATATATATATATATGCATATATATATATATATACATATATATATATACATATATATATACATATACATATATATATATACATATATATATACATATACATATATATATATACATATATATACATATATATATATACATATACATATATATATACATATATATATATACATGTATATATACATATATATATACATATATATATATATATATAGTATTAGTTATACTATTTATGGTTATGCAAATACAAAACCTTAAGCAGTTGTAAGTATTTTACACACACCCTAAATAGTGGTAGGCAGTAATGTATTACTACCTTATTACCAGTAAGTTAAGTAGCTCAATGTAAAAACATCAGATGATTTACAGAGCAGTTATATGAAATATAAGAATCAAAGAACTGCTCAAAACATTATTGTGCTTACAGCTGTTTCCTCCAAACCGAGGTTTGGATTCTTCGGAGCAATTTATTAATGCATGGACCTCCTTTTCGGCCGAGAGACATACCAATACATATTAAAACATTGATCCATATTCAAACATTGTGGGTCAACATTCATTACAGAATTTAGAGTGGCAGTACACACTTCGAGATTACATTTATATTAATAGGTACAATAAAAAATCAAAGATATAGGTTAAAGTACAACATGAAGATAAGTGGTTATATAGTGCACATGTTATATGTGTGGCACGCATGTGCGTCTTGTTTATATAGTGTGGCAGAGAGATATGTGTGGTAGAGGCACTTAGGTAGGTAAATAAGAGTGTTAGGTTGGTAGATCTGGTGGCAAAATCTTTATATGATTGATATAGTCTGTGTGTGGAGAAATATTATAAGCATTAAAGATAGTGCAAGCATTAAAAGTGTTATAAGTATTGCAGATGCACAGCGCAGGGATGTCAAGTATTTCATGTACTTCGGCATTTTCATGGTCAGGGGAGTGTATAATTCGATTATATGCCTTTCACATAATCCACGACAATCCAGTTAGAGGTCGTAGTCTGGTGTTCTTTAGTTCGATACAGGAGGTTGTTACGTTTCGAGAAACGCCATTGAATACCGGAAGTGTGTGTGTGGCTAAGGGGAGTTAATGCATGCGGGGAGGTAACTCTGGGGTTTCCATATCTAGCCATTAAAATGTGTCCCAATATAGACCCTAAATTCTATGGTGAAGTGCACCTACCAAGAGAGACTTTTAAAGCATAAAGTGTATTAACTATAGAGTAGTTTAACTAAGTTATGCTGAAGGTGATCATATTATTATGGTGGATTAACCCATCTCAAGGTGCTACAAATGGAAATTATAGATGATGAGCGAGGATTCTAAATTAATGATCTCTGTGGTTGTAGTCCGCTCATATGACCAGGCGCGGTGACTGCAGGATTGCTTCAGGACCCAATGATCTCTGGTAAGATCTGGGTCATCGCTTGCTACATTGGATGTCGAAAGATAATTGTCCCCAGGCAGGCCAAAGGTCAATCCGCAGTCCCCGCGACCCCTCTCTGACCGTCAGATCATCCATATACGTACAACCCGCACGGCAGTTGCATTGCATTCACTCACTGCGCTCAGCAGCCCGGTCCTACTGGTCAACAGCGCTACTCGATTAAATCATTTTACATCTGTCTAAGGAAGGTGTTTCCTCTGCCCAACACTGTCCAACCGATCAATTCATGCTCAAATTACCCTTAGAGCGGTGTAGTGCCGTTCAAGTGGGTGGATGTTGTCACACCTGCCGTAGAGGTATAAATGGGTATTTTCCCTGCGAAGGGTTCCAGAGGGATGTCGTTGTTTGTGTTATAATGGATCAGCTAGTGTTGGGTATGTAGTATAGGGTGTGTCTCTGGTGTTTGATGCTAGATGTGGTGTTAGGTTCCAGTCCGACATTGCTATATATAGGGCTTAAAGTTTTGGAAGGAATGTCTGAGGCGGTGCTGGCAAGTTGCAAACACCTCAGATTTTTTGTTAAGTAGGTTACGGTTGGAGAAGATAATATTGTGTGTCTCTAGTATACAGAGGTTACAGAATTTATTAGGTGGTTTGTACGAGGTCGCGCTGCCTATCACTTCCCATTTGAGTGTGTATGGTTTATTTTTAGATTTTCGATAGTGTATGTAGCTAGAAAGTGAGGTGGAGTTGGCTAGGCTGTGCTTTTTGAACGAGTGGATGTGCGAGTTATATCTGATTTTGAAGCAGTTAGAAGTGGAGCCTACATAGGTTTCTGAAGAGTTATTAGTCGTGACTGTGCATGAGTATATGACATCCTTGGTTAGCCATTTTTTATCTAAAGGGCAGGTTCTATTAGCTCTACAGTTACAATTATCCTGTGCGTTAGTCCGCTGGTTATAATGCAATGCGGAAGTCTGTGTGGTGGATATAGGATTTTGGGTGTTCGGGTTGACAACCCTGGTGTTATTACTTATACTAGTGTTATTTCTATTGTTACTGCCGTTGCTATGGTTGCTTGCTACAGTGGTATTTAGAGGGTTTGCATCCCGTTGTGATTTTGTTTGTTGGAAGTAAGAACTAATTTTACTATTATTGCTGCTAGCTATGTGGTATGCTAAGTTAGGCGTCGTAGAGTATGAGATTTTAACGGTGTTTTTGTTTAAGAGGTTGTGGTACTTGTGTCCTAGAGGGAAGTTTTTATCTAGTAGTGAGAAGAAAGCCCTAGGTATGTTGGTGGCGACATTTAGGTTGAAAGGAGGGTTGAAAAATGTATTATTTCTTCTTCTATTTTTGCTTTTAGTGTTTGGTGTGTTGCTTCCTCCTAAGGCCCCACAGTAGTTTCCATGGTAATGGTTACTTCCGGTGGCACCCTCCGCTTTGGTGTACTTGTGGTTGCTATTCCTATTATTAGATTTCCTCATGGACATGTTGTGCGAGATGATGTTGTAGCTATGTGTTTTCTTAGGTAGGAACTCAATTTCTATATTATGGCCGGAGCTAGCTAATGCTTGATTGTAATATTGTGAGTTTTTGCTAAATATGTTTGCGTCATAGGACAGACTAGAGATTCTATTGGACACCCCCTTAGAGATAGAGTTTAGTATTGATCTTGTATATATATATATATATATATATATATATATATATATATATATATATATATATATATATATATATATATGTGTGTATATATATATATGTGTATATATATATATATGTATATAAATATATGTATATTTATATATGTATATATATATGTATATGTTATACTGGGGAGAGTCATATTTGTGTAATATTGCCAGAATTAATAACAGAACACACTCACTGTTTGGTTGTTTTCGCTTTTCGCTTCTGTGTCTTTTATATCGCTAATTTAAATTATTCGGTCCTCAA
>OZ024743.1:103248798-103251298 GCA_964016885.1 Eledone cirrhosa | reverse complement strand
CCCAATCCTCAACCTTTTCCCCTTGTCGCCGCCGATGCCATTTTTTGTTCGACCAAGTGAAGTAGATAGGTACATCGACGTAAAAAAGGGTAACTGTAAACGTATCGACAGAACATAGCTTAAAAAATGCTGTAAGCGTCGTCTCAGGTGGCTGTTCGGCAGCAGCCGATGCGGTTTCCTCAGTGAAATAAACGCGTTGACCATTCTCTAAGTGAACATCCAAGTTAACAACTGCTGGAGAGCACCAGTGAATTTCAAGCCCCAAAATGCGCCAAGCCACCATGTTGGACGAAATGTATCTTCCCATCATGAACTGAGTAATGTCGTCTTTTGATTCTACGCCATCACTGAGGCCAACCACCGCCATAACGCTGCCTTTGTTCATATATTTGCAGATGTATTTAATGCTTTTAACAGATGTGCAAACTCCACATTGATGTGATCATTAAATATTTTAGCAAGCAAAGGGCTGTAAGGCACCACCCAGCTGTTGTGAATGTCGTATTCTTTCCCTTTCTTCTTAATCCTAGTCGAAAGGCCGCCAAAATCGGGAGCACGCCGCCGGTAGATGGGGTAGCCGTCAACCCCAGTGCAAGTTTCCCCTGTGAAGGCTCTGGGATAGTGTTTGGTGCACTTGTTCCCCTCCATGCATGAATTTTGGCTGTTAAGGGCACCACAGGGTCCATATATCATATTAGCCAGCACAATGTTGTAAAGCTGCAAATCAATTTGGGGATCGGGCAACTCTGCACATATAACACGATCAATGTCCGTAGGTCTGATTCGTTCTTTGCACCAAGTAAGAATATGTGCGTGTGGAAGACCCCGCTTCTGCCATTCCACAGTATACACCTAAGCATTGAGTTGTCTGTAGATGGCCTTATCTTTCAGCAAGCACATTAGTTTCTTCAACTTTCCGTGGAAGACTCTGGCTGTAATATCATGCCTGTCACTCGTCACCTGGCCGGCGAATAAATTCTGCTTAATCTCCACCCAACTAGGATTACATGTGAAGGTAATAAAAAGATCCGGCCGCCCAAACTTACGGGCATACGCCATGGCATCCTGTGTCCGTTTATGCATGTACCGGGGTGAGCCACTAAAGCTTGAAGAAAGGATCACCCCATGTCAAACATTGGTTGCGTCACAGTCACGCTGCAAAGCATCCTTAAGATGAGCGTATTGAACCCCTCTTTGATGGGTACGTATGTACAGAAGACGCTCCGCTTCAATCTTTGCATACATATCAACCAAGAACTGGTTTGTCACCTCTTTGAACCTAAGTAGTTGGTTGAATTGACCGTCTCTGATCATGAGTCGGTATGCATAAAAATCCATGCTGGAAACCTTCTTTGGTAAAGCAGCAAGACTTTTCGGATCAATTGTGGGAATCTCGAAGTTGTAGCTGTCCTCGCCGTAGGGAAAAGAAGAGGGTATTGCAAGCAATCGTACGACCGATGGGTTTCAGCAACGAACGTCAGTCTGTTATTGCGATGCTGAATGATGATGTCACGTGCACCATGATTTTCGTCAACCATGATTGCTGCTACCTCGTTGGTATTTGAAGCGTTGAAACATCCAGGATGCCTACCCGCAGGAAGTCTGTCAGCTCTGATGACCAATTTCATCTCATGTCTAGAGTCCAAAAGCTCCAAAGCCCTCTTCAAGTCACGGACGTACGGATGGGTTGCATGGAGCATAGTTTGAAGTTCCGCAACAATGTTCCCGTCAACAGATGAATTGATCTTGCATCTTTGAGAAATTTCCTCATCATTCCCGCCCATGAAGAATACCTGGAAGAATTTAGGCTCCTCGCCTAGCTGTGGGCGAAGGCTTCCCATTAGGTGGTAACATTGACCTTGAATTTTGTAGGTGTAAAGTTTTTCTTTCTTTCTTCGTTGTTGTCACAATTGCTGGTTACACCGGTGGTGTTGCTGTTGTTGTTGTTCTTTTTGTTGTTTCTGCCATCTCTTACACCAAATGATGTCATAGCGAAGCAGGAATTATATCTCCAAATGCTTTTACAAAACTTCACTCCGTGGTCAGAGTTACCAATGAGAAGATTTAGCGGCAAATCAGGAGGATCAGCCAGCGCCTGAATTCGAACTTTGTCCCCGGAACAGCAAAGACCTGAAGCCTCACCGACCCACTTCTTAGCCCCACAGGACTGACATACCTTATCCATTTTTCCAAGAGCCAAATCCGGGTGACTGGTGTAATCATCAGAAGGATTGTAGTTAAAGCCAGCTTTTAAGCAAAAAGTGTCCCTTGTAGTAGCAGCATTTTCTTGACGTTTACGCCGTCTACCTGCCAGCATTTCTTCCCTTGCCTCTGGAGTCTCGTTGAGACGCGAGCGTTGACGTCCAGTGCGCTGGTCAGAAAGACGGTCTTCCCTTGCCTCCGGAGTCTCGTCGAGAAGTGAGAGTTGGTTTCGAGTGTGCTGATCAGACAGACGGTCCTCCCTTCCCTCCGGAGTCTCGTTGAGACGTGAGCGTTGGCG
>OZ024743.1:103213798-103236298 GCA_964016885.1 Eledone cirrhosa | reverse complement strand
CATAACACCCATGAGCTTGGCTGGTCTCAATTGGGGATCCAGCCGAGTAATTGGAGACGGTTGCTTCTGACAAGATCCACTGGAAGGCATGTTTGAGGACTCAACCCTGAGGACCCTCCTAGAAATAAGTGGGAGAAGAGGGAGAAGAAGAAGACCTCGGGAAGCATAAATAGCAAAGTTGACCTCATAGCAAAGAATTTTATCCGACGCTCAACTGATTCTTCCGATCAATCACTAATATAATTGTTTCTAATATAGACACAAAAATATCAATTTTCAGGGATTGGTGGGGCATGACTATTAAATCGATACCCAGTGACAGAGAATAATGATCACTTAGAAAGATCAAAGGGGCCAGTACATATAACACGTGCTGATAATCTTGTTAGTAAGTTCGATACTGACACCAGCTGAATCTTTAGTGGAAAATATATTAAAATAACCTAACAAAATAACATTTAAAATAATATATACATCGAAGTGACCGGCTATACTGCCACCAAAGCATCTTGTCGGCTCCCTCGACCCGCCGCTCTGAACTTCATGATCAGAAGGAACTTCGACGCGGTTGGTTTCTCAACGCAACTGGAACCAGCTGACGTTGATCGTAGTGATGGTAAGCGCTTAGACGGGATATCTCTCTTCGCAATGCTGGGTAGAGGGGTATAACCAAATACCAGGAAGGCTGCAGCCCACGTGAGATAGGGTGGCTGTTGCAGAGAATGTCCCTGGCCATTCTCCGCGACAATGCTTTCACCGCTTTATCAGCTGGGCACCGTTGAAGCATATTACTCAAACTGGGGTGTACAATTTGTTGCCCTATCTCCAATTTCCCTTTATTTCGTTGTTTAATTACTTTATTTTTATTTTTATTCTTTTTTTCTCCGTCATTTTCGTTTCCTTATTACCATTTAATTTGTACTGCTTATATGAATAAAGCTCCTTAGTTTGTATATACATCAGTGGTGTTGATGCAGCATGGCAGAATGGTTAAGGACTTCGCTTTGCAATCACTACGTCTCGGGTTCGATCCCACAGCTTTCCGTTGATCTAAGAGCTGAATCATTCATTCGCGAAACTAACGGACGTCCATTCAAAAACACCGATGGTCTAGTCCGTAAGAGCATTGTTACACTTGATTAATTTGCATATTTATTCAACATTTGTGATCATCAGCTGCAGATCTCAAAGTAAAACAATTGTGTTCAGGTCTGTTGATACTTAAGTTTACATTTTTAGAAAGGGACAACCATGTACCTTCTGGTGTTATTTGTATATTAGAACGTATAGAGACAAAGATAAGAGATAACTTAAAATCCATACTGCTCGCACTGATAATGTATTCTTCAAACACTGATTCTAATAATATGCGGCTGGCTTTTAATCCTTAACTCAACGTATATTGTGCGGCGTTTAGAATACAAAGGGACCTCGATTCGATGAGTTATCACCTGGAAACAAATTTAAAATAGATGGTGACGTGTTAGAAAACTAATTTCTACATTTGGCACTAGGCCAGTCATTTTGGTGAGGAAGAGAAAATCGATTAAATTGACCTCAGTACTAGAATTGTACTTTATTTTATGAACTCCGAAAGGATGAAAGGCAAATTTGACCCCGTCGAATTTAAACTTAGAACGTAGGAAATCGTAACTAAATACCGCAAAGCATTTTGCACGATTCTACCGATACTGCCAATCCATCACCGTAAAATGACAGAAAAAATGGTTTCTGAAATTTAGACAGAAGGCCAACAATTTGGAGGGAGGGGAAAGTCAATTAAATCGATCCCAGTTCGTTACAGGTACCTTATTTTATCAACTCCATAAGGATGAAAGTCAAAGCTAACCTTCGCAGGATGTGAACTCAAAACGTAAAAGGATGTAACTATATGCCGCAAAGCATGTTGTCCGATACTAACAATCCATCGCCCTAAAATGATAGAAATATTAACAACGTATATTATTCTAGTCATGTTACAAATACTATTGTTACATATGTGAACGTTTTCTGTTCAATCTCAACTTCAGCTTCCGTATGAGACTTCTTTTTATTATTCTGATTTTGTTAGGTTTTTATTAGTATTTTTATGGCCACATTCAGCTTACAATTTCCCCCTTAGATGAAAAAGGTGTTTGGTAGCCACTTTTTCACGGTTCTAGCCTAGAGTCACCTGGTGGGGGACTCAATTATATGTTTTTAAAAATTCACTTTCCAAAACGAGCCAGACAGTAAAATGTTGGTCTGTAATTTGACTGGTATGAAGCAATATTTAAGTGAAAAGATTGCTGATAGGTATCTGCTAGTGTTACCGAGAGACAGAAAATAGATAGGGTGCTATGTCTAGGTATTACATTGGTTAACAATTGAGAGAGTTTTATTTAACTACCTGTGTTCTCACCGTTGTAGAGAAGGTCAACATGAAATCCTATTCGAAGACATTCTGCATTATTTTAATTCATATGTTGATAAAATTTATGTTGGAATTGCAGGTATGTAAAATTTGGGTTCATGGATATCAATATTCACTTCATTTAAAAATATTATACTTAGTTTTACCTGAAAATAACACAGTTCATAGAAGGTTAAATTGAAGAAACGTTAAAAGTTAAAATAATCGAAAATTAGGAAATAAAGAAAGGAAATATCAACACCATATTCCGGCAGATGTTAAAGAGCAAATAAAATGTTTGATGAATAGATTTGACATGAAAAGAAAGTGTAAGGTTTTGACCTCTTCAACAGTATACTTACGGTTCAGTAATTAGACGCCTTTTCTGTTTCTCAAGGTGTTCCAATTCTTTTTAGAAGGCATATTATTCAATACACATTTTCTATGCACATTTTCAGTGCACATTTCCAATGCACAGTAGAGTCACTGTAAATTTGCTGCATTGTGTAGTAAAACTTCATTATTACTTTAATAATGGTTTCAATTTCCTTGCAGGTGTTAGGTATTGCTCGCGGAACATTTCTGTTCATATCTTGTTACTGTGCATATCTTGTATTTACCTTGTATTACGTTCCGTCTAAATAATACCTTATATAGTCTGAGCACATGTTAAGACTTATTTTCAGTGGACCAGTATCAGAGTATTGCCATCGAATTCAAACAACCACACACAAACGCACATATACAGACAAATGGACTGCTCTTTATACACGCATATTGGCAGTGACATAACACAAAACTAATAACATTTAGACAAACAATTGTATACAAATATTGACTCGTATATAGTTACACAGACATAAGATATATACACAATAAAAAACTCAAATATCAATGCCCATGTGGATTTAATCACACGCTAATATACAAAAGAACAGACTTACACTTTCATACATAATTAGACTACGCATTTTAGACACAATACAAACCTCTTTTCATGTTATATATCCATCTCACACTATACAATTCCCTACAAACTATACCAATGGCAACAGTTTTTATATGGCTTAGTTGGAGGTGAATGTGTAGCCCATGTAATCTTTTTTTTTAGGAATCTCCGAAAGGGGAAAAGAAACCACGACTGATAAATTATTCTCAGATGTAAAACATAACCTAAATCTTGCAATAGGGAGGGCTCCACTGAAGGCAGCTAGGAGCAACATTTTAGGTATACCACTCAACAAAAACAAGAATATGTGCAGGCCACTCATCAGGCTTCTGCACAGTTTCACTCTATCTAATGTCCTCATTGAGTTATTAGGACACAACATTCTCAATGTCAAATACCCCTTCTATTTCCCGAATAGTTGTTAAAGTATCGAAATTGTTGCTGCTTTTGGCTTAAGGTCTGTAATTTTAGAGGAGAGGGAAGGCCTGCATGGCTCGGAGATCAGAGAGTCACACCATGAAGTTCCATTACTTCTCCAAATTGAGATATTAAAGCTCCGATACTGTGAGCATGTGGTTAGAATGTCTCAGGAAAAAATCGCTGGATAGATTTTACGGGCAAAATCAACCTATAGGAAACCCAGGGGTAGACTTTCAGCAAGATGGTTAGATAACATCCATGATCTTGTTTGGTCTTGCTTGGGGATCCATGTGGATCAGTTGGAGACGGTTGCTTCAGACAGGACCCGCTGGAAGGAGTGTTTGAGGACTCTGCCCCCACGATCCTCTCAGGAATAAGTGGGTGAATAAGAAAAATAATAATAATAATAATAATAATAATAATAACAAGAAGATGATGATGATGTTGATGATGATGATGATGAAGAAGAAGAAGATCTAGCCGACAATATAGCATACACTAACAGGACCAAAATACACAAACATAAACAAGCACCCCAAACAACCATTAACACAACACAAAATAACACTACACAGTCAATACACAACAATGCTCAACAACAAGCCAACACCAACCAAAATGTGACCGACCAACAACATACCAATAATGCAGTCCCCCCCTAGGTACAACTGCAAGAAGCCAGAGGAATGCCCACTGGGCGCAGAGTGCCTCATCAGGAACATTGTATACCAGTGCGATGTCATGGTTGGGCACAAAGAATACACGTATATAGGCGCAACCGCAACAACCTTTAAGGAGGGACTGTACAACCACAGAAGCTCCTTCAACCACAAACCTAAGGGTTCCCAAACCAGGCTGGCCGACTTGATCTGAGGCCTCAAGGATAGAAACCGGAAATACCAGATCAAATGGTCCATAAGGAGAAGTGTGGCCCAACATTCCACCGGGGGAGGCCACTGCAGGTTGTGCCAGGCGGAATCGGCAGAGATCATTAAATTAAAATCGGCTATTAATTTAAAATCTGAAATCTTCGTAAACTGCAGACACGCAAAAAAACCCATACATTCTCCGCCATGGACATAAACCACGGACAGACCACAAGCTAACAACCTGAACACAGACATCACTAGGCACATACATACATCCTATTAACTACCACAATTATTATCATGTCTCATCAACTTTATCATCGACCTCATTACCACTGCTACATACCATTGTTATTCTTGTTACTACTATATTGTTTATTATTTCCCTCATTATTAAACATATCACCATGTATTATCTACTCTCACCAACCTGAACATGCACTTCACACACCAGCCATCCACATACACCACCAGCATCCTATTAATTACCACAATTAGTATCATTACTTTCATTTGTATCACCAATTTTATTATCGTTATTGATTGGCAGTATCGGTAGCGGGTCGGACGCCATGCTTTCCAGCATAGTTACGTCCCTTTACGATCTGAGTTCAAATCCCGCCGAGGTTGACTTTACCTTTCATCCTTACGGGGTCGATAAAATAAAGTACCAGTAATGCACTGGGTAATTGCTGGCCTTGTGCCTAAAGTAGAAACAGTTATTATTACTGTTACAGTTAGGGCGGTGGATTGGCAGATTCGGTAGAACATCGACTACCGTGCTTTGCAACATAGACTTATGGCCCTTTATGTTCTGAGTTCAAATTCCGCCGAGGTTAACTTTGCCTTACATCCTTACGAGGTCGATAAAATAAAGCACAAGTAATGCACTGGTATAGTCCTTTTTTTATAATTGTCATTACACTCTCCTTAGTCCTATACCTCTATACTTACTGGAAACTACTCATCGAGTGCTCACTCTAGTGAACCTACAGTAACTGGACGTTACACCACCTATATATATATACATATATATATATATGTAGGAGGTGAGTTTTATTGTAGTACAATAAAGCAATGCAAATATCGGATAAGTAGCACTCTACAGTTTGTAGGACTGGAGTATAAATAATATAAGATCAAAAGATGGTTAAAAGAGTTCCAAGTATTTTATTATGCGCATTTCAAAAACAAATATCATCATGCGAGGGTATCTGCGTTTTCATCAGATAAAATAGGGATACATGATATGAAGGTTAAAAAACACTTGTGAATAGTGAAGTTTTAAATGAACATATTAAATCAACATTATTGTCTTCTTTGTTTTCTGCGCTCATTTGTAAACGAACTATTTACATATATAACGCACACATATTACATTACATAAAAACAAACTTAAACACTAAATAATTCCTCTAAATTCATAACTCATCCACTCTACTACTTCTTTTCACAGTATATCCTTAATAACATTAATATTTTTATTTTAATAATACATATTAACAATTTCTTTTCCTCGCACATATTATTAAACCCTTCAATATACAAACCTTAATTTAATATTATTCTTAACCCCCCTTTTTCTCTTCATCAACTTTTAATTTCAAATTCTTTTAAATTATCTATTATCTTCCAACGGCTTTTTAACTTCTCTCTGTGAGACAATATATATTTTTTCTCAGTTGTAAAGGCTATCTCTCTCTCTCTATCACCCATCTCTCCTCCTCTCTCATCCTTCCTTCTTATACTCCTCCCCCATCATTCTCTACTCTCATCTCCTCCTCTTTCTCACCACCCCCCATCACTTTTTTTCCCAATATCACACATCAATCTTAAATTATTTTTCATATGTTGATTTAAAACTTCACTATTCACAAGTGTTTTTTAACCTTCATAACATGTATCCCTATTTTATCTGATGAAAACGCAGATATCATCGCATGATGATATTTGTTTTTGAAATGCGCATAATAAAATACTTGGAACTCTTTTAACCATCTTTTGATCTTATATTATATATATATATAAGGTGGATTGGCAGTATCGGTAGAGGGTCGGACGCCATGCTTTCCAGCATAGTTACATCCCATTACGATCTGAGTTCAAATCCCGCCGAGGTTGACTTTGCCTTTCATCCTTACGGGGTCGATAAAATAAAGTACCAGTAATGCACTGGGTAATTGCTGGCCTTGTGCCTAAAGTAGAAACCATTATATATATATATATATATATATATATATATATCTGTGTGTGTGTTATACTGATGCAATCATTCGCAAGATAATATGAGATGTGGTTTTATATTCCTGCCTAAACCCAACCATTTGATCAAAGATATTAAAAATATTCCAATCATGAAAATCTCATATTTTTAGAAGTATCTCGGACTGTAAAACCGAATGTGTATTTTTCTTTTCTGAGGCGGGTACAGCGGAATTTAAAGGAATTTTGGCTCATATTTCTAGTAATACATTTTGTAATAGATTTTACTACATGTACTCACACCCGAAATTAAAATTGATAGCATTCACACCCAACATTCATCCGTAGGTCATTGTTGTAATATATTAAAAACTATAACAACAACAACAGCAACAACATCAACAACAAAAGCATCAGCAACAGAAACAGCAACAGGGTAATCGTTGACGACGACGATGATTGACGATGACGACAACAACAAAGTCGACGGCAGCGGCAACATGGAAGTCAACGGCAACAACAAACATGCAACATGCACTAAAACACTTTATTAAATCCTTTCATTACCACAACACCCTCCTCCACTCAAAAGTCTTTGACTTAACCTACATTTTCCCGCCTTTCTTCCTCTTCATTTGTAATAAAATAATTCCGCATGAAATAGCAATTTCTTCTGTTTCATATATACTAAGGTTAAACTTATAGATTAGAAGGTTAAGTTTGGTCATAGAGTGCAGGGTTTAAGTGCGAATCCTAGATCAACTTTATTGTAGTAACATTAAATAGATATCACAATCGTTTCAATTGTTTGAATTTTATGGAAACTAATATATTGAGTTGAATTTAGAAAGAAAATAATAGAAGACTACCTATGTATGTGTTTTCTTTAATATTTAATATTTAAGTTCTTTGCAGAATTCATGCCGGGCACTATCAAAGTGACAAGGCGTCTTTGTTTGAGTCAAAACTGTTCTAGAAATTTGTGAATATATGAAAGCGAGTTAATGTGTGCACATATGAGGTTGCATGTGTGAATATCAATGCACTTATGCAATGTGCTTGCAGGTCTCTTTTGTGCTTTGGTGTGTGTGATTACTTTTATATATATGCGTCTCTATACGACATGGATAATTGTGATGGCGTTGCATGTGATCACTTTGTGAAACTCGTATGTTGAAATCATGGGAAGATTTTTGCAAATCATGCTTGTACTACAAATCGATTTTTGATGTGGGGGCTACAGATCAGTCCGCTTCGTTCCTTCTGGGAAAACCCCTTCAATTTCCAGTCATTTATGTACATTTTTTTTACGTAATCTAATTCACCTATAGCAATAGGTGGAACACAATTTATATCCAGGTTTCAAGAGTTGTGGATTTATCCTTTGTTTCCAATACATGTTTACTTTTTCCACAATTTGGACCAGGCATTCATAGCTCCCTGACAGCTGACTTCTACAACAGTGTATGGGGTTTGTTCCAGGTTACACAGAAGAAAATCTGATTAATTGTCATTCGATCGGATTGCTCTTTCTATTGGATTATTCCAGCAGTGTCCCTTATGTTTTGGAGATGCAGGTACAATATGGTTTACGCATGCCAATGGTTTGATGGTAAAGACAATTTTTTCTACGGATAACATTGAGCACATTATTCGCAACAATGTCATGTTTCATGGGAATATAATAATATGTAGATATTTTAGGGTAGTAGGCAATGATATAGGTAATGCTTTATGCACGTATGTTTCCTGATTGACATTTTATCTTTCAGTGTAGCGTTTTGAAAGCATCGTTATCGCACTTCTTGATCAGGTATGTTTTCGGAATGTATGCTCGTGAATAGCAATCTAGTGATGATAGGTCACATAGAATAGCTGAATACTTAGAATACCTAGTCAGGAGCTCCTCACATGTTACTATTATTATTGATGTTATTATATACATCTGCGATGTACTCATTTCTCCAATTACTAATTAGTAGATGATGTCTGAGTGATACAATACGGTACACAAAGTTCATTTGTATTAATCGTATGCCTCTATCACGTCGTATGCCTCTCTCATGTTCCTTCGTTGAACATGTAGCCTTATCGACACCCCACCTTGTAAAGATGGACATGGTAACCCATTTTAATAGCGTTAAGTGAGGCCACATCCTAGAAGTGCGCCTAAATCTCGCCTCTTCTACGTTTCTACTGACACATCACCCTTGCAATCTGCCTGTCATGTTAATTATTGCTGGTAATATCATCACAACTGATACATGTGTCAAGCAAGGTGATTCTCTCGGTGCGCACTTTTTTGCGTTTTCCCTCAACGACATTGCGAAAACAATCCATTCGCCGTTCAATGTATGGTCCCTGGTAGACGAGACACTGGGAGGTTCTGTTAAGTCCGCCATTGACGGCCTTTAGAAATATATTCTAACTATATCAGTTGTCGAAATGGAGACTAACTCGTCCAAGTCAGAGTTAATAAATGTAATACCCTACGAAATTTAATTTGATGTCGGCGTATGCATAATTCGTCCCGTTCCTATTAGGCTATGTTCGTATCCATTGTAAATTAAATTCTATGATTGTTTTTGAAATGTACATATACAGAGCAGCAACTTATAACTAATATATAACCTTTCCAGCAATTGAGCAACCTTCGTAACGGCTACACTTGCTGGAAACAGCCACCAAATCTACCCCCAAACTACACCATGATTTCTTTTTAAAATGTAACATTACATAATTTAGCTGTAGATGACGTTTGAATAAAATACGAGATAATCACAGCTATTATGATGTTTAGTTCCAGATCATGTAGTTCCATTATATAGAAGTACATCAACCAACGTGTCTGTCTCTTTTCTTTCAAGGAATTTGATTTGGGTGAAACTTTGACTGATTTATCTAACATCTCGACTGATAGTGGAGAAGGCTCCTCGCTGGAATTTGTTTTATATACATATATTATGCATTAATGCTTAAATTTTGAAATTAATTTCAGCACATTCGTTTAAGATATTCCATGTTATTTCCGCCTACAATTATACTCATACACATTCTACCATATTCCATGAAATATACCCCCACCTTTTAGCAATACTATAAATGGTATGACAAAGGGAATTACTGCATGACTATAATAGTTACTGTGGTATCATTGTGCTATTCATCCTAAATCTTAACGTGTAACAAAATTTCCCTTGAATCTTACACCGTGTAACAAAAAATGTGTTTTTCTCTGTTCCTGGCTTGTAATCACTTTTGTGTGTTATTAGGTCCCAAAGAAAAAAAAAGTGCTATTAAACAGTTAAAAGTTTGGGTTTGTAAACATTCTAAGCTATTCACTAGAATTATTTGTATGCTGGATTTTACGTTGTATGTAAGTTTAATTTGCTTACGTTAAATGATTTTTTTATATATGTTTCAGGTTAAATTAAAATTATATAATAAAGAGTAATACCTAAAGAAAATTATAAAAGTGCAATAAAGTATAAAATTGTTAAAAAGTGGATTAAAGAGATTTATTGATACTGGATTTTCGCACCCTGAATAAAGGGTAAGTTGTGTTTTAAGCATTCGTCTCCAGGATGAAGCAGTGGAACTTGGTCAAGGAGGAAGTGTAGGTGACGAGTCAGAGAAGTCGACACAAACCTTTCTCAGGCTTTTACACTCTTAGGGATGGCCTCTGCTTCTGTCATGACGTGCCTGGACTGTTTGACGTTATTGGGTGCCATTTGTACCCAAGGAGTGGCGGCTATTTATAGACAGCTCCACCACAAGTTTGAAGGCTGTCCTCCTCCACAATGGAAACAAGTTCCCGACACTGCCTCTAGCTCATTCAGTCTGCCTGACGGAAGATTACTACAGTGTGAAAGTCCTCTTGGAAGCTCTGCAATACAACCAGTACAATTGGGAAATCATTGGAGACTTCAAGATGGTCGCTTTCCTTCTTAGACTCCAATGAGGCTTTATCAAATTCCAATGCTTCCTCTGCCTTTGGGACAGCAGAGCCACCTCTGACCACTACAGAAGAAAGAACTGGGCGCAGCGAACAGAATTTGTAGTTGGGACCCGGAACGTCATGTGGGAGCCACTGGTTGATCCCAGGATTGTGCTTACGCTGCCACTGCACATTAAGTTGGGGTTGATGAAGCAGTTTATGAAGGCTCTCAACCAAGAATCAGCTGCTTTTAAGTACCTTCTTGAGTTCTTTCCCAAGTTATCTGAGGCCAAAATCAAAGGTGGAATTTTTGTTGGACCTCAGATAAAGCAGGTGTTTGAGTCTACAGAGTTCTCCAATATGCTCAATAGGATTGAGAGAACAGCATGGAACTGTTTCAAGGCAGTTGTTAAGGGCTTCCTGGGCAACTGAAAACTACCAGCAACTGGTGCAGGATCTGATAAAGGCTTTTGGCGCTATGGGATGCAGGATATCACTTAAACCCCATATGCTGGACGCTCACCTGGAAAAATTCAAGGACAATATAGGCGCCTACTCAGAAGAACAAGGCAAACGATTCCACCAAGATGTGAAAGAGATAGAGCGGAGGTACCAGTGCCACTACAATGAAAACTACAAAGGGGGACTATATCTGGGGGCTAGTGCGGGAATACGACCTGGACTACAACCGCAAATCCAGGAAATCCAGTCATTTCTGACGTGTATAAGTTGCTTTATAAATGTTATTTGTTTTTACTTGTTTTACTTGATAAGCTTGTGTAATAAAATAAATATATACTCTGTTGATTTAATTATATGAACTGATAAATTAAAAAAAAATGTGTTTTTTCTTGAAAAATATGAAAATTTCGAAATATCAAACTCCTGACCACAAACCCAAACTTCTGATTAAATAATAGTGTTTTTCTATAATAATGGGATATAACAAACCATGAAATGACACTTAGAACCGGGGAACAAAAAATATGTTACACGGTGATTGCTTTCAATTCATAACTCATTTATATCAATTTAACCAGACTTCTACATATGTGTTACTTTTATTTGAAAAAAATATATACTTTTATTTGAAAAACATTTACTGATTGTATTGTATTATGTTTGGTTATTTAAGAACTTCAATGACATGCAAATATTATTTTTTCAGTGATTAATTAAAGAAATCGGATTCTTAAAGCGATGCAGAAGAAAGAAAAACACATTCCGAAAATGTCTTTGTTCTTCCACATATCATCGTGAACTTGTTTGTATTGATATCTTTATATCAGACGATGTTCAGAAATTTTACGTAATTTAATAGAGAATAGTATTCATACGTTAAGACTATTTAAAATATATTTAAACTTCTATTATTCAGTACAGAGATTAAATGAAACCCCAAAGAACCAAAATCTTCATTTTAAAGATAATGTTTGCTATCAAATCTTGAATAAAAACTAACAACAAAATTTATATTGCGTCATATCTTCAATTTCCTTCGTGTTGACATCAGATAAAATTTAACAGGTTGAAGTTTGTTCAACCTCGGATAGGTCACTCAGACGAAGATGTATTTTGAAAGGCCCAAAACACTCAATGACACCGGGATACAACACTAATGTTGAAGTTAAATACAGTTGTTTTGAGAGATGAGCTTGACTTTTGCAGACGGCGTGTGTTGGAACTGACTACATAAGGGAAATCTTTCCAAATCTTAGGAACCATGCATATATAGGTATGTATGTTCTTTTGGTTTTATAATTTCACAAAGTTGTATCAATAGAGAGAGTCAGTTTCTAACATAGACACAAGACTCTCTCATTGGAATTTACACAACATCAACTAGGGAGGTATGTATGTATGCATGCATGTGTAGATATGGATGTTATTTTATGTGTGGATGTGTATGTTTTGAGTTGTATCTATGCATGTGTATATGCTTTACATCTGTATATGTGTATATGCAGTTATTAGATGCAACATTTTGGGAATGTCTTACATATTTTTACTGTTCCATTAATGGATTGTACTTGTAATTTCCTAACTAGTTGTGTTCTTTCTGTTCCTGTGAAGCCTAGCTTCTCTAGATTTGTATTGAGGCAATTACTAACATACCCCAGTGCCCCAATAATCACAGGCATAAATCTGAAGGTGTAATCAGGGTGGAGTATCTGCAGATTTCTCATCAGTTCTGCATAAATGTTCTTTTCACTAATCTTTGATATTATATTGGCATCTGCTGGGCAGCTAATTTCCACTACTGTGCATGCTTTCTTCTCCCTGTCCCATATCATAATATCTGGTCTGTTATGCCTGCATTTTATTGGGGGTTTTTACTGGAACATTCCACCAGTACTCTTTCATATTATGTACATGGATGTCTTCCACATTGCTGTAGCTTTTAATGTGTTTATTATCGGGGCTATCTTTTTTACGAACTGCACTGTACAGTGTTTTGGCCACTACATCACGCCTCATAGGTAGATAGTACCGCGATGACATCTTTGGACAGCTGTTGATGACATGGGTGATATACTCGATGTTAGTTCTGCAGAGTCTGCACTTGTTATCACATCTAGGTGTTTTGTCAGTGACATCGCACATGGAATATCTCTCGAGGAGTTCCTTCCCAACTCTCATGATCCTATCTGTTTCATGCAGACAGACTTGCTCGAAAATCGGGCTCCTACGCTTCGAGATTCGTAGATGTTGTCGGAGAGATATGATGCGACATTCAAATGTTGTCTGGACTGATGTTAGGCCTCTGCCTCCCTGCTTACGTTTCAAGTAAAGGCGGTCTATGTCACTGTTGATGTGGAAGTTTCCGGTGGTGTTCAGTATTTTTCGAGTTCCAACATCAACTGCTCGGATTTCGTCTATCCTCCAATTGAGTATTTCAAACGTTGGTGTTAGGACAGGCACAGCAAACACATTGTGAGCCACTGTTTTGTTTTGCGCAGAGAGTTCCGATGACCAGATCTTTCTTAATCGGGTGTAGTATTCCTTGGTTACGCGTTCTTTATTACAGATACCATTATAGGATATGTTCTCATCTATCCCCAGGTATCTGTAGCAGTCCTCATCAGATATCGGTGAAACAGTTAGGCCATTGTGACAATGTTGCTAGATTGGGTTGTTGTTTTTCCCCGCTTTACAGTCATGTATGAGAATTTATATTGGCCAAACTCCATTCCTATATCCTTTGAGAACGTTGTAACCAGGTCAAGATTTTTCTTCATCCCATCCATGTTCTTGGCATAGAGTTTCAGATCGTCCACAAAGAAATTATGGGTTAGGTTCGTATTTCTGTCCTCCTGTGAACCAATGATGTATCCCTCACATTTCTTGAGCAGAAAGGACAAGAGGTGTAATGACAAGATGAATAATATCACAGAGAGACTGTCCCCCTGAAATATACCCCTGCAATATTTTATTTTATCAGTGAAAATAGAGTCCTCCCTCTCTGTCTTTAACCTTAGGATAGTAGCCCAAGAAGAAGACAGCCTCTCTATGGCTCTGACAATAATGTCTGGGACTTTAGCAAGTTGGAGGGCCTCTATCATCCAAGAGTGGGGAACAGAATCGAAAGCTTTCCTGTAGTCCAGCCAGACTGTAGTCATATTCCTCCTGAGTTGTCGCACCTCCGACATCGCAGTTTTGTTGATTAGGAGTTGTTCAGCACATCCCCAAGCCCCTTTCTTTCAAGCTGCTTGTTAATCTGTGATGATGTTATTATTTTCACAGTGATCTTGGAGGAATAGGTTCAGGCAGGCTGTATACATCTTATACATCAGGTTCTGGCATGCAATGGGTCGGTAGTTTTTTGCAAAGTGGGCGTCTTTGTTCTTGGGGACGGTGTAATGTTTGTGCTAATGTCAACCATTCTGGTATAAGTGTATCTCCCTTAAGAACTTGTAGGTAAAGGTCAGTAAGACACCTCCGATAGAATATCAGTTTTTTTTGTACCAGTAGCCGACAATCATGTCTCTTCCTGGTGTTTTCTTATCTTGGAGTTTTCCTATCACAGTCTCAAGTGTACCCTCACTTATTTCGTATGTTTTTGTTGTAGTGTAGGAGCAATAGTTCTTTCGGATTTCTCTTAGCCACACTGCATCTTGGTTGAAATTCTTCTTTTCACCCCATATTTTGCTCCAAAAGGAATATATGTCTTTCTGTGACACTTATTATTTTGCCCTTCATATCTCTATAGACTGATGTTTGGTTTCGTCTGAATCTTTGGTTCGTCTGAATCTTTTATTAAACACTTTTCTCTCATCTACCTTCTTCAGGTATCGACGTTTTTCGCTAACAGCTCTCAATTCTTGTTTGAGGGTGATCAGCTTATATTGAAGAGTTTTGGTTCTACTGTTACCAAATATCGTCTCTATTTTATTTTTCACTCTTTGTTGGTGAGGAGTGAGGTTTTTGTTGTGTTTGTTTGCATGTAAGGAGCATTGTCACATATCCTATGTCAGCAATCTTTTTTTTCTATTTTAGTTATATATGATGGTATTTTTGGTGGTGTTTTGTTCTTGTTAATATCTCTGCTATCACCAAGTTAATGCTTCACTATCATTGCTAAGGCATATAAACAGGCGTTGATTTGTCAAAATGTTGGTGTTTTCATCCGTCGTAAATATTCATCTCCTATTTCGTGAATAACACGTAATATTTCATTATTTGGTTTTTTATTCAACATTGTCCTTTAACACGTTCAGCAAAGGAAATATTTATACATTAGTTAATTTCTCTCTGGAAGATTTCATTGAGGGAAATTTTCAATTGTTTATACTTTTGATTATCATTATCGATAGTATTTTCCACAATAATCGAGGTAGACTCGGAAGGTACACGTCGTGTCAAATTTCTTCGATTATTATTATTATCGATAGTGTTTTCCCCAGCATTTGAGGTAGACTTATATGGTACAGGTGGTGTCAAATTTCTTACAGACATAGTTGTTTCAAGGCACTGTTCGACCTGGCTTTTAGGAAGTCTAGTAGCATGGCGACCTGTAGCGCGTGTTGTTGATAACATGTTTGTTGTGGGGGGACATACAATTAATAATATTTATCTTATTTTTACGTTCAACAAACGTCGCTTGTTGGCGTAATTGTTTCGCTGTGAAATAATTTAGCTCTGGGTGCATTTCGTCCCAGTGTAGCTTCATTCTATTCATATAGCCAATGGAGGGATTGTATTTTGTTTGCCATTTTATAACAATTAAATAAATCATTAAGTTCGCAGCTCCAAGAGAAATGCGATTTATAATTTCGGTTTCTTCTGTAGCTACAACTGAATAAAGTTTGATTACCTTCCTTGTTATTTGTCTTCGGTACTTCCTTAATTTTTTTGTTGATGTTGTGTTCAGCCATGCTGTTTGTAGCAAATCCTTGTAAAATGAATTATGTATTTAGGCGGATATCTCTACGAATTCGAATAAAAGGTGTCTTCAGAAGGGATAGTTAGAAGAATAACCAGTTATTCAACATGACTGTAGTTGAGGCATTACTGTCGGAGATAGTATTCATCTTAAATTTAATAAATAGTCTCCCACGCCAAAATATGCGACTGATCGCGTTGACTGTCTATGTATGTATGTATATATGTATGTTATCTCTTTCTCTTAATTTCGAGTATATTTTTTCTTTACCGGCCACCTTCCTGGTGGCAAAGTTGTAAAAGAAAAGAAATTGTCATCCCTTGAATCGCAATGTTTTGCAAATTTTGAAGGTGCCAGCTATCGCAGCCATTTGTAGACTATGAATTAGGGAGCTGCGCTTTTTGTCCGCAAATCCAAGTTCAGTCATACTTTGGTCCAAGCGGGTTGGTATATAACCCGTAGCTCCAATAATGATGGGTTTGAAGCTAAAGGTGTATCTTGGATACTGGATTTGTAAACTCCTCATCAATGGTCCGTATATTTCCTCCTTCTCCTGTATTTTTCTGACAACGTTTACAGCAAGTGGGCAGCTGATCTCCACAACAGAACACGTTTTCAATGTGTGGTCCCAAACAACAATATCAGGCCGGTTGTGCTTTAATTTGGTGGCAGTTTTTATTTTCAGGTTCCACCAGTATTCCTTAGTGCCATCTGTCTTAATATATTCTTCCTCGTTTGTTGTTAATCTTGTTTTCCGAAGTGCGTTCCAGATGGTTCTAAATATCCCATCGTGTCTCATGGGGAGGTAGTAGCGAGATGACATTCTTTCGCAGCTGGCAACAATGTGGCTTACATCCTCGATCTTTGTTTTACATAGCCTACATTTATTGTCAGCTGCTGGCCCTCCCCTTTTGTGCAGCAGATATTTGGTAGGGAGTTCTTGTTCCTGTATTGCATAGAGATATCCCTCAAGATGTGATGTCATAAACTTGTCGGAACTCCATGCCAGAGTGGTTTATGCCCTCTATGGTCTGTGTTATACGTCTCAAGTATCCATGCACAACTTTTTCTGTAAATTGGTCAATTTTTTCATCTTGTTTGAACATTGAATATGATCTTCCGATTTCTCTGGGTGAGAGATTTATATCAGGCTTTATTCCATATCTCTCCTCCAGATCAGTCGCTATTCTAATGATATTTTTTTTTTCATGCTCATAAACCTGGGCAAGATGGTTGCCAACCTTTTTCCTCTGTTGAAGATGTTGCTTCAGTGTTACTATCCGGGTCTCATATGTTGTTAATATGGATTTTAGACCCCGGCCACCTTCCTTGCGTGAGAAGTATAGCCTATCCATATCACCATTGATGTTAAAGTTCCCAGTAACACTGAGAAGTTTGCGAGTTCTAACATCCATCTCACTTAGTTCTTGCAATGACCAGTTCAGCAGGCCAAATGTTGGCCTTAGAATTGGCACAGCATAAGTATTGTGGGTAATGTATTTGTTGTACGCTGACAGTTCTGATGACCATATTTTCTTTACTCTTCTGAGGTATTCAGTTCTGGTTCTCTCCTTATTTATGGGTCCATCATATCTGACATTCTCATCCTGTCCAAGATATCTGTAGTTGTCACCTGACTGTAGAGGTTGTATTGTCAGGCCGTTCATCTCTAGATTACTAGAGGAGGCCACAGCTTTTCCACGTTTTACTGCCAAATATGCACACTTGGACTCACCAAATTTCATTTTGACGTCTGTTGAAAATTGTGTAATGAGGTCCAATTGTTTCTTGATGTCATTGATATACAACTTCAGATCATCAACAAAGAAAAGATGGGAGATACTTCTGGACCCACTTCTTTGTCCACCTTGTTTCCTGAGTAGGTAAGATAGTGGATTTAGTGAGAGAACGAAGAGTAGTATTGACAAGCTATCACGCTGTTAGATGCCCTTCTGGTAATGTATCTTATCAGTCTTAACTTGCTCCTTCTCACCTCTAAGGATCAAATTGGTGTACCAGTTCTTGGTCAGGCGTTCAACAGCAGCTACCAATTGTTGTGGGACTTTGGCTAACTGTAAAGCCTTAATAATGTATGTATGTTTTCTCTTTCTCTTAATTTCGAGTATATTTTTTTGACCGGCCACCTTCCTGGTGGCAAGGTTGTAAAAGAAAAGAAATTGTCATCCCTTGAATCGCAAGAATGTTTTGCATATTTTGAAGGTGCCAGCTATCGCAGCCATTTGTAGACTATGAATTAGGGAGCTGCGCTTTTTGTCCGCAAATCCAAGTTCGGTCATACTTTGGTCCAAGCGGGTTGGTATATAACCCGTAGCACCAATAATGATGGGTATGAAGCTAAAGGTGTATCTTGGATACTGGATTTGTAAGCTCCTCATCAATGGTCCGTAGATGTCCTCCTTCTCCTGTATTTTTCTGACAACGTTTACATCAAGTGGGCAGCTGATCTCCACAACAGAACACGTTTTCAATGTGTGGTCCCAAACTACAATATCAGGCCGGTTGTGCTTTAATTTGGTGGCAGTTTTTATTTTCAGGTTCCACCAGTATTCCTTAGTGCCATCTGTCTCAATATATTCTTCCTCGTTTGTTGTTAATTTTGTTTTCCGAAGTGCGTTCCAGATAGTTCTAGCTATCCCATCGTGTCTCATGGGGAGGTAGTAGCGAGATGACATTCTTTCGCAGCTGGCAACAATGTGGCTTACATCCTCGATCTTTGTTTTACATAGCCTACATTTATTGTCAGCTGCTGGCCCTCCTCTTTTGTGCAGCAGATATTTGGTAGGGAGTTCTTGTTCCTGTATTGCATAGAGATATCCCTCAAGGTGTGATGTCATAAACTTGTCGGAACTCCATGCCAGAGTGGTTTATGCTCTCTATGGTCTGTGTTTTACGCCTCAAGTATCCATGCACAACTTTCTCTGTAAATTGGTCAATTTTTTTTTCTTGTTTGAACATAGAATAGGATCTTCCGATTTCTCTGGGTGAGAGATTTATATCAGGCTTTATTCCATATCTCTCCTCCAGATCAGTCGCTATTCTAATGATATTTCTTTTTTCATGCTCATAAACCTGAGCAAGATGGTCGCCAACCTTTTTCCTCTGTTGAAGGTGTTGCTTCAGTGTTACTATCCGGGTCTCATATGTTGTTAATATTGATTTTAGACCCCGGCCACCTTCCTTGCGTGAGAAGTATAGCCTATCCACATCACCATTGATGTTAAAGTTCCTAGTAACACTGAGAAGTTTACGAGTTCTAACATCCATCTCACTTAGTTCTTGCAATGACCAGTTCAGTAGGCCAAATGTTGGCGTTATAATTGGCACAGCATAGGTATTGTGGGCAATGTATTTGTTGTATGCTGACAGTTCTGATGACCATATTTTTTTTACTCTTCTGAGGTATTCAGTTCTGGTTCTCTCCTTATTTATGGGTCCATCATATCTGACATTCTCATCCTGTCCAAGATATCTGTAGTTGTCACCTGACTGCAGAGGTTGTATTTTCAGGCCGTTCATATCTAGATTTCTAGAGGAGGGCACAGCTCTTCCACGTTTTACTGCCAAATATGCACACTTGGACTCACCAAATTTCATTTTGATGTCGGTTGAAAATTGTGTAATGAGGTCCAATTGTTTCTTGATGTCATTGATATTTGGCCCATACAACTTCAGGTCATCAACAAAGAAAAGATGGGAGATACTTCTGGGCCCACTTCTTTGTCCACCTTGTTTCCTGAGTAGGTAAGATAGTGGATTCAGTGAGAGAACGAAGAGTAGTACTGACAAGCTATCACCCTGAAAGATGCCCTTCTGGTAATGTATCCTATCAGTCTTAACCTGCTCCTTCTCACCTCTAAGGATCAAATTGGTGTACCAGTTCTTGGTCAGGCGTTCAACAGCAGCTACTAATGGTTGTGGGACTTTAGCTAACTGTAAAGCCTTAATAATCCACCCATGAGGTACACTATCAAATGCTTTTTGATAGTCCAGCCACACGACAGTCATGTTTCTGCGATTCTTTGTTGTTTTTTCCTGAATCATTTTGTTAGTTAGTAGGTGATCTATGCAACCCCACACCTCCCTCTTTCCACCAGCTTGCTCAGGTGTTATGATGTTGTTGGTAGCACAGTGATCCTGTAAGAACAGGTTAAGGCACCCAGTATATAATTTATACATGATGTTTTGGCAGGCAATTGGGCGGTAATTTTTAGCAAGGGTGGTTTGGCTATTTTTGGGAATGAGGAGAGTAGTGGCAGTTGATAACCATCTGGGCAGTTCTTGTGTGCCCTTAATGGTTTCTGTAAACAGCCGTATGAGATCTTGCCGATAGAAAGTGAAATTCTTCAACCAGTATCCTGTAATGAGGTCTGGGCCTGGCGATTTCCTATTCGACATTTTCTGTAGAGCTGTTTCCAGTATTGACCCATCTATGTCATATTGTTTTGTCTGGACATGTTGGCAGTAGTCCTGTTCCAGTTGTTTTAGCCAATTAGCTTGTCTGTTGAATCCGTCATCCGTTTCCCATACAGATCTCCAGTAGTTCTCAACCTGTTCTTTTGAAGGGGTGTCGTTTACAGGGATTGAGCTTTTGCCACCGAAGCTGCGATAAACTGATTTAGGATCTCTGGCAAACAATCTATTTAGCACTTGTCGTTTATGGGCTGTTGACTTATATTTTAGTCTTTCTGTTGTAGCTGTGAGTTGTTGTTTCAACTGGTGTAATTTGGAGTTCAAAGTTTTAAATTTGGTATCTCCAAATCGTCTCTCTAACTTTTTCTTTAGGTCTTCCTGGTGTCGTGTGAAGTTTCTCTCTATGTTGCATTTCATAACGACTGCGATGTGTGAGATACTTCGTCTCAGGGACAAAATTTTGGTTTTTAAATTTCGCATCCACGCTGGTCAGGCTTTCTGTTTGTATCTTGATTGCGTGGTTTTAGATGTGTGTTATATGATAGCAATGTGACAGCTGAAACATATAACAAAACATTGAGCGTTTCAAATGTCGTTTCTACACCTTTAGATCGTATAGCCTTCAGATAATTGCCAGCTATTTCGTTCACCGCTTCCAATTCCAATTTAGTGGGTTCTTTACTGACTCTAGTGTTGTATGGTCTGTCACTCACATTAAGGCTGTGTATCTCTTGAAACATATCGTTCCATATCACTTGTAGGGTGCCCACAAGTTTTTGGTGCTCTGTTTGTTCAGTAGAGTCATGAATTGCAGCCTCGTTGTTGATGTGGTGACAATTACTACTAGAGTCAGCTGACCTTTCTCGCTGTTCTTCAGTGGAAGTGGGATGGATTTCAGCAAAATTGTTGGTGAGCTGTTCACTGTTAAATTTAGCCGGCCATTCTCTTTGTCTGTCAGTGGAGGTGGGGTGGTTGTCTACAAGGCTGTATTTGTAGTATCACTCGATTCCGTTAGATGTATCAATTTACATCTAATGATACGTTTTGCCTGTTCATTTAGATGCTTTGGAGAAAAGTCTAATTCTGGGTGTTTGGAGTTCCATAAAGTTTTTAGCCTTTGCATAAAACCGAACTTTTGGGGTTCAGATTGTTTGTATGCTTCATATAATTCTTTGTTAAGCTCGTAGCTCCACTGTATACAACGGTTGTAATTGCGATTTGGTCGAAGGAGACTTGTACTTTTTGCCATGATGAGTTCGTCTATTCACTAATATTTTGTATTTATTTTTTTTAAATAGTCGATGATCTTCTTTAAAAGTTACGACAAAGTTCTGTCAGAATCAAATTTAAAGTTATTCACAGCTTGGGTAATATTTCTTTTCAGTTAGTTTTTAATTCTACAACTGTGTTTTAAACGTTGTTCTTGAATCGTTTGAATCGAGAACAAAAAGAACCGTTACTTAGTATATTCCTTTACGAATGTAATATAATATAACAACGCTGTATTTATATGTTAAAGTTTATGTATCATTCATATAAATAGGTGTTCTACAACATATTCACAACATTCACAGTTCAAACACTTATATTTTTGTTTCTGAATCGAAAACGTTACTTTTATATTTCTTTATAAATGTAATATAACAACGTTGCATTTATATGTTAAAGTGTATGTATCGTTCATATATCATAAGTGTATGTATCGTTCATATAAATAGGTGTTTTACAACACACTTACAGTTCAAACACTTATGTAGAATTATTGTATGTAATCTTACCGCGTAATGTAGCTCAACTTTTTCCAATATATGGTATGTTGCCTTCATGTAAGCCGTAATTACACACGTCCAATTATCGGACACTGACCACAACGGTCGCCATTGTATGTATGTATGTATGTATGTATGTATGTATGTA
>OZ024743.1:103193798-103211298 GCA_964016885.1 Eledone cirrhosa | reverse complement strand
TCACACATTTGTGATCTGTAGATAGGCTGGTAGATAAGTTAGACGAGGCTATTTGTAGTGGTATTGCAACTGACGTGCTAACGGCGAGAATGGCATTGGACTATTTCTTCAATGCGAAACACGAAGATTGCATTGTCAGAGGTAAGGCGCGTGCGCTGAGAAACGAGGGAACCAAAGCTGTTCGATGGGCCCGCGTGGCGGAGGCGCAGCGTGGTAATAAAACCATAATTCAGACTTTGGCGGACCGAGACGGACATGAGATAATCGATTCCAAGCGGATGTGTGAGGCTTTTCGCCAGCACGTTGCTCGGTTGTTCGGGGAGAGTGGCGAGTCAGAGAGAGTAGCGGAGTTCAGTCCCTACATTGACGGCTTGCCGCGCATCTCGACGGTCGACGCTGAGCGCTGCGAATGGCCGATTACTTCAGCCGAAATTCAGGACGTCCTTGTCGGTTGCATGAGGTGCAAGTCAGCCGGTTTGGATGGCCTGCCCTACGATCTTTACGTAAATATGCCAAACTTGTTCTCCGATCTCTTTGAAGCACACTACTGCAACTGGCAGCAGAATGGGAGTATTCCCAGTTCTGTGAGCAGGGGAGTGGTGACGCTGATAAAGAAAGACGAGAACAAGAGGGATACATTAGACAACTTCAGGCCCATAATGCTGCTCGACACAGAGTTTAAGATTTTGGCCAAGGTGTTAGTAAAGAGATTGGCGGTTGTCGTTGAGGATTTGGTTGGGGAGGCGCAAACTTGCGCAATCCCAGCCAGGTCCATACAGGAGAATCTCCACCTCATGCGATACATCATAGAGAGGGTAGGGGGTAAACCTGGCTTCGGTGGGGCACTGATCAATTTAGATCAATCGAAAGTATTCGATAGGGTCGACCATCAGTATCTGGAATTTTTCCTCAAAGCAGCTGGCTTCGGCCCTGTCTTCAGAAGCTGGATCGCTGCAATGCACAGCGGCACACGCCCGGTGGTCAAGGTTAATGGCCACCTCTCCGAACCATTTTGGCTCTCCCGATCGGTCCATCAAGGGTTCGCTCTCTCTTCCCTTCTGTACGTATTGATTCTCGAGCCTTTACTGCGGAAGATGGAGCTGTTGCAGGGCATGCCGTTCGAACCGGGGCGTGGAAAGGCGATGTCGGCTTATGCGGACGACATCACCGTGAAGGTGTCGGACACCTCAGAAATCGAGGTGGTCGGCACCTTATTGAAGGAATATGAAAGGTTGACAGGAGCCAAACTTAATCCGGAAAAGTCGGTGGGCTTGCAGCTCGGAACCTGGAGAGTCAAGCCTATGCCTGTCCAACAGCGTCGTGGGGCGCTTGACGGACGGACCGGTAAAGTTGCTTGGGGTTTGGTTCTGACCAGACCACCAGGTGGAAAAGAATTGGGAGGAGGTAATGACCAGAGTAACCAGTCTCACCTAAAAATTGGTTGGGAGGAAGCTATCACTGAAAAGTCGTGCGGAAGTGGCGAATGCGTACATCGCGTCCGTCATCTACTACCGCCTGACCGTCGTGCCTTGTCCACGCCTCGTCAAGTTGGAACGGCTCCTCTTCAAATTCTTGTAGGAAGGACAAGTTCCGTTTGTGAGGCGGTCCATCTGCTGCCAGCACCCTCTACGTTGAGGGCTGGGCATGCCGTGGCTAATGATGCGCAGACATGCGCTGAGGCTGCGACTTCTCAAGATATTCTGCCTAAACGGTGAACAGGGGTGGTCGCCGTTTATCAGGCGAGCCTTTCCGCAGCTCGTTTCTTTGACTGAGCTGCAGTCCTGGGTCAAGAAGAGACCGAGATTGGGTGACTGGCACCTGAAATGTTGTCAGTCCCTCACTGCCCTCTACCAAGCGGGAAATGCGATCAGTGGAACTTCCACTCTCGAGTTTTATAGAGGATTAGTGGTGGGCAAGTGCGATGACGCACTCGGAGAAGCTTTGGGCCTCGACGAAGTCGAATTGACCAGTCTGTATCGGAGGATTTTCGAGCCGGGGACGATGGACAATTTCCAGAAATCCCTCCCTTGGCAGTGCAACCGGGGTGCACTGCCGGTTCGAGATAAACTCTACAGGCACGGAAGTGCTGTCAGACGAACCTGTCCAAGATGCGCACAGAGCGCCGAAACCGTTCTGCACGCACTTGTCCAATGTCCGTGCATTACTGACTTGTGGCGTTATGTCGAACAGCTACTGTCGCGTGTAGAACGGATCCGGCTATCGGCCGAGGCCACAGTGAAGATCGACCCGCCGCCTTCCTTAGGTCAGGAAGAGCAGGCAATTTTCATCTGTCTGGTGGCCGTTGCAAAAGTGGTTATATGGTGGACCGGATTAAAAGGACTGAAGACAGACACTTTTCTCTTCGGCCAATACTTCATCAACTTCTTCAAGTTTCACCTGGAAAGGAAGGTGAGGGTGGGGAGTGAAGTGCTGCCCCCCAGTACATTTGCTAAAAGGTGGATGAACGTGGCGAGAATGGCCCGTGTGAATGGGCCTACTCTGACCATGCGCCTATAGGCTAGCTAACTTGAGGAGAGGGGTGCTCTCCCTGGGTGCCCTAGAAGCGCAGTGTGGTGCAGGATTGGTGGGGTACGTGAGTCACACCTGGGTCGTCCACCGCCTATAGGGGAATTTATTTTCTTATATTTATGCATAATTTATTTTATATTTTTGTATATCTTCATTGTTAAATTAGCCTTGCTATTGTGCACCTTTACTCGACCTTATTGTAAACCCCCACTGTCCTTGTCTTTGTATTGTCCCCTACATGTCGGCCCTTGTGGCTAATAAATGAAATAATAATAATAATAATTATTATTATTATTGGCGACCTACGTAGGAAATCGTATTATCGTGAGTTCCGCAAAGGTTTGTTGTTTTCAGTTGTTTCAAATTGCCAGTTATGGAATATTTTTGTTGTTAGGTGTTTATAAGTTCACATATATTGCTTTCTGAAAAGGACACTAAAAGATTTGGGGCCTTGAGCCCAAAATTTAAACTTTTATAATTATCAAACAAAAACTTTCTTTGAAAAAACATGGACGGCTCTCAGCCACACAAATCTGACAGCCTTCCCCACAAACTAACACCTCACACCAACACAAGCATTGTAAATATTACTACAGTTGCCAACACTAAAAATATAAGCAGTGGCAATAATTTAAATTTGTCACATGCAGACATTCATTTCCCGCCATTACCAATAGCTGCAGGTGTTAAAGCCGCCACCCCTACCACATCGACAACAGAAACAAAAACAAATAAATTATCTGGTGACATCGAAATGGATTCACCCAGAATCGACTCTTCCACGCTGAACACCACTGACACCACCACCACCACAACTGAAACTAAAATAACAATAACAAAACTAACAATAACAACAACAGCAACAACAACAGCAACAACAACAAAATCAACACCGCAAAACAAAATGTGTCGTTTGCCAAAGCAGCCAAGAAAAGCGAAATAATCGAGGTAAGCCAGGATGAATTAAATGAAGCCAAGAGAATGGTAAAACAAGATGGGTACATGGTCAGCCTAACCCCCTCCCCCATCTAATAAAATGGAGCATCGGCGCTTATGCACCGTGTCATATCGGACGATAAACACAAAATCACGCCGAGTGGAACGCGCATCCGAGTCCCAAATACAAAAAAGCTTTGGGACATGTGTGGGAGAAAAAACCCACATCAGACGTGGGCAGAAATATCGAACCGTGGACATGATCTTTGGAACCCCACAGGAAGCCAGAGAGCACTCCATGGTCCCATTAAGAAGTGACGAATTCATACTCGTCCCAAGTTATTGTGGTCAGAGACTCGTGAAGATCAGGGTGACCCACGTTCCGCCGGCCATGGCTAATGGCGGCCGTCCCCGCCGGCATCGAGGCCTACACGAAAATAATTGAGGTAACAAAAGAAAAGCAGGAGAACTGGTCCGGATCTGGGATGGAGCTCCTGATCCAAGCGGACCAAAAAACATTGAGGAAATTCCAAAGGTGATAGACCTGAATGACAGCAGTCACCTCACCGTAATCGTTGAGGGTAGAATACCTAGCAGTGTCGTTTGTGTCGCAGGAACCCACCTTCCACCATCCACCACCACCACAACACAACCAAAACCAACGACTGTGGAGGATTTTCCACTCCCCGGCCTATCCCAACAGGAGACAAATTGTGACGAGGAGGAGTGGGAAATGGTATCAGGAAAAAAGAAAAAGAAAAAAGAACCCCAAAAAGAAAAATTCCTCTTCCTTAGCCCTCCAAAAACAAAATTCAGGGGGAAACAAATAATCAAACAAGCAAAAAAGTTAAGACACCACCAGCCCCATCACCACAAATACCAACACCATCACCATCATTAACCCCAACACCACCATCACTAACACCACAAAAATCACCAAAAACCGAAACAGAAACAAACCCACAACAAAGCAAACAAAACAAAACAACCGAAACTATACACACTACACAGCATTACATTTGAACAACAACCAATTATTACACTACATCCAACACAGCACCAGCACCACAGAAAAAGACTACACAACGCCCCAAAAATTCACACCACTTCCACACATACAAATCACTCGCACCACACAGAAAACGCACACGACACTAAAACAAAAATTCCCCGACAAACACTCTCCAGGAGGATTTATAAGGACATTCTTTCGGAGGAGGCAACAGGCAGTGAGAAGGATGGATGAACCATCCTTCCTCTACGAGAAGTGAGGTAAGTGGTATTTCCCATCTTTTCCCACTCCTTTTCAACATGACCTCACTCAGAATAGGCAGCATAAATGCGCGTGGCCTGGGATCGTCATGGTAGCAGGGCCATCTGCTGAACGATAGATGTGGTGGCTAACAGCGAGACCAGAATTTCCGAAGCCCGAGCCTTCGCACCGATCTTCAGCGGTTACGATGTGTACGCATCTCCCAGCCGTCCTGGATCGGGGGTGGAGTTGCTCTGCTTTTTCGGAGAGGTTTGGAACTCGCCATACGGGCCATCTTCCTGGACCCAGAAGGTAAGTTGGTGAAGCTGGACGTGATCAGCGGAGACGGGTAAGCTTTCAGGCTAGTGGCCGTCTATGCCCCGACAGGAGCAGGGTGGCCTGATTTCTTCGGGCGTCTGGATACCTTTCTTGGAACGTCACGCTCTTTAGTGTTAGTGGGCGACTGGAACGGAAACTTAGATGCACGCTGGGGCTGTGTAGGGGTAGCGGATAGGGGAGGAGATTGTAAAAGACTCGCAAACCTGCTCACACGGTTTCAAATGTCTGACAGGTACCGTCTGGATTTCCCGAATGTGCCAATGTGGACATGGACAAACCGTATCGAGTCATCCAGATCATATCTAGATAGGGTATTTTGTAGGGAAATAGATAGGTCTATCATAGGCTGTCCACATTTCAAAATAGTCGACTACACGACCCACAGATTCGTGATCTGTGAGGTTGACTTAGATAGGCTTCATAGACAAGGACCCGGCTACTGTAAGCAAACGTGTCATTAACAGCGCGCAAGGCCTACAGAGACCGGATTAGCGAACTAGTTAAGCGGGCGTTGACGGGGGCCATCGTCAACAAGTGGTGGTTTGCTCTGTAAAAGCGATTAGAATAGAGTCCATTAGGTTTAGTAAGGCTTTAGCAATAGAGAAAATTAGAGCAGAGGGAGAACTAGTTAGAAAATTAGACGAGGCGCTTAGTAAAGGCATCGCGACCGACGTACTTGCGGCGAAATTGGCCTTTGACCAATCCTTCAATGCAAAGCACGAAGGCTCCGTTGTCAGAGTTAGGGTGCGTGCTCTCAGAAACGACGGGATGAAAGCCGTTCAATGGGCCCGAGTGGCGGAGGCGCGTCGTGGCAACAAAGCCACGATCCGGTTTTGGTGGACCACAACGGGCGCATGCTACTCGCGACATTTCGCTCAGTTGTTCGGGGGCTGCGGCGCGCCGGATAGAGGGATGGACTTTAGTGCCTACCTCGACGGACTGCCGCGGCTCTCGCCCACTGAGGCGGAGTGTTGCGAAAAGCCGATAGCAGCCGCTGAAGTACGGGAGGCAATGACTGGCTGCACATGGGGTAAAACGCCTGGTTTGGATGGTCTGCCCTATGTATATTACGTACAGATGCCAGGCTTGTTCGGAGGCCTCTTGGCGGACGTCTACTGCAACTGGCAACAGAACGGGAGAATTCCCAGCTCTGTGAGCCGGAGAGCGGTGGCGCTGCTGAGAAAGGATCCGAACAAGGGGGATAACATAGATAATTTCAGACCCATAACTCTGCTAAACACAGAGTTCAAGATTTTGGCCAAAGTGCTAGCAAAGAGGTTGGCACTTGTCGTTGGTGGTCTGGTGTGAGAGGCGCAGACATGCGCCATTCCAGACAGATCCAATCACGACAACCTCCACCTCATGCGATACAGCGTGGAGAGGGTAGTTAGGGAACCTGGCATGGGTGGGTCCTTGATCAATTTAGTTATCTGGCGGCAGTCCTGAGAGCGGCTGGATTTGGGCCCGTCTTCAGAGGCTGGATCGCTGCCATTCACAGCAACATCTGCTCTGTGGTGAAAGTGAACGGTCACCTTTCGGAACCGTTCAACATCATGCGCTCGGTCCACCAAGGATGTCCCCTCTCCTCCCTCTTGTACGTATTGATTCTCGAGCCATTATTGCACAAACTGAAGACGTTGAGGGGGCTTCCGCGCGAACTAGGATGCGGAAGATCCGTGTCAGCATATGCAGGCGATGTCACCGTAGTGGTGTCGAACGCCAAACACATCGAGGAAATCGGCACTACACTAAGAGAGTACGAAGCGGTGACAGGAGCAATGATCAACCAGAAAAAGTCTGTGGGCCTGCAGCTCAGCACCTGGAGAGGCAGGTCCATGACGTCCAACAGCGTCGTCGGGCGCTGGACGGACGGACCGGTTAAATTGTTAGGGGTCTGGTTCGGTCCGGACCTCCAGACGGACAAAAACTGGGACCAGATCACGTGCAGGATGGCTTCTCTCACCCAGAAATGGGCAGAGAGGAAGCTATCCCAGAAAGGTCGAGAAGAAGTGGCATTTGCGTACATCGCGTCCGTCATCTACTACCGCCTGACCGTCGTGCCTTGTCCTAAGCCTCGCCTGACTGCGCTGGAACGTTTGCTCTTTCGCTTTTTGTGGAAGAAACGCGCGCCGATGGTCAGGCGGTCCATCTGCTGTCAACACCCGCTACGTAGAGGGCTGGGCATGCCGTGGCTGATGATGCGCAGACACGTGCTAAGGCTACGATATCTCCACCTCTTCCTCAACGGTGATCAGGTGTGGTCGCCGTTTGCTAGACGCGTCTTTCCCCAGCTCATCTTTTTGACGGAGCTGCAGTCCTGAGTCAAGCGAAGACTGAGAGGGAGCGCTTGGAGATTGGAATATCTTCACGCGCTCACAGCCCTTGACCAGTCGGGCAATGTGATCGGTGGAAACTCCACCTTGGCGTTCTATAGAGGATTAGTGGAGGGGAAGAGCGACAACGGAATTGGGGAAACCCTAGGCGTCGACGAAAATTAACTAGCCAATCTCTACCAAAGAACTTTCGGGCCGGGGCTCATGGACAACTTCCACAAATCCTTTGCCTGGTAGTGCTACCGAGGAGCTTTGCCAGTTCGGGATAAACTCTACAGGCATGGAAGTGCCGTCAGCTGGGCATGTCCGAGATGCGCGGAGGGCCACGAAACCTTCCTGCACGCACTCGTCCAGAGTCCGAGCATTGCTAACTTGTGGGTTTACGTCGAACACCTGCTGTCACGTGTAGGACGGCTTCGGGCCCGTTTTTAGGAGCTGGTTCGCTGCGATGCACAGCGACATCTGCTCGATTGTTAAGGTTAATGGTCATCTGTCGCAGCCTTTCAGCATCATGTGCTCGGTCTGCCAGGGTTGCCCCCTCTCGTCCGTCATGTACGTACTGGCCTTAGAGCCGTTACAGCACAAATTGGAGACGATGGGGGGGGGGGGGTTCCCACGCGAACTGGGATGCGGGAGAACCGTGACAGCTTACGCCGACGACGTCACCGTGGTGGTGTCGAGCACCAAACATGTCCAGATGCTCGGCACCGCTCTCAAGGAATACCAAGCGGTCACATGAGCGAAGATAAACCAGGAAAATTCGGTGGGCTTCCAACTCGGCACCTGGAGCTCAAGTCCATGTCGTCCGACAGTGTCGTGGGGCGCTGATGGAAGGACCGGTTAAATTGCTCGGGGTCTGGTTCGGTCCGGACCTCCAGATGGAGAAAAACTGGAGCGAGGTGATGAGCAGAGTGGCCTCTCTCACCCAGAAATGGGCAGAGAGTAGGCTGTCTCTGAAAAGTCGGGCGGAGGTGGCGAATGCGTATATCGCGTCCGTCATCTACTACCGCCTGACCATCGTACCCTGCCCCCGCCCAACTCTGACCAAAATGGAGCGCCTTCTCTTCCGCTTTTTGTGGAAGGGACGTACTCCCATGGTCAGACGATCCATTTGCTGTCAACACGCGTTGCGTGGAGGTCTAGGCATGCCGTGGGTAATGATGCGCAAACATGCGCTTAGGCTGCGTCATCTCTGGTGCTTCCTTGACGGTGAACAGTTGTGGTCGCCGTTTGCCAGACGCGCTTTTCACCAGCTCGTCTCCTTGACGGAGCTGCAGTCCTAGATCAGGAAAAGACCGAGGGATAGAGCTTGGAAGCTGGAATGTCTCCTAGCACTCACCGCCCTCTACCAGCTGGTCACTAGTATCGGTGGAACATCCACCTCGGCATTCTATAGAGGGCTAGTGGATGTAAAGTGCGACGATGTTCTCGGGGAGACCCTGGGCGTCGAAGACGATCAGCTGTTCGCTCTCTTCAAGAGAACATTCAGACCGGGGCTTATGGACAACTTCCAGAAATGCCTGGCCTGGCAGTGCTACCGAGGAGCGTTGCCGGTTCGAGATAAACTCTACAGGCATGGAGGTGCTGTCAGCCGTCCTGCACGCACTCGTTCAGTGCCCGAGGATTGCTGACTTGTGGAGCTATGTCGAACCGCTGCTGTCGCGTGTAGGACGGGTCCGGTTTTCGACTGAGTCCATTGTGCAGATAGCCCCGCCATCCTCCTTTAAAGAGGAGGAAGGGCAGGCAGTTTTGATCTGCCTGGTGGCCATGGCGAAAGAGATTGTGTGGTAGACAAGGTTGAAAGGGTTGAAGACGGACACTTTCCTCTCCGGCCAATCCCTGATTAACTTTTTCAAGTTTCATTTGAAGAGGAAAATCAGGGTGGAGAGGCAAGTGCTGTCTTCTAGTAAGTTTGTTGAAAGGTGGGTGAAAGTGGCGAGTCTGGTCCGAGTGAACGGGCCCGCTCTGAGTATACGCTTGTAGACTGAAGAGTAGGAAAAGTGAGAGAGGGCGCTTGCCCTGGTGGTCAGGGTGGCCGTAGTCTTTTGTGTGGTTTTCAACACGAGTGACCCTCGGAGGTTTCCCCCTTCTTGGGGAATTTTTGTTGTTTGAATTGATTTCTAGCCTGATTTTGTTATAAACAGTTTACGCGACCAAAACCCACTTTGTATCGTCCTATACTGTTCTGTGCCGGCTCTAATGTTTTTCTTCGTGTCAGCCCTTGTGGCCAATAAAGAAACCATTATCATTATTATTATTAATATTATTATTATTATTATTACTATTATTATTGTTCTTTGAGTCTCAGTCATTGATGTTATTTAACTGGAAAGTTTGTTGAAATGAATATCAAGCCACTACCAACAGCTTCAGATATTCAGGACTTATCGGAGGGTTATTGTTGTTCCCAGCAAGCATGCCTTTTGAAGTGTTCCAAAAAGCGGGGCAGGACCAATTTTCTTTAACCATCCTTGGAAACTCTTTGAGATAGTACATAGTGCGCCTATGACAATCGGGAAAACTTTGACCTCGTCGCAGTTCCAAATCCTTTTTACCTCCCACTTTAAGTCCTGGTATTGGTTAATTTTCTCCCTCTCATTTTCTTGCACTCTCGTGTCGAATGGGCAGGCTACATCCACAATCAGGCACGATCTTTTTCCCTTGTCCAAAACCACCAGGTCAGGTCTATTGTGTTCCAGTTTCTTGTCCGTCTGTATCCTAAAATCCCACAGCACCTTCACCTGATCGTTTTCTATCACCGACTCTGGCTTATGCTCATACCACTTCTCAGAATGTGGTAAATTGTTTACTTTGCATAGGTGCCAGTGGATCACCCTGCCCATCACATCATGTCTCCAGCCTTTATAGTGAGTCTGGGCTAGGTGTTTACACTCGGATACAATGTGAGCCACAGTCTCCTCTCTCTCTCCACAGATCCTACACAGTGGGCTAGCCTCCTCCTTGTAAATATGGTGTTTCAGCCACTTCGTTTCGAGGGCCTGCTCTTGCGCAGTATAGCATTCCTACTGTAGCCTTTTTAAGGTCTCCTCTTTTCAACCAGCTCCATGTCTGTGGATCTCTAAATTCAGTTTTCTCAAAGAAGGCACTATGAAGGGATTTTTCATGAAGGTTGCTCTTTCTCCTTGTTGTTATTTCCTCCCTGGACATCCTCTGGTCTATTGTCCTCTCCTTCAGTACAATTCTGAGCATTGGCTCCCTACTATCAGTCACGTACTTGTGTAGGTTGTTTTTCACCATCTTAACACAGTCCTCTATGCTGATAAGACCTCTTCCACCTTCAGATGTCCTTAGGTAGAGTCTATCGACATCACTCCTCTTGTGGAACATGTTGTAGATAGTCAATAGCTTCCTAGTCTTCCTATCCATTTCTTTTTGTTCAGCAACATTCCATCTCAGAATTCCCGCACTGTACCTAATAATAGACACAGCTCGTGAATTTACTGCACTTATGGCATTCCTACTATTCAGATGTGACTTTAATAAGCTCCTTACTCTCCGAATGTATTCAGATCTTATCAATTCCTTCATTTTTTTTGTTCTTGATGTCATCAGCGTCCAGAACACCTAAATATTTGTATCCCTCTTCAGTATCAATTTACTTTATCATCTCACCTGTTGGTACCTGGATTCCGTGGCTTCTGCTCAATTTACCGCTCTTCATCACAAGGACTCCACACTTACTAATACCAAATTGCATACATATATCATTGCTGAAAATACGGACAGTGTCAACAAGCACATCCAACTCCTTCTCACTCTTCCCGAAGAGCTTAAGATCGTCCATCAAGAGGAGGTGATTGATGGTAAACTCTCCCTTTCCCAACTTGTATCCTGCTCTCACTTTTCGCAGTATAATGGTCAGGGGGATCAGGGCAAGGACAAACAACAGAGGGGACAAACTATATTATTATTATTATTATTATTGTTCTTTGAGTCTTTAGTCATTGATGTTATTTAACTGGAAAGTTTGTTGAAATGAACATCAAGCCGCTACCTGCAGCCTCAGATATTCAGGACGTATCGGAGGGTTCTTGCTGCTCCCAGCAGGCATGCCTTTTGAAGTGTTCCAAAAAGCGGGACTGGACTAATTTTCTTTAACCATCCTTGGAAACTCTTTGAGATAGTACCTCGTGCGCCTATGACAATCGGGACGACTCTGACTTCATGGAAGTTCCAAATCCTTTTTACCTCCCACTTTAAGTCCTGGTATCGGTTAATTTTCTCCCTCTCATTTTCTTGCACTCTCGTGTCAAATGAGCAGGCTACATCTACAATCAGGCACGATCTTTTTTCCTTGTCCCAAACCACTAGGTCAGGCCTATTGTGTTCCAGTTTCTTGTCCGTCTGTATCCTAAAATCCCATAGCTCCTTCACCTGATCGTTTTCTAGTACCGACTCTGGCTTATGCTCATACCACTTCTCAGAATGTGGTAAATTGTTTACTTTGCATAGGTGCCAGTGGATCACCCTGCCCATCACATCATGTCTTCAGCCTTTATAGTGAGTCTGGGCTAGGTGTTTACACTCGGATACAATGTGAACCACAGTTTCCTCTCTCTCTCCCTCCAAAGATCCTAAACAGTGGGCTAGCCTCCTCCTTGTAAATTATTATCATAATTATTATTATTATTAATTTTTTTTTTCTTTCATTATTGTTTCTGAGATATATGCCGAGTGTCTTCCTTTTTAATTCTTAGAAGGGTTTTTCGGAAGAGGTTTTTATTAAAAATATTAAAGGGGCCTTTTCTGAGGGATTTTTTGAAGGCTTTTTGAATTAACCTTTAATTGATTAATTTCTTTCAACTATTTATTTCTTTATTTTTAAAATTAAATTTAATGTTCAACCTCTGAATCTTTAATTTTTAATCTTGGATATATAAGATTGCTTAATCTTAAATTCATTAAATTTTTTAATTTCTGGGTTTGGAACTCTTAAAATTCAAATCCTAACTTAAAACTTAATCTTTATATTATGGATTTCCTAAATCATTAACTTTATTAACCTCTTAAATCTTATTGAAAGTTCTTTTCCCTAATTTTTAATTTTTAATTTTTAATTTTTAATTTTTAATTTTTAATTTTTAATTTTTAATTTTTAATTTTTAATTTTTAATTTTTAATTTTTAATTTTTAATTTTTAATTTTTGAGTTTAGAACTTTCGTAGGGATTATTAAATCTTCGTAAATTTTCTAAAAAATTTTAAGGGGATATCTTGGAAAAAAAACATCTTTTTCTTTTGAAGGAATTTTTTAGGAAGCTTTTTATTTTTATTTTTATTTTTTTTATTTTTTTTCGTATGAGAATACTATGGCATGAGATTCAGATAGGCACAAGCTACAAAACCTGCTCAACGAGATTCAACGCCCACCAGCATAGCTTCCGATATGAGAAGCTTAAAAATACCACGTCGTTAGCGGGGCACATACATAACTTAAAACAAACAAAAAACCCCTACACACTAAGCTGGAGATGCCTTACTAAAGCTCCTCCATATAGCTCGTTGAGCAGGTTTTGTAGCTTGTGCCTATCTGAATCTCATGCCATAGTATTCTCAGGACTCAACTTGCTCAACAGGAGATCAGAAATCTTCTCGTCATGCCCCCATACTATACTTAGCTCTTTCTTTTTCTTCAGACCAGACACATAGCCCTGACACCACCCTGTCCCGCACTTGGCAGCCCCGCTGGCGAACAGGGTGCTATTTAGTAACCCCGGCCGCATAGATGCTTCGGCTCCCAGATTGCCGATGGGGACTCTGGTGAGGAACAGACGACCCTGTGTCCCACTTGGCAACTTGGGATTGGTGGCAGCATTGTTGCTGGGCACCCTGGGGGCAGCTGATGCCTGCGTGTAGGACATTGTGAGTGCCTGGACCCACGTTGACTAGTCTGGGAAGGTGCCGTCGGAGATGTATGTCAACAAACTCGGGAACATGCCCAGGGAAACAGTAACAAAACACCCAATATGGTGGCCGCTCCCTGCCTATAACCAATCAACCCCCCCTCCCCTAGTAAACCCCCGCCCAAATAGATGCCCCTCCCCATTCTCCCCCACTCACTTCTTTTAAGTTAGTTCTTCTTTATTATTAGTTCTTTATTAATAGGGATTTTTTTGTATTTTACCACAGTTGACTTAATGGGCTTGGAGAGTTGACTCCCTTGATGTCTGACCACTCGATAAGTTAGGGGTTGTGCCCCTTGAACAGGGGTATATCTAGCTGGTCTACCTGCTGTCTGCTACTACCCGAGACTGGATACGGTCGTAGCCACAGGCCAGCGCGTGCGCGATAGCATAGAATATATATTTTCTGCTAGTCACCCCGTGTAATATGATACCCCAAGATTCCATGCATGAGATTCACCGAAGCATGCGCAGTCTTAACCGGGAGATGACATGCGAACTTGAAAATACCACAGGAGAGACCCTTTGGATAGCGTAGACGCCGGACCATACCCGCAAATATATACCCTGATCTGTCTTGAATATACAGGGCTGACGGAATATGGATAACACGACCACCATCTAAGCTGGAACCGACCCATACAGCAAACAAAGAGGGGACAGCCCTTCGCATTTGACCAGTCGCGTGTGGGCTTAGAGTTCGTAGTACACCACCCTAGTCAAATCCACACTGGTTTTTTTACCAATATAGCATGTAGACCAATACATCCTATGTAGCGAGACCTTGGATTTAGAACCGGCAGGCTGATCTATCGCAAACGCGTGCAACCCCCGAAACTAAAAGATTGAACGGACCACACCCAGCAACCACTAGCTATTTGATCCACAGGTACATTTCCCAGAGAGTCCACACAGCTGATAGTGAATCACAGTTGATCCGTGGACTATGAACTTTTAAACAAGACCAACTGTGCCTGGAGCTATGCAGATGACTACATACGCATAATGGATATCGCACCCACAAGGTCACCAGTACTGTTCATCCTGCTGTATGTATGTAAATATCCGTGCGCGGGATATCCCTGAGTACATTTTCTTGACCATCAATTGTTAATTGATTGTTTGTTAATTAGGCAGGAATATAACATTAAGTCTGTGTTAATCCTATGTGTTGCTGTGTGTGTGTAAAGTATCCGAGCGCAGGATATCCCTGAGCAAATTTTGCCTGACTGTTAATAGTGTATTGATTACTTGTTAATTAGGCAGGAATATATTATTATGTCTTTGTTAATCCTTAATTTTTTGATAGTACATTACTGAAGCTACCTTATACCTTCTTAAAAATACATTTTATAATTATTGTCTTTTTGCTTATGTATTTTCTTATTTACCACTTTCTTTAATCTTGCCCAACTTGATAAACTCTTTGAATTGCTCCCTAATTAAATTACTTAAATTACTTAAATTATTGTATCTATTATGCCTAAGTTGTATCTGTTGAAGCAGCCCTTTGAAAATTCCTCGGACATCCCAAATACCGTAATTTTTAACTTTTAATTTATAATTTTCCTCAATTTGTTTATATATATCCTTAAAGGCTCTCTAAAATTTTAATTCTTCGAAGGGTCTCTCCGAGGAAGCTCCTATTATAAATATTAAAGGGGCCTTTTCTGAGAGATTTATTGAAGGCTCTTTGAATTAACCTTTAATTGATTAGTTTCTTTCAACTTAGTAGGGAATATCAAAACCTCGTAAGTTTTCTGAAATTTGTTAACGTGATCTCGGGGGAAGAAAGTTTTTTTCTTTCGAAAAAATTTTTTTTCTATCGAAGGAATTTCTTAGCAAACTTTATATTTTTAGGGAAACTCTATATTTTTATTTTTCTATTTTTTTATTTTATTTTATTAGCCTCTTAATTTCTCCTAGTTTATTAGGTTTATTGGAGCCTGTAAGCTTTATGCACTTATTGAGGGATTTTTTAAGGTGCTTCTACGGGATCCCAAGTCCTATAATTTAATCTTTACTTTTAATGCGCAAATTATATATTATCTAATTTTTAACCTTCAATCCCTGACCCCGACAACTAATATAAAAGAGCCCCTTAGAATATAGACCCCAACTATACAAGCGCAGCTGCTGATGTATACCACAATTTCAAACTGCTAGTCTTGAGTGATACGTTGATGTAAATAATGATCTTACAATCACATGTTATATGCCTTGAAAAGACGTACCATATGGTCGGACGAAACGGCTGTCGGCAATAAACTTGTTATAATGTCATAATAGTTCCTTTGTTCTTTTTCACTAATATTTCTGCTCTGCTTACACGCATAGAGCTTAACTAGCTACCGTCAAATATTTGGTAGGTCAGACGTGATCATCGCGATTCACATACGATCTACCATACATCTTGCTTATATATAAATACATATATATATATATATATATATATATATATGTAAGTATGTATGTATGTATACGTGCATACATATATGTATACAGACGTACAGTAGTATGTATATATATACATACACGCACACATATATATATATGCACGTATCGGTTACCGAACATTTATTATAATGCTCGATTTGTTTGTTTGTAAACAATTACGCCGTACAGTGTTTAGGCAACCACGTCACCTTTTTGTTCAACTCTGACACAGGAACGATGTACTAGTTTCAAGCTTATTAGCTATCGTCATCATCGTATACCTTCCTGCCAGATGGTTGAACGTCTCAAAGTATATACTTTCCTTAAGCATATTAACGGCACACCGAAAACGATAAATGGAATAGAATGAAACGAAATTTCATTTCTCACTCTTAGTACGGCACTTACTTAAATGTAAGTATGTATGTATGTACACGTACATACATATATGTTTACAAACAAACAAACCGAGCATTATAATAAATGTTCGGTAAACCGATACGTTCATATATATATATGTGTGCATGTATGTATATATATACATACTACTGTACGTCTGTATACATATATGTATGTACGTATACATACATACTTACATTTAAGTAAGTGCCTTACTAAGAGTGAGAAATGAAATTTCGTTTCATTCTATTCCATTTATATATATATATATATTTACATATATATATATATATACATATATATATATATATATGTATGTATATATATATATATATATATATATATATATATATATATATATATATATATATATATATATATATATATATATATAAGTAGAAGGGGGTATTTAATTTGTTGGAAATCCGTCAAATATAAATATAAATGTTCATAACTGATTTAGAGCACACAACAAGTTCCTGGAGTAAATATTCAATGATATTAAATAAATGGAAACTATATTTATAAGACCATATTTATTTTATTATATATATTTCAAGGGTACCAAAAGACTTTGGTACGCTTTCTTCAGATAAATTACAAAATTTGTTTTAGAAATAAAGACTTACTCAGGGAAATAATACCTTATCAGTCGGATGTTCTCTGGATAGTGGAAATGTATTAGGGATTTTTCAAACTTATGGGTGAATATGCAAATGAATATGTAAATAATTTAAAAACAACCGACTATGGAGAGAAAGAAGAGAGAAGAGAAGAACGACAAAATAGTGAGAGAGAGAGAGAAAAAAAAAACCGAAGATGAATAAAAAAACTCATATAACGTTAATTTGAGGGAAATATATCCGGACAATTACGTATGTTTATATGTAAATATATATCTTAATATTATGTGTATTTATATTAATTGCCTAAAATGTGTTTATAATATATGTTTCATTCGTTTATAAGTAGATAAATAAATAAATAGATGGGTATATCATGTTATAGATATTTGTTCAAGTGAGTTATGAGGGATATTGGTTTTGTATTTTATGTAAATAAATATGTATTTAAAATTAAATTAAATTAAATTAAATTAAATTAACTGAGTTAAGTAAGAATATTTATATTTATATGATTTAAAAGGGAAGATAAGGAAAAAATCTGGTTTTATTTATTTGTTAGTGTGAAACTATTTAGTCAAAATAAGCACGGATGTTTAAGATACATTTAACCAGAATCAGTTAGTGGTTATTAATCTATTGAAAAAATATTGAAAAATTATTGAGAAAATATTGAAAAGATATTGAAAAAATATATTGGAAAAATATATTGAAAAAATATATTGAAAAA
>OZ024743.1:103148798-103188798 GCA_964016885.1 Eledone cirrhosa | reverse complement strand
TTCTAACCTTATTTTATTATTTATATTTTTTCAATAAGAAATAAAAAAAATACAACAAAAAAAATTGAAGAAAAAAATTGAACAAATCAAACGTAGGTTATGGAACTGCGCAATCTGATTAATAACTTACCTCATCAGCAGCAACCTTCTTCAAATGGTCCTTATTATCAGCAGCAACAACCACAAATTCAATGGCAACCTTCTTCAAACCACAAATTCAATGGCAACATTCTTCGCATGGTGTCAAGTCAGAACCGCCTCGAACTGTTTACTTCTGGCTTGTGCAAGGTGTCTCTATAGCAACCAGCGATTCCCTCGGCCTCAGTGACCAAAGTCAGTGGAGAGGGGAAGGTAATGTTTCTATAGCACGTGTTTTAGCGTCTATTCACTCTCCCTCTCTCCCTCCCGCTACCCCCCTCTCGTAGTCTGTCTCTTTCTTTCACTCTCACTCTCTCTCTACGCACATGTTTCCACTGTCGGACAGACAGACAGAGAAATTGCTGGTTATATATATAAGTAGACTAGCAGAAAACCACCCGGTGGGCAGTTTTCTGCTAGTCTATATATCTAAAACAGAGAATGTCTGTCTGTCTGTCAGCTCACTAAAACTTGAGAACCATCCAACCGATTGTTTTAAAACTTTAGACATGTAATACTTAGGGTCCTGTGAGTGTTTTGAGCAAAAATTATTTCAAATTTTCAATGCCCTAGGGACCGCATTAGGCGATTTAGTGTTCTCTTTCTATAATTCTTAGTCTTTCTTTTTAGATAGATACATAGATATAACGTTGCGCCCTTATAATATCTGTCTGTATGTCTGGCTGTCTGCATTACGTCATTATGACGCGCTCAGTCTGTGTGTGTATATATATATGTATCGTAATGCAGACAGCAAGACATAACTTTCCTTCCCCTCTTCCAGCGTCTCTCTCTCTCCCTCCCGCTATCCCCCTCTTGTAGTCTGTCTCTTTCTTTCACTCTCACTCTCTCTCTACGCGTCGGACAGACAGACAGAGAAATTGCTGGTTATATATTATAAGGAGATATCAGCCCCGCTTTCAATTGTTTTAAATTCATATCTTACGTCCATATTAAGCATTTTTCATTCTGATGAGCTATTTGAGACGTCTGTGTCGAGCTCGTCTGTCTTCGTGAAACCTTTGGTAAATGGAATAATTGTCTCATGCTGTTCATTACATAACTAAATAGCTCTGTAGCTTACATAGAGCACTCTCCTTTCCTTTACCCTTCCTATGGAAATATTTAATATATATATAATGACAGTCAAGTTTACAATTTTCAACAGTTGAAAATTGCAAACTTGATTGTCACCACAGAATATGAACCTGAAGATTGCGAAAGCGTGAAAGTACTTGTTCAATTAACACTTAACATTTAATATTCTACCGTACTATTTCATTCTAATACCATTATAAATTTTAAAGGATTGTAAATAAAACGAGTAAATCAGACAAAGTTGGAATTCTTTTATTAATATAATCTTCTATATACAATCATACACACCCGTGTATATTTCTCTCTCTCTCCCTCTCTCTCTCTCTCTCTCTCTCTCTCTCTCTATATATATATATATATATATATATATATATATATATATATATATATATATATCTTCAAACTTGTACATGAATGTCTGCGTCTTTATTTTCACAGTGAATGATTTTATTTGGTGGCTCAGTGAAAAATCAAAAGGTATTTTATAATTTAGTTTGTATATTTTGTTTTCATTTTCATGATTTAATTTTGAACACACTTACGATTATAGAAATCAAAATAAAAAGAAACATGCAACATGTACTGAAATAAAGATGAATTCAAATAAGTAATATTAATGTTTCTGTTGATTAGGGATTTGACGCTTTTCTTTCGTGATTAGTAACATGTTGTTTGAAACACAGTGTGTTCGAGAACTCTTTGCCACAATATTTACATTTATACGGTTTTTCTCTTGTATGTGTTCTGACATGAGATTTCAGGTAAGTGCTGCTACAAAATGATTTTGTACAGTATGTACAGCTATATGGCCGTTCTCCCGTGTGAATTCGAAGATGTCGACGCATATTTGAACTATTAGAAAATCTTTTGTTACAATAAGAGCACCGATGTGGATTCTCATCAGAATGGGTTCGTTTGTGAATTCGTAAAGAGAACCTACTGGCGAAGGAACTTTTACAGATATTGCAACTATAGGAGCATTCTCCTGTGTGAGTCCTTTGATGTCCTTGAATGCCCGACAAACTAGAAAGGAATTTACCGTATTTATAACATTGATGTCTTTTTTCCCCTGTGTGTCTTCTCATATGACTTGTCATGTTGGAACTACACAAGAACGTTTTCTTACAAACCTTACAACTATATGGGTAATCTTTAGTGTGTGTTCTAGTGTGAACGTTTAATGAAAACTTAGTAACAAATCTTTTAGCACAATGAACACATTGGAACGGTTTCTCACCTGTATGAGTCATGATATGATTTTTCAAATTGTTCTTGCATGCAAATATATTTCCACATATATCGCACTGGAATGGATGTTCACCTGTATGTGTTTTGAAGTGTAAACTCATGTATATATTATCGATGAACGATAGACCACACTGCTTACAAGTTGATAAATTACTACCAGAATGTCTTTTTGTATGAAGATGTCTATGGAAAGCGGTAACTGTTGTAAAACATTTATGACATTGTTCACAGCAATATGGTTTCTCTTTAGTGTGTTTCAGTGCATGTCGCATGTATCTTGGTTTTGAGGCAAATTTCAAATCGCAGTGAGGACAAAGATAGGGAGAATTGGCTGGATGTGACTTCAAATGTTCTTTCAATAATGTAGTTGAAGAGAATATTTTATCACAGTAAACACATTGTAAGGATGAGCTTTCAGAATTAACTACTTTGTTTTTCTTGTGCATAAATTTATTTTGCAAATCATTACTTTTCATATTTAACATGTGTTTGTTGACGACATTTTCAGACTCAGATATATTTTCACTGGAATACATTTTCTTTTCATGTTGTGGGTGATTATTTAATTTAAGAAGTATCTCTTTAGAATGCTGCCTTTCTGAGTCTGTGTTTCGTTGTTCGCCATTCCTTCTATAATTCTGATTTGTTAGCAGAAAACTAGAGTAAGAGGAATTTGGTTGTATTGGCTTTGGCTTGTACAATTTATTATCCATCATGGCGTTCAGAGAAGGATTTTCGTTTAGCTTATGACAAGCGTTTGCCGAATATATTGTGCGATACTTTTCTGTATTCGTCTCTATATTAATTGCATGAAAACTTCGAGCCGAACTTTCATTCCCCGAAAACGTTTTGTCTGGCACTTTATTTAGTATTTGATTCTGGCGAATCTCTTCAACTGAACGAGATATCGCAGCCTTTTCAAAATTGATATTGGGATTATCATTTGATCTTTGGATCGAACATACAATTTGTTTATCATATCTAATCGTCTTTCCACTGCAATTGGCAATTTGATTGTTTCTAATATTCAGCGGTACTTCTATTTTATTTTCGCAATAATTCATTTTATATTTCGTAAAATTAACCGAACTACAATAAGAATCCATGTTTTTATGTCCATTATGTGATGAAGGATCCCTGACAATTAATTTTTCATGCTCATTATGCTTATCATATCTAAATTTTTCTTCTAAACTAGTGTTTTTTGTATGGTTGGAATTAAAAGGGAAGTTTTTTAACTGATTATTTATAATGTTATTCATTTCATTTACATTCACGTTTGACAATTTTAAATTATTACGATGCTGTTCATCATGACCAATATTTCTATGGGATCTATATTCATTAGAAATCATAGCTTTAGTGCTCCAAGTATATTTTGTTGGTTGATAATGCATGCTTTCATATATGTTCTTATCTGATGCTAAGTGTAAATTATTATCTAGCGCCTCTTCTTCAATACTTCTATTCATATTATCATTTCCATTTGATGGAGACATATTTATTTCCTTCATACTCCGTTGCCATGGATTATTGTTCACTTGTAGCTCGGGGGTTCTCAGAATCTTCCGTGCTACATTTTCACTAGCTGGAGAAGATAAAGATTTGTTGTTTTCATTTAGTAGTATTGTCGATAATAAACTCGACGTTTTAGTGTTTGATTGGGGAGACTCATAGTAATTACATATTTTACAATCAACTTCCTCCTCAGAATTTCGAATATTAGGGACAACTAAGTTTACTGGCTCCTCAGAATCACATTCTTTTCTTGCTGCTCGAAGTAAGTCAGTAGTTTTTGTCATTGTTAAGATTCTATCCTCTTTGTTTTTATTATAACTTTCAGCAGACAAAATTTGTGTATCTTTTACTTGCCTTGAATAATTTGGAGATATATTATAGATATTATTTAAATTTTCACATTTATTTTTCATCTGTATTTCATTACAGTTTTCAGAATGATTATCATTTGAATACGCTTTATGGTTATTTTGTTGATTCTCATCATAGTTACTTTTCTCACTTTCTATCGACGTAGAATTTGATGTCTCTTCATTCATGAATGATCTCCAGAAATGTATAGTGCGTGTTTCTGCATCCTTGTTTGGTTGAACTGCATGTGGTTGTTTTACAATGCCATCATTAATAACGTAGGAAAAGTATTTTAAAGGGTTTTTATATTTCGGGTAAAACATACTTTCTATAGGATTGTTATTTATTCCAATTTGACTTAGAGGAGCAACAGATGAGTATGTATTGCTATAAGAGTTATGAGTAGAAGGGAATTCAATTGCATTATTCTTCGGTAAAAGTTGTATATGCCGTGAATAAGGAATCATATTTGTGTTAAAATATACAGAACCCATAAGATCACAATGATTTGGAGACGTAAGCATTTCTGTTCGATAGGGTGAATGGAAATAAGATCCTCTATTTTGTGGATTAAATGACCAATCTCTCATAAAGAAGTGACCGTTTTCATGAATATTGCCACTATATGGGCTTGTAAATTCAGGTCGAAGAGCCAATCCTCGGAAAACAGTATTACGCTCCATTAAGTAGGAACTACTTTGTAATACCAAAATCAAGAGTTAATCCAAGAGAGTAAGACACTTCTTTTCGTGTCAAAACTAAATGTCGAAGAAAGCAGTTATATCTGAAATATAAAATATAAAGTATATCATTTCAAAACCATATGTGAGTTAGTATAGAGGTAACTGCAAACCCCAATAAAATAATATTCATTAAATGTTGGTATTTTAGAAATATTGGTCACTATTACTCAGAATATGACGATTGTCTTGGAGTGTAAATGTAGTAGAAATATTAATTCCTAATTGCAGATATTTCTTATCTATGAGTATCATCGAGTGATATAACTAATGTTCTTCATCTTTCTGAAAAGGTAAGATTATTTGCTGCTGAAAGACATGTTAGTATAGGTAATTAATTATATAGATATTGTTTAAAACATCTAGTTCATTATCTGGAAGCTTTAATAATTTTAGTTAATTGCCTAATTTACTGGTTCTTTTATCTGAAATGATTTTAGTTAGAAGGTTTGAAATAGTTTTTGCCATTACCACCATGGCGAAATGATTTGAAAGTAGATTTGAAGATATGAAATAAAAACCTAACAATCAAGGGACCAACTAATAATAACCACATATTTATGGGGCAATTTAATGCCTAAAAATCCACCATGGTGAAGACATGACAAGAAACAATGACATTAGTAAACGTAACTCCGACAGCATCTTTCGCTTTGAAATAGGTATGAAAGGGCTCCATAGGAAATAAAAAAGAATAGGATTGAGAATCACTGCTTAAAGGGGAAAACATTTTAGATATGATACATTTTGCCGAAAAGTATAGAATATTTTGCTTATATGACAGCCGGCTCTCTGCCAGAATATGTTTTCTTGGCGAAGGAAAAAGAAAATATTGTGTATTGGAAAGGTTACGCGAACTTTCCTTCTACCTCTCAAAGAGTTGGAGTCAGCTCGCTCTGAGACATGGTAGGAAATATTTTTCATTGATAGAGGTAATGGATACGGAACAATACGCACCATTTTTAAAACTGAGGACACAACGAGAGTCAATCTGGCATCTTTATTGAGTATAACAATTTCATATAAACCCGTAACTCCTAAATGGCGTCGTAGTGACTCACAGCAGAGAGAGTGTGTGAGAGAGAGTGAGAGGGAGAGTGAGAGAGCGGTAGAGAGAGAGAGAGAGAGAGAGAGAGAGAGAGAGAGAGAGAGAGAGAGAGAGAGAGAGAGAGAGAGAGAGAGAGCGTGATAGAGAAGGGGGATTGATAGGAAGTGAGAAAAATATATAGCTGGCTAGCTAGATAGATAGATCGATAGATAGAGAGGGAGGGAGGAAAAATTGACCCCAGTACTGGATTAGTAGTTTTTTTTTATCGACCTCGAAATGATGAAAGGCAAAATTAGCTTCGGAGAGAGAGGGCCGGAATGAATACCACAAAGCATTCCATCCGACGTTCCAGCGGCTGTGCCAATTCGTCGCCTTGAGTATAGCAGTATCAGAGTGTGAATGTTCTATCTGTTTATCTATTCCCCTCATATTGTACTTTGGTTTGTTTGCTTCAAGGACACATTCTAGTTTGTAGACGTACCAATTTTCTGCATGCTCAAATTCAAACATTTACAAATTCCCCAACGTAAGTCTAACAATTATGTATAATTATTTATGGGCAAGCATCTTTCATTCGGAGAATTAATGCACCACCACCACTTCTCTTTGACCACGAATACTATGGATTCATGCAGACAAGATGTATTCCTTATCTAAATTATTCCTGACGTAAATTTTTCTGATGGTTTAAACTTGCGCAGCTAAGATTAAATCCTATGTCTCAATCTTCATATCCCCAATTCGTTAGCCACGGTAATAGCTTCTCGTTTCGATTCCCTTCAGTATTTTGGAAAATAAAAACTTCTATATAAGCTCATACCATTGCTTTTTACATTGGAGGACTTCACATTTTCCTTTTCTTCAACTAATTTCTTGTACTGCTGTCAAGAAGACCTGTTCAGTATTAGCAACATTTTCATCAGTAGTTACGGTTAAATCCATCCATCCATCCATACAAACAAACATACATACATGCATACATACATAATACATACGTAGAAACATACATACAAAAATACATAGATATATTTACATACATACATTCACACACATACATACAAAATGGTGGCTGCCAACTCGTTTTCGAGTACGGCCACTACTTTATATCCATGTAGGAGAACCCCTACCGATGCGCTGAACGAGTGTGACTTTTTAGTCCAGCCAGCGACTTGAAAACTCTGGTACAAACACTACACTTGTGACAATTATTGACACATAGTGCTGGGCCCATGGTACCATGTGACGACAAGTGCAGAGAGATCTCCAGATATAAAGCAATGCCTGTGTCGTGAAGCTTTTATAGTGAGCAAAGGCACTGCACAAAGCCAGTCCCACTCTCTTAACCAAGATGATATTTACCAAAAAGAAGAACAAGTCAACATCATTGGATACCATCAGGGTTGCAGGTGTTATATCAGAGTTTTCCTTCTCCTAGAATTCTGCCTTGACAAAGGCTAAGGGGTCATCTCTCCCGGTGATTTTGGATGGCCATTGACTCTTAAGAGCTCCTTTGCCCTTTGACAAGTTTTGGTTTTAGTCCTGCAGGATGTCCAAAGTCACCATCCTCACCAAGAAACCTTGGTGGGGTTGCCAGTTTAGTCGCCAACGACCCGACATATGGGACAGGTTGTACTGGGATACATGTTACCAGTAGCACCAACTGGTGACCTGACATACATACATACATATATACATACATACATACATACATACATACATACATACATACATACATTCATAGAATTCTATTTATCGAAATGATATTGATACTCTCAATTGATCGAAATTCCCTCTAGATTAAACCTGTTAATATAAATATAGAAGACTGGACAAGGTAAATGAAAAGATCCATATACTCACCACAGGAATACTATTATTTACCACTTCAAGATCTCGACTTCATTGTTAATTTAACGCATAGTTTAACGGCCACATATTTGGGAAAGAGGAACATGCGGTTATGTTGACCCAGTACTTCACTAGAACTTATTTCAACTACTCCAGAACGATAAATAGTACAATCTACCACAACAATATTTGAGATGTCTGCCTTAACACTAATACTGGTTAAATGCTTTTATATTTTGTAATTTAGACTAGGTAGCGATCTATATAGAAATATTGATTTCATCTATAGATGGCCTGCTCTTTATTTTGCTGTTCCTCTCATAAAAGGTACACTCCCTCTATCTCTCTATCTCTCTCTCTCTCTCTCTCCCTCTCACACACGCACCAACGGTTTACACAAAGACTACAACAACTTTAATAGGTAAGAAAAATAAAATTGGAGCAAAAATGTCGTCATTAAGATATCAATAACGAAGAAAGAACACCAGATGAAATAAAATAAAATAAAAACTGCTTTCACACCCATGAATCACAATCCAAGCCACACACAATCAATATTAATCTTAAACAACCACACCTTGGTGCATGTACGCCAATGTCACCACAATACCACACATAATCACAGGTACACAGCAAACGTGCGAATCCGGGTTCAATCCCGAACCACAGAATCATTGGAAGGTGTCTTTCACTGTAAGCACGGTTAATGTACGCATGAGCTCTTAACATTTGATTGTCTCGTGGGGGCGTCGTGTTTTGGACGACGTGTTTTGGTCATTTAAACCTAACGTAGCCCATCTACTCTGCATGCCTGAACGCATTCATTTTTTTCTAGAGAGAGAATAAGAGAGAGAGAGAGAGAGAGAATGAGAGAGAGAGAGAGAGAGAGGGAGAGAGGGAGAGAGAGAGAGAGAGAGAGAGAGAGATGGAGAATTAACCCCCGTATTGGACTGTTACTTTATTTATCGATCTTGGCAAGGATGAAAGGCACATTTGACCTCGACGTGCTTTGAACTGAGAGAACACAGAGCCGAAACGAATAGGATTAAGCGTTCTCTCCAAAGTTCTGTTGACAAACTATTCTCCACCTAAGCACGAGTTGGTTTACGGAAACTTTAAGGTAGCTTGGCATTTATCCTTATTTTTCATTCCAAACGTTAAAGTAAAGCTTCAACATCGATCTGTGTTCTTACTGAGTCACTAGCTTTTGATTTTGCATGTGTATGTGTGTTTAGGTATATATATATACACATATATATATATCGAGAGTGGATCGACTTTCGTCAAATCGGACCGATTTGACGAAACAATGTTTCCGTTGGTCTTTCCAATTGCTAATACTATCTATCGGTCGCAACTCCAGGTAGAAGGAGCAACGTGAAATAAAGTGTCTTGCTCAAGGACATAACGCATAGCAGAGTCCAGGATTCGAACTCGCAACCTCTTACCACTCAGCCACGCGTCTGTATATATATATATATATATATATATATATATATATATATATGTGCCTAACGTAGAAACAATTATTATTATTATTGGTCTAAGCGGACGTATTTTGCTCGCTCACAGTAAGTCGCTTTATTTGCCTGTTAAAATTATTTTTTGTTAAATATTTCTTGTTGCGTAAGGGATATAAACCCTTAGACTTTGCCCCGTGAAGGGGAAAGTATAATATTTGGGCCTTTTGGCCCAAATATTTGAATTTTTTTTTACATGTTAAAAAATTTACGAAGAAAAAAAAACATGGCTGAGCCACGCCCCCCAGGTATATGTCGGCTGTCGTGCGACAACGACGTAGAAGTTGAGAGGAGCGCTACAGCAAAATTAACACACATTGATAACACAAACATCACCACAAACAATGTAAACAAATGCAGCAATGATACCAATGAGAACTCTAATTTTGAAAAAAATGACAGTAACAGTGACAACGAAAATACAGATAACAAAAAAAAAGTACCAAATACAACAACAATATCAACACCACTAACATGAAAACAAATAGCGACAACACCAACAGTAACAATACCAACTGCACCGAGAACAACGGTAGCAACAAAGACAACAATGATAACAGCGACAGTGCTAACAACAACACCACCAAGAACAACGACAACAAAACCCCCAACGAAAACATGAAGAACACTTTCGCTGCGGCAGCAGCAAAAAAGAGGCCATGCTTCAACATGGACCTCTCAAACAAAGATGAAAAGTTGGCCCAGGCATGGAAGCTCATCAAGCAAGAGCAAACTTGGGCCAACTTAACTGTCCCGGTAGAAGCTATTGAGGCAGTGGCGCGCAAAACGGTGCATTATAGATACATCTCAGCACAAACCAAAAGGTCAGCTTTAATCCCACAAGAAGATGTCGAAGTCGCGCTGAGGTGCATCAGAGAAGACACCCAGTACATAGAGAGGGGCAGACAGTACGGCACCATTTCGGTGTTGTTCAAGTCAGTGGCCATCAGCGAGACAAGAATCTCCGAAGCACGGGCCTTCACACCGATCTTCGGCGGCTACGATGTGTACGCATCTCCCAGCCGTCCGGGATCGGGGGGAGGAGTTGCTGTGCTTTTTCGGAGAGGTTTGGATCTCGCCATACCGGCCATCTTCCTGGACCCAGAAGGTAAGTTGGTGGTGCTGGACCTGACCAGCGGAGACGGGAAAAGCTTTCAGGCTAGTGGCCGTCTATGCCCCGACAGGAGCAGGGCGGCCCGATTTCTTCCGGCGTCTGGAGACCTTTCTTGGAACGTCCCGCTCTTTAGTGTTAGTGGGCGACTGGAACGGGATCTTAGATGCACGCTGGGACTGTGTGGGATTAGCGGATAGGGGAGGAGGGTGCAAGAGTCTCACCAACCTGCTCAGGCGTTTTGAACTGTCTGACAGGTACCGATTGGATTTCCCGAATGTGCCAATGTGGACTTGGACAAATCGCATAGGGTCATCCAGATCATAACTAAGTAGAGTATTTTGTAGGGGAATAGATAGGTCTAGCATAAGCTGTCCACAATTCAAGATAGTCAGCTACACGGACACAAATTCGTGATCTGTGTGCTTGACTTAGATAGGCTTCATAGACGAGGACCCGGCTACTGGAAGCTAAACACGTCCTTACGCGCAAGGCCTACAGAGACCGGATTAGCGAACTAGTTAAGCGGGCGTTGACGGGGGCCATCGTCAACAACAAGTGGTGGTTTGCTCTGAAAAGCAATTAGAATAGAGTCCATTCAATGGGCCCGATTGGCGGAGGCGCGTCGTGGCAACAAATCCACGATCCGGTCTTTGGTGGACCACGACGGGCGCATGCTACTCGATCCCGGGCAAATGTGTGAAGCTTTTCAGCGACACTTCGCTCAACTGTTCGGGGGCAGTGGCGGGCCGGATCGAGGGATGGACTTTAGTGTCTACCTCCACGGACTGCCGAGGCTTTCGCCACTGAGGCGGAGTGTTGCGAAAGCCGATAACAACCGCTGAAGTACGGGAGGCAATGACTGGCTGCACAAGGGGTAAATCGCCTGGTTTGGATGGTCTGCCCTATGAACTTTACGTACAAATGCCAGACTTCTTCGGAGGTCTCTTGGCGGACGTCTACTGCAACTGGCAACAGAACGGGAGAATTCCCAGCTCTGTGAGCCGAGGAGCGGTGGCGCTGCTGAGAAAGGATCCGAACAAGGGGGATAACATAGATAATTTTAGGCCCATAACTCTGCTAAACACAGGTTTCAAGATTTTGGCCAAGGTGCTAGCAAAGAGGTTGGCGCAAGTCGTTTGTGGTCTGGTGGGAGAGGCACAGACATGCGCCATTCCCGACAGATCCATCCACGACAATCTCCACCTCATGCGATACATCGTAGAGAGGGTAGCTAGGGAACCTGGCACGGGTGGGTCTTTGATTAATTTAGATCAGTCGAAGCCTTCGATAGGGTCGACCATCGTTACCTAGCGGCAGTCCTGAGGGCGGCTGGCTTTGGGCCCGTCTTCAGAGGCTGGATCGCTGTCATGCACAGCGATATCTGCTCTGTAGTGAGAGTGAACGGTCACCTTTCGGAACCGTTCAACATCATGCGCTCGGTCCGCCAAGGATGTCCCCTCTCGTCCCTATTGTACGTATTGACTCTCGAGCCATTACTGCACAAACTGGAGACGTTGAGGGGGGTCCCGCGCGAACTAGGATGCGGAAGATCCGTGTCAGCATATGCAGACGATGTCACCGTAGTGGTGTTGAACGCCAAACATATCGAGGCGATCGGCACTACACTAAGAGAATACGAAGCGGTGACAGGAGCAATGATCAACCAGGAAAAGTCAGTGAGCCTGCAGCTCGGCACCTGGAGAGGCAGGTCCATGCCGTCCAACAGCGTCGTCGGGTGCTGGACGGACGGACCGGTTAAATTGCTAGGGGTCTGGTTCGGTCCAGACCTCCAGACGGACAAAAACTAGGACAAGGTGACGAGCAGGGTGGCTTCTCTCACCCAGAAATGGGCCGAGAGGAAGCTATCCCTGAAAGGTCGAGAGTAGGTGGCTAACGCGTATATCGCGTCCGTCATCTAGTACCGCCTGACCGTCGTACCTTGTCCTAAGCCCTGCCTGACTGCGCTGGAGCGTTTGCTCTTTCGCTTCTTGTGGAAAGGACGCGCTCCGATGGTCAGGCGGTCCATCTGCTGTCAACACCCGCTACGTGGAGGGCTGGGCATGCCGTGGCTGATGATGCGCAGACACGCGCTCAGGCTACGACATCTCCACCTCTTCCTCGACGGTGATCAGGTGTGGTCGCCGTTTGCTAGACACGTTTTTCCCCAGCTCGTCTCCTTGACGAAGCTGCAGTCCTGGGTCAAGCGAAGACCGAGAGGGAGCGCTTGGAGACTGGAATGTCTTCAAGCGCTCACAGCCCTCGACCAATCGGGCAATGTGATCGGTGGAAACTCCACCTTGGCGTTCTATAGGGGATTAGTGGAGGGGAAGAGCGACGACGTACTTGGAGAAACTCTAGGCGTCGACGAAAATCAACTAGCCAATCTCTTCAGAAGGACTTTCGGGCCGGGGCCTATGGACAACTTCCAGAAATCCCTGGCCTGGCAGTGCTACCGAGGAGCTTTGCCAGTTCGGGATAAACTCTACAGGCATGGAGGTGCCGTCAGACGGGCATGTCCGAGATGCACACAGGGCGACGAAACCGTCCTGCACGCACTCGTCCAGTGTCCGAGCATTGCTGACTTGTGGGTTTACGTCGAACACCTGCTGTCACGGGTAGGACGGATCCAGCTATCAGCTGAGTCCATCGTGAGGATTGCCCCGCCCTCTTCCTTTAGCCGGGAAGGGCAGGCAGTTTTTATCTGTCTGGTGGCCATGGCGAAAGAGATAGTATGGTGGACACGTTTGAAAGGGCTGAAGACGAGCACTTACCTCTTCGGTGATGCCCTGATTAACTTTTTCAAATTTCATTTGAAAAGGAAAATCAGGGTAGAGAGGGAAGTGCTCTCTTCCCAGCATTTTGTTGAAAGATGGGTGAGAGAAGCAAGAATGGCCCGAATGAATGGGCCTTCTCTGAGTATGTGTCTGTAAATTAAAGGTGGAAAACTGGGAGAGGGCACTTGCCCTGGTGGTCAGGGTCACTGTGGTCTTTTAATGGGCTTTCTCCACAAATGTCCCTCGGAAATCTCCCCCCTATTGGGGAATTTTTTTTTGTTATTTTATTACCTCCTCTGTTTTTTTTACACGCAGAAATGCCCATTTGTACCGTCCTGTATTGTCCTGTACTGTCCTTAATGTCTACTTTATGTAAACCCTTGTGGTTAATAAAGAAAACATTATTATTATTATTATTATTATTATTCCTTGAATCTCAGACATTGATGTTAGTTAACTGGAAAGTCCGTTGGAATGAATATCAAGCCACTACCTGCAGCCTCAGATATTCAGGACGTATCGGAGGGTTCTTGCTGTTCCCAGCAAGCATGCCTTTTGAAGCGTTCCAAAAAGCGTGAAGGGGCCGATTTTCTTTAACCATCCCTGGAAACTTTTGGAGATAGTCCCCAGTGCGCCTATGACAATCGGGATCACTTTGACTTCATGGCAGTTCCAAATCCTTTTTACCTCCTACTTTAAGTCCTGGTATCGGTTAATTTTCTCCCTCTCCTTCTCTTGCACTCTCGTGTCGAATGGGCAGGCCACATCCACAATCAGACACGATCTTTTTTCTTTGTCCACAACCACCAGGTCAGGTCTATTGTGTTCCAGCTTCTTGTCCGTCTGTATCCTAAAATCCCACAGCACCTTCACCTGATCGTTCTCCATCACCGCCTCTGGCTTATGCTCATACCATTTCTCAGAATGTGGTAAATTGTTTACTTTGCACAGGTGCCAGTGGATCACCCTGCCCATCACATCAAGTCTCCAGCCCTTATAGTGGGAGTGGGCTAGGTGTTTACACTCGGATACAATGTGAGCCACAATCTCCTCTCTCTCTCCACAGATCCTGCACAGTGGGCTAGCCTCCTCCTTGTAAATATGGTGTTTCAACCACTTCGTTTTGAGGGCCTGCTCCTGCGCAGCCATTAACATTCCTTCTGTAGCCTTTTTGAGGTCTCCTCTTCTCAACCAGTTCCATGTCTGTGGATCTCTAAATTCAGTTATCTCAAAGAAGGTACTATGAAGGTATTTTCACTGAAGGCTGCTCTTTCTCCTTGATGTTCCTCCTTGGACATCCCCTGGCTTATTGTCCCCTCCTTCAGTACAGTTCTGAGCATTGGCTCCTTACTATCAGTCACGTATTTGTGTAGGTTGTTTTTCTCCATCTGAACACAGTCCTCTATGCTGATAAGACCTCATCCACCTTCAGATGTCCTTAGGTAGAATCTATCGACATCACTCCTCTTGTGGAACATGTTGTAGATAGTCAATAGCTTCCTAGTCTTCCTATCCATTTCCTTTTGTTCAGCAACATTCCATCTCAGAATTCCTGCACTGTACCTAATAATAGACACAGCTCGGGAATTTACTGCGCTTATGGCATTTCTGCTGTTCAGATGTGACTTCAATACGCTCCTTACTCTCCGAATGTATTCAGTTCTTAACAATTCCTTCATTTTTTTGTTCTTTATGCCATCAGCCTCCAGAACGCCCAAATACTTGTATCCTTCCTCAGAGTCAATTTCCTTTATCATCTCACCTGTTGGTATCTGGATTCCGTTACTTCTGCTCAACCTACCCCTCCTCATCACAATGACTCCACTCTTACTAATACCAAACTGCATACATATATCACTGCTGAAACTACGAACAGTGTCAACAAGCACATCCAACTCCTTCTCACTCTTCCCGAAGAGCTTAAGATCGTCCATGAAGAGGAGGTGATTGATGGTAAGCTTTCCGTTTCCCAACTTGTATCCTGCTCTCACTTTTCGCAGCATAATGGTCAGGGGCATCAGGGCAAGGACAAACAACAGAGGGGACAGGCTATCTCCCTGGAAGATACCTCTCTTGATCTTCACGCTTCCCAAGGATTCTCCAGTTGGTGTCAACTCTGTTTCCCAGGACCTCATACTCCTGCCCAGCAACTGTCTGATGTTATCTGCCACCTTGAAGATTTCCAGGCTTTTGGTGATCCAAGAATGAGGCACCATGTCAAATGCCTTTCTGTAATCTATCCATCCCATGGCAAGACCAGTGTGTTTCCTCTTGCAATTCCTCATTACCATCTTATCAATAAGTAACTGGTCCTTTGTACCACGTGACTCCTTTCGGCATCCTTTCTGTTCGTCCGGTAACAGGTTGTTTGTGTGGAGGTGATGGTAGATTTCCTCAGACACAATGCTGATCAGCAGTTTCCACATTACGGACAGACATGTGATAGGTCTATAGTTGGTAACATCATTACCCTTGATTCGGTCTTTCATTATCAGAACTGTGGTACCTTTTGTCAACCACTCTGGTACCTCACCTGACACCAAGCAGTCATTGAACATGGTTGTCAGTTTCGGGTGGAGGGATGTTAAATTTTTAATCCAATACCCCTGCACACCATCTGGGCCTGGTGATTTCCAATTGGTTAGTTTTTTGGCCTGCCCCTTAAGAGTTTCAACTGTGATACTCAAATCAGTTTGTTGGTGTGCCTGCACACCGATCTCCCTCTGTACTGTCTCAATCCACCCTGCCTGGTCATTATGTCTAACATCCTGCTCCCATATTCCTCTCCAGATGTTTTAGTTTGTTCCGCCTCAGGGATCAAGTCGTTGCCTCTTTCTTTCCCCTCAAGCTGTCCAAACAGCATCTTCTGGTTGTTGTCGAACATGCGGTTCTGTTTATACTGACTGACTCTGTTCTCGTATCGCCTGATTTTTGCACTCTTTGCTACAATGCGTTGCTTCAGTTCCTCTATGATAATATTTAGCTTTTTCCCCCTAGTTTTGTACTTTATTTCCAGTCTATTTTTAGTGCCTATGTTTTTTAGTGTCCCATTCAGTAGTGACTCAAGCTTTCCAATGTCATTTCTCATTTCCCTGATTTGACCATTCAATCGCTTCTTCCACCAAGGTTCTGATCTTTATTGTTTGTTGTTTCCTCTCGCTTTTATGCCAAGTAATTTCCTCACCGCATTTGCTGTTGCTTTGAGGATATTGTTGCACTGGTGAAGGCTCCTCGCCTCAAGGTATGGGATGACTTTGTTTACCTTAGCTGTTGTTTCTTTTAACTTTTTCCTGTCTACAAATCTTAGGTTCATAGGTCTCCCACTATCATTGTTCAATTCATCTACCACTAAATGTAGGATGTCAACCGAATCTTGTCCTAGCCCGTCAGCATTCATCTACTCAGTGGCCGTATCTGTGTTCCAGGTATTATTTATCTCAGTATTCAGATCATTGTCTGCTTCGGGTGGTTCCTCCGTTCTCTCGACCTCTTCACCTTCATTTCCCACTGGCTCGTTTGCCTGGCATACTCCACCCTCCATCTCCAAGCTAATCTCTCTGCTCAGTTCCTCCAGTTCCAGCTCGCTTATCCACCCATTAGTTCTTATTACCCGAGCCTGCCCGGCCAATTTTTGTTCATCTAATATAAATAGACCAATCTCGTTCCAGATGTTATGCATCTGTCTCCTTTAGCCCCTCTCCTTGGGGTTACTTTTCAGGTAACATTGCATAACAGTTCTATTCAATTCTTTCGTCCAGTTGGTTCTGGTCCCTTTCCTTTTTCTTCTTCCTCCGACACCAGCAGTATTTAGTTGACAGCCAGGTTGCTGCTGCTGAGCCAGGGAGCACCTGTTGGGTGAGAGTCTGTCACATGTCGTTCTAGTCTCCATTTCACCGTTATTCGAACTGTTTAGGTTCGATATTTAAACACTCTTATCGAGGATTGGCGAATGTATAGTTACATAACCATCTGTGGATTCACCGTCTCCGGTGGTTGCGCCGCTCCACTTGGCTCTTGTGTGGCATTATCACCACGCTGTAGACGAACACAAATAAACAAACAAACACACAGGCAGAAAAAACCCCAAAAATGAATAAGCATAAGTTTCATTGTAATGTTGTGTTCGAATGTCTGACTTAGCTTTTCCCTTCTCTTCTCTGTCCGTCCGCTTGTTTCTCTCTTCATTCTTATTTTCTTTACGTTTTTTTTTGTTTTTGTTTTTCTCTGTTTGTTTTTCTCTTTTTTGTTTGCTGTTGTTGCTGTGCTGCTTTGGTTTTGATGTTTGTTTTTTCTTTTTTCTTTTGAGTCTATCTATATATTTTGATGCCTTCCTCTTTTTTAGTAGGAATTCTATAATGTGGTGGCAGCAACTAGCAGGAAGCAATGGGAAAGAATAGCGGCGGTAGCGTTACTGAGACAGTGGTGGTGGTGATGTCGATACTGAGGCAGTGGTGGTGGTGATGTGGTCGTATTACTGTAGTGATGGTGTTGTAGCGGTGGTGGCAATGAATGAGTGGTGCCGGCGGTGGTGGGATAGTGGTAGTAATGATGGCAGTGGTAGTGGTGATGTGGTCGTATTCTGTAGTGATGGTGGTGTTGTAGCGGTGGTAGCAATGAAGGAGTGGTGGCGGCGGTGATGGGATAGTGGTAGTAATGATGGATGGGCGGCGTTGTCGTTACTAATGTCCGTTCGGTGAATCTATGGGGTTAAACATTTTGTTAAAACTTGGGACAATAATAATAGTATTTATTATTATCATTATTATGTTGAGATTGGTTGTGGTGAAATTGCCGTTATCTGGCTGTTGTGTTTAGTGTACACAGATAGGTGATGGGGTAGGTGGTGTATCTAGTTTCTGGTGTTGGTGAGATTGGTGTTGTTTGGCTGTTCTATATAGTGTAGACAGAGGAGGGGGGTGGGTTCCTCTTCTTCCATTTATAGCCATTTTCTTTTTTGAATATACAATGTACAATACAAAGTTGAATATTTGAATATTTGAGCCTTATAACAATATATTTTGGGTCCGAATTTTTTTGGTGCTCAAGCCGGATGCTTTACGTAGCATTTGTACTAAGAGATGTTATTTCACAAATGATTTAAATATGTTAAAAATTCAAAACTTACGGGAGCGATTTCATGACCTTCTACCACCTCGTTCTTCTTCTTCTTCTTCTTCTTCTTCTTCTTCTTCTTCTTCTTCTTCTTCTTCTTCTTCTTCTTCTTCTTCTTCTTCTTCTTATTCTTATTATTATTATTACAGTTGCATTTATCTTGCTTTATGTTCATACGAGTTATCACCAAGTCACAACCAGTGACCTCAAGAGACAACAAGGTCCGCCATGTTCAAGAAAGAACATACATATTCACACATGCATCTTTAGTGTTTAGACTTGTGATGTACTTATATTGACAGAATCTTCCTTAGTATATGGGCAGTTCCCATTAGTACTATCTTTTGTATTTCTCCTATACGCGGGTTTCCTGGGATTTGCGATAAGTAATCATTAGACCCCTTAGGTATCATTCCCAGAGCGCCTACAACCACTGGTATTGTTTTAGTTCTCAATTTCCACATTTTTCCAATTTCTATCTCCAGGTCCTTATACTTGCTCAATTTTTCAAATGTTTTTATAGATACATTCTTGTCTATTGGAACAGACATATCAATTAGCAGGCATACCCTCTTTTGAAAGTCTTTCAATATTATATCAGGTCTGTTTGCATCTATTTTTCGGTCTGTTTGGATGCTAAAGTTCCACAAGATTGAGATGTGATCTTTTTCAAGTATGGGAGGTGGTTGATGCTCCCACCAATTCTTTTGATGGGCAGGTCAAAATGCTTACACATTATCCAATGTATGTATTGTGCAGCTCTGTCATGCCTGTTTAGGTATTCGGTTGGAGCTATAGGACTGCACATTGAAATTATATGGTCAATGGTCTCTGGTTGTTTTTTGCATACACGGCATAATGGGCTGTACCCATTTTTTATTATGTTGGCTTGGTAATTTTTTGTTGGCAGACACTGATCTTGTGCCAATATAATCAGTCCTTCAGTCCTTCAGTCTCCGATTTCAGTCAAGAGGATGCCAACCACTGATGGGTTAAAGTTTTGTCAACATCAGGATTGTTAGCTCGCTCTGGGTATTTTCCATACAGAGGCTTTTCTTGCCATTTCTTAGCCAGTTTCTGTAGCAGTTCTTTCTTTGCAGTTACTTTTACCTGCTTTGCTTTTTCTGTGTTTTCCATTTCAGCAGTAAATGGGGCTTCTGAAATTTGTAGTCCATTACTGTATCTTTGTGCATCTTTTGTAATGGAATATGATCTTTTGATGCTTTCGTGTTTCAAAACGAGTTTGATCATCCAATCATGTGATTCCCTTAGATATGTAGATAAACCAATTGTTGCAGTTTTCAACGCAATGTCTAACTGGATTAACCCACGTCCTCCTTCTTTCCTAGGGAGATATATTCTATCTATATCTGCCTTAGGGTGATGTATTCTGTGCATGGTTAAGAATTTTCGAATTTTTGTATCGCGCCTACGGATCTCTGTGCTTGACCAGTTGATGACATTGTAACTGTAGGTTACTACTGGTATGGCAAGCGTGTTTATGGCATCGATCCTATTCCTTGCATTCAATTCCGTTCTTAAGATTGCTCTTACTCTGCGGTAACATTCCTTCCTTATCCTTTCCCTCATTGTCGAGTGCTTGATTCCGTCTCCTTCACAAACACCTAGATATTTGTAAGTTTTTTCTTGATCAAGTTCTCTTATCACGTTCCGCCGATCAAGATTAATGTCTGAACTCTTCAGCAGCTTTCCTCTGGTGAACGTTGCTTTGGCGCATTTATCTAGTCCAAACTCCATTTTAATGTCATCACTGAACTGCTTCACAGTGGATAATAGCCCTTGCAATTGTTCATCATTTTTTGCAAATAGTTTCAGGTCATCCATGTAGAACAGGTGATTAATGGTTTTGTCATAGACTTTATATCCATGTTTTGTTTCATTGAGCATTTTACTTAATGGTATAAGTGCGATGCAGAATAAATGCGGTGATAAAGACTCACCCTGAAAAATTCCACAATTAATATTAACTTCTCTAGCTTCCAGTGATTTTGTTTCACTATTCAAAAGGAGTGTCGTTTTCCATGTCTTCATACTGAATGACAAAAACCTCCTGACAACGGGGGATATTTTGAAAATCTCTAAACATTTTTCAATCCAACTGTGTGGCAAACTATCAAATGCTTTTTTATAATCTATCCAAGCAATCGATAGATTTTTGTGTCTATTATGACAATCTTCCAGTATCATTTTGTTAACCAGAAGCTGATCCTTACAGCCATATGAGCCTCGTTTACACCCTTTCTGCTCAATGGGAAATAGGTCATTTGTTATCAGGTGGTCATATGTGTATTCAGTTAGGACTGATGTTAAAATTTTATACATTGTGGTCAAGCAAGTTATCGGTCTGTAATTTTTGGGATTGTTTGTCTCATCATTCTTCGGAAGCAGGAATGTAATGCCGTTAACTAGCCATGAAGGTATCTTTTCTGGCTCCTTAACTATTTCATTGTAAAGTTGGGCTAACAGCTCATGAGACTCTGTGAAGGCATTTATCCAAAAGTTTTGTATTTTGTCTTTTCCTGGGGATTTCCATTTGCTGGTTTTTCTTAGAGCCAAGCGCAACTGTTCAACTGTTATATTTTCCCATGTTTGTTCCTCAAGGTGAGCTGTATGTTTCATTTGTCTGTCTATCCATGGGGCATGTATGTTATGAACTTTTTCTTCGGCCCAGATCTTTTCCCAGAATTCTTGCACTTCCTCCTTGGGTGGTATTGATTTAGCAGTTATTGTTGACTTACCAATTTTTCTGTAGAAGTTTCTTTGGTTGTTTTTGAACATATTATTGTCCTTATAGAATCTAGATCGTTTTTCAAAGCGCCTTATACAGGCAGCTTTGGCCGACACTTTTTGCTTGATTATTTCTATCAGCATGTCTATGTCACATGTTGATTTTATACTGTACTTTTTTTTCAATTTTCTAAGTTTAGTTTGTTTAACATGTTCACCTACTTTATAGTTTGTTAAAATTTCTATGTCAGATCGGAGAAGGTTTATTTGGCGATTGATGTTCTCTTGCCAAGTAGGTTTCTTGTGGGAATTCCTTTGTTTTTTCATCTTCACTCCACATAAGTGAGTGGTGACTTTAGCCGATGCATAATAGAGGTGATTTAAATCAGTAATGTTTAGTTTGTTTGTGATGATAATGTTTTTGAGAATTATGTTAGTCTTGTGTATTATCTTTTGGTTCTGTTTGGAGTTCTGGATCTTAGGGAGGGTGTCTCGTTGCCCCATGTCAGATTCTTTCATTTTCATCCATTCGATCATAATTTCATCCTTCAAGTTGGCAAGTTCATTCTCATTCATTTCTTTATCATTTACGATCTCATTTTCATTTGGAGTTTCATCCTGAGCATGCACTCCCTCCACTTTTTCGATCCTTTCTTTAATTTGTTCTGTTGCCAGTGATTCCGCCCCAACCCTGGGATTCGAAGTGTTACAGTTTACCTCGTTTTCACTGACACATGTTTCATTTTCCCTTCGCTGACTTTGTGCTAATAGCTTGATCTGATCAATTTCTATATCAGTTAGTAACTTTTTTCTTACAATATTTCTTCGTATATTGGCTAGTTTGTTACTGTCAATATAGCCTCTGTTTTCGGGATGTTTATTTTTCCAGTTGATATATGTCTGTTCTGTATTCGATGTATTTGATGGGTAGTACATGGCAGTGTAGAAAGCCTCAAGGACTTCTTTATTATCTTCCCTTGACCATTTTTCTCTCTTTTTCTTTGGATTTCTTGGTGGTGAGCATGGAGGGCCAACAGTAGGAGTATTCCGGTATGGGAGGTCTCCAGCTCCGAAGTGATGGGAAGGTTTGAACCATTAGCTGATTTTTCGACCCCAGTCTGGTTCCTCTCTGAGGGACGCGGCCCTTTTTTACCCGGGTGACGGCCGATCCGGTATGAGATTTTATCATTAGACATTTACTTTATTTTGTCGCGTTTTATCCTTATCCGCCAAGGGGTAATCATTTCGTGTTACCACTTCTAGAACGAGTGTCAACCAAGACTAGAGGGGTCGTTCTCCCCTAGAGACACGGCTATTCCCCGCCGGCCGCCATCCCGGTATTTCTTGGTCACGGGGTTTTCTTTTTGTTGTTTTTTTAAATTGTTATTATCATGAGTGGTTCCTTAATGTGAGCATTGCGTGGCTTAAGAATGAAATTATTAATAATTGTCTCCACTCCAGGCACAAGGCCAGCAATCACCCAGTGCATTACAATAATATAATATACTTTTTGTTGTAGTTGGCTGTTATTGTTGTTGGCTATGTCGGTGGTGGTGCCGGGGCTTTTTATATTGTTGGTGAGGAAGGGGTGAGCCAGCAGTCCCATAGTTGTTGATGTTGACGTTTGGCCGGTGGCCAGGTCACTAAGTCAATCTATTTATATCTTTTGCTAGCCTCTCCCTTGTCTAGTGATACCGCCACCTTCCCCTCTCTCTCTCAAGTTAACAGGGGAATAGTGGTGGTAGCATTGAAGGAGTGGTGGCGGCGACGATGGGATAGTGGTAGCAATGATGGATGGGGTGGGGTGGTGGCAGCGGTGGCGTTGTGGTTACTGATATGTAGTATCTATGAGTTTGTGTTCGTATGTTTAATATATATTTTTATTATATTTTGTGTTGACATATTCCCGTAAAATTGGAATTAAACATTTTTTTGTAAAATTTGAGACAATAATAATAGTAATTCTATAATAGTAATTCTATAATGTGGTGGCAGCAGCCAGCGGGGTGATGTGGGAGACAGTAGCGGCGGTATCGATACTGAGACAGTGGTGGTGGTGATGTCGATACCGAGGCAGTGGTGGTGGTGATGTGATCGTATTACTGTAGTGATGGTGTTGTAGCGGTGGTAGCAATGAAGGAGTGGTGGCGGCGGTGATGGGGTAGTGGTGGTAATGATGGCAGTAGTGAGTGGTGGTGGTGAAATTGCCGTTATCTGGCTGTTGTGTTTAGTGTACACAGAGAGGTGATGGGGTAGGTGTATCTAGTTTCTGGTGTTGGTGAGATTGGTGTTGTTTGGCTGTTCTATATAGCGTAGACAGAGGAGGGGGGATCAGCGGCTTTTAGACTCACCTGATTAATGAAACAATTGTTAATACTGTAAATAAACCCTTTTTGTAGAGCCGACCATGTTATTCTTCACTCTTTTACTATTATTACTCCGAGAACCACATGCCTAGGAACTGTCTTAAACTGACCACCAGTCTACGGAAACTTCGTGATAACTATCCTCAACACAGAGTACTCACAACCCTAACTGGATTACTTTAAATGATACTTTGTTATCCTATATAATTATATATATATATATATATATATATATATATATATATATATATATATATATATATATATATATATATATATATAATATATATATATAGGATAACATAATAATAATAATAATAATAATAATAATAATAATAATGATAATAATAATAATAATAATAATAATTTCACCACCAACACCACCGCCACCATCACCACTACCACGCCCAAAACTCTAGTCAGGTTACCTCAACTTCTATTTCTACTTCAAATTCAACACCATCACTACAGTACTAAGATCACATCACCAGCACCACTGCCTCATTACCGCTACCGCCGCTATTCTCTCGCACTACCTCCTGCTAAGTACTACTAGCACAGCACCACCACCACCACCACCACCACCACCACCACCACCACCACCACTGCCTCATTATCGCTACCGGCGCTATTCTCTCCCACTACCTCCTGCTAAGACATGCATCGTAGTGTCCCCACTAAAAGAGGAAGGCATCAAAATATATAAATAGACTGATTTGATGACCCGGTCAAAAAATCAAAAAACTAAAAATCAAAATCAAAACACCACAGCAGCAACGAAAAACGTAAAGAAAAGAAAAATGAAAAAAAAACAAACAGACAGACAGAGAAGGAAAATAAAAAACTAAGTCAGACATTCAAACATTACATTACAATGAAACTTATGCTTATTCTTTTTTTTTGGGGGGGGGGGGGGGGGGGTTGCCTATTTGTTTGTTTATTTATCTTCGTCTACAGAGTGATAGTGCCACACTAAAATCACCGGGGGTGATGAAGTCACCGGTGGTTATGTAACCATACATTCACCAATCCTCGATAAGAGTGTTTAAATGTCGAACCTAAACAGTTCGAATAACGGTGAAGTGGAGACTGGAATGTCGTGTGACAGACTCTCACCCAGCAGGAGCTCCCTGGCTCAGCAGCAGGGACCTGGCTGTCAACCAAATACTGCTGGTGTCGGAGGAAGAAGAAGAAGGAAAGGGACCAGAACCAACTGGACGAAAGAATTGAATAGAACCATTATGCAATGTTACCTGAATAGTAACCCCAAGGAGAAAGGCTATAGGAAACGGATGCATAACATTTGGAACGAGATTGGTCTATTTAAATTAGATGAACAAAAATTGGCCGGGCAGGCTCGGATAATAAGAACTAATGGGTGGATAAGCGAGCTGGAACTGGATGAACTGAGCAGAGAGATTAGGTTGGAAATGGAAAGTGGAGTATGCTAGGCAAACGAGCCAGTGGGAAATGAAGGTGAAGAGCTTGAGAGAACGTAGGAACCATCCGAAGCAGACAATGATCTGAATGCTGAAATAAATAATAGCTGGAACAAAGATACGGCCATTGAGGAGATGAATGCTGACGGGCTAGGACAAGATTTGGTTGATATCCTAAACTTAGTGGTAGATGAATTGAACAATGATAGTGGCAAACCTATGAACCTAAGATTTGTAGACAGGAAAAAGTTAAAAGAAACAACAGCTAAGGTAAACAAAGTCATCCCATACTTTGAGGCGAGGAGCCTTCACCAGTGCAACAATATCCTCAAAGCAACAGCAAATGCGGTGAGGAAATTACTTGGCATAAAAGCGAGAGGAAACAACAAACAAGAAAGATCAGAACCTTGGTGGAAGAAACGATTGAATGGTCAAATCAGGGAAATGAGAAATGATATTGGAAAGCTTGAGTCCCTACTGAATGGGACACTAAAAAACATAGACACTAAAAATAGACTGGAAATAAAGTACACAACTAGGAGGAAAAAGCTAAATATTATCATAGAGGAACTGAAGCAACGCATTGTAGCAAAGAGTGCAAAAATCAGGCGATACGAGAGCAGAGTCAGTCAGTATAGTCAGAACTGGTTGTTGTCAAACATGCGGTTCTTTCTATACTCTTTGACAACAACCAGAAAATGCTGTTTGGACAGCTTGAAGGGAAAGAAAGAGGCAACGACTTGATCCCTGAGGCGGAACAAACTAAGACATTCTGGAGAGGAATATAGGAGTAGGATGTTAAACATAATGACCAGGCAGTGTGGATTGAGACAGTACAAAAGAAGATTAGTGAACAGGCACACCAACAAACTGATTTGAGTATCACAGTTGAAACACTTAAGGGGCAGGCCAAAAAACTAACCAACTGGAAATCACCAGCCCCAGGTACCAACAGGTGAGATGATAAAGGAAATTGACACTGAAGAAGGATACAAGTATTTGGGGGTTCGGAGAGTAAGGAGCGTATTAAAGTCACATCTGAACAGTAGGAAGGCCATAAGTGCAGTAAATTCCCGAGCTGTGTCTATTATTAGGTACAGTGCGGGAATTCTGAGATGGAATGTTGCTGAACAAAAAGAAATGGATAGGAAGACTAGGAAGCTATTGACTATCTACAACATGTTCCACAAGAGTAGTGATGTCGATAGAATCTACTTAAGGAGATCTGAAGGCGGAAGAGGTCTTATCAGCATAGAGGACTGTGTTCAGATGGAGAAAAACAACCTACACAAATACGTGACTGATAGTAAGGAGCCAATGCTCAGAATTGTACTGAAGGAGAGGACAATAGACCAGGGGATGTCCAAGGAGGAAATAACAACAAGGAGAAAGAGCAGCCTTCATGAAAAATCCCTTCATAGTACCTTATTTAAGAAAACTGAATTCAGAGATCCACAGACATGGAACTAGTTGAAAAGAGGAGACCTTAAAAAGGCTACAGAAGGAATGCTAATGGCTGCGCAAGAGCAGGCCCTCAAAGCGAAGTGGTTGAAACACCATATTTACAAGGAGGAGGCTAGCCCACTGTGCAGGATCTGTGGAGAGAGGGAGGAGACTGTGGCTCACATTGTATCCGAGTGTAAACACCTAGCCCAGACTCACTATAAAGGCTGGAGACATAATATGATGGGCAGGGTGATCCACTAGCACCTATGCAAAGTAAACAATTTACCACATTCTGAGAAGTGGTATGAGCACAAGCCAGAGTGGGTGATAGAAAACGATCAGGTGAAGGTGCTGGGGATTTTAGGATACAGACGGACAAGAAACTGGAACACAATAGACTTGACCTGGTGGTTTTGGACAAGGAAAAAAAATCCTGTCTGATTGTGGATGTGGCCTGCCCATTCGACACGAGAGTGCAAGAGAAGGAGAGGGAGAAAATTAACCGATACCAGGACTTAAAGTGGGAGGTAAAAAGGATTTGGAACTTCCATGAAGTTAAAGTGGTCCCGATTGTCATAGGCGCACTAGGTACTATCTCAAAAAGTTTCCAGGGATGGTTAAAGAAAATTGGCCCCTCCCCGCTTTTTTGAACCCTTCAAAAGGCATGCCTGCTGGGAGCAGCAAGAACCCTCCGATACGTCCTGAATATCTGAGGGTGCAGGTAGTGGCTTGATATTCATTTCAACAAACTTTCCAGTTAACTAACATCAATGACTGAGACTCAAAGAACAATAATAATAATAATAATAATTTATTCTGCATCGCACTTATACGTAAAATGCTCAATGAAACAAAACATGGGTATAAAGTCTATGACAAAACCATTAATCACTTGATCTACATGGATGACCTGAAACTATTTTCCAAAAATGACGAAATATTGCAAGGGCTATTATCCACTGTGGAGCAGTTCAGTGATGACATTAAAATGGAGTTTGGACTAGATAAATGCTCCAAAGCAACGTTCACCAGAGGAAAGTTGCTGAAAAATTCAGACATTAATCTTGATCGGGGGAATGTGATAAGAGAACTTGATCAAGGGGAAACTTACAAATATCTAGGTGTTTGTGAAGGAGACGGAATCAAGCACTCGACAATGAGGGAAAGGATAAGGAAGGAATGTTACCGCAGAGTAAGAGCAATCTTAAGAACGGAATTGAATGCAAGGAATAGGATCGATGCCATAAACACGCTTGCCACACCAGTAGTAACCTACAGTTACAATGTCATCAACTGGTGAAGCACAGAGATCCGTAGGCTCGATACAAAAATTAGAAAATTCTTAACCATGCACAGAATGCATCACCCTAAGGCAGATACAGATAGAATATATTTCCCTAGGAAAGAAGGAGGACGTGGGTTAATCCAGTTAAATATTGCGTTGAAAACTACAACAATTGGATTATCTACATATCTAAGGGAATCACATGATTGGATGATCAACTCGTTTTGAAACACGAAAGAATCAAAAGATCTTACTCCATTACAAAAGATTCACAAAGATACAGTAATGGACTACAAATTTCAGAAGTTCCATTTACTGTTGAAATGAAAAACACAGAAAAAGCAAAGCAGGTAAAAGTAACTGCAAAGAAAGGACTGCTACAGAAACTGGCTAAGAAATGGCAAGAAAAGCCTCTGTATGGAAAATACCCAGAAAGAGTTAACAATCCTGATGTTGACAAAACTTTAACCCATCAGTGGTTGGCATCCTCTGGACTGAAATCGGAGACTGAAGGACTGATTATATCAGCACAAGATCAGTGTTTGCCAACAAAATATTACCAAGCCAACATAATAAAAAATGGATGCAACACATTATGCCGTGTATGTAAAAAACAACCAGAGACCATTGATCATATAATTTCAATGTGCAGTCCTCTAGCTCCAACCGAATACCTAAACAGGCATGACAGAGCTGCACAATACATACATTGGATAATGTGTAAGCATTTTGATCTGCCCCATCAAAAGAATTGGTGGGAGCATCAACCACCTCCCGGACTTGAAAAAGATCACATCTCAATCTTAAGCATCCAAACAGACCGAAAAATAGATGCAAATAGACCTGATATAATACCGAAGGACTTTTAAAAAGGGTATGCCTGCTAATTGATATCTCCGTTCCAAGGGTGGCATACGGCCCATTGCTGTGGGCAATGTCTTCCGGAGGCTGGCTGCCAAGGTGATCTGCAAGTCCGTCACACACGAACTGGGTGAGGAGTTTAGTCCGGTGTAACTGGGTGTCTGCGTGTCCGGTGGCTGTGAAGGAGCCGCTCATGCAATTAGGCAGTTCTTCAGCAGCTGTCCATCGGTACCGGCATCCAGGGACTCCAGGCACCTCATTGTCAAGCTTGACATGAGGAATGCCTTTAACTCTTTACGCCGGGATCATCTGCTCGAGGCCTGCCTCAGCCGAGCCCCCTCTGCCTACCTGTCATATGGAGACCCGAGCATGCTTCTAGCTGCTGATACGGTCATACCCTCAGCTACTGGGGTCCAACAAGGCGACCCTTTCGGACCCCTCCTGTTCGCCCTTGGTATTGACCACATCGCCCGGAGTATCATGGTCCCTCTCAACGTTTGGTATCTGGATGATGCTACGTTGGGCGGGCCCGTACGGACGGTCTGCTATGAACTTCAATCGGTGATTCCTGCCCTGGCGGGAATCGGTCTCCGGGTCAACTCGGCCAAGTCGGAGGTGGTGAACGTCAGCCTCGATGCTGCGAACTTTGCAGCCTCCGTCTTGGACGTGCGGTCCATTCTCCGCCAGGTTCTGGTGACCCCAAAGAGGATATCCTCATCCTCGGGTCACCGATCCACCCGCCCGCCATCCGCTCCACCATCAGGTCCAGGCTTCAACTATTCCAGACTCTCACGAGCCGACTGGGCTTGATTGAAGGCCACTCAGCTCTCTTTCTGCCGAGGAACTGCTTTGCCATGCCGAAGCTCCTCTATACACTCCGCAGCGCTCCATGCTACACCCAGACATCTCTCCCCGCTGACCTCGAGACTTGTATCCGAGCAGCAGCAGAGGGGATATGCAACGTCAAGTTTGACGACATAGGGTGGCAACAGGCCACTTTACCGGTCAGGTATGGCGGTCTTGGCCTCCGGTCCCCGATCTCACTAGCTTTGCCGGCGTATCTTTCGTCGGTAACCTCGTGCCGCGCCCTCGTCAGCAGGGTTCTTCAAAACACAACAGAACCCTCTGTGTTCAGAGAACGTGAGGCCGCCTGTGAGACGTGGGACCGGCTGGGACTTAGCCCAGTAGACGTCCCTCCTCCTTCTCCCCCTGTTGACGTCAAGTCCCCCCAACGCACTTGGGATGCCATCCAGTGCAGCCGTGCCTCCGACATGTTCACGCGCCAGCTTAACCAGCACCGCCTTGCTTGTTTTCGTGCGGCCTCCAAACCCCACAGTGGTGCCTGTCTCCATGCCCTGCCCTCCTTCTCCACTGGCACGCAGCTAGACAACCATAGCCGGCGAATCGGCGTTTCCCTGAAGCTCGGCCTACGGATCTGCCAGCCACACCAATGTCGCTGCGGTTCCACCGTGGACTCTTTCGGCCTCCACCCGCTTTTCTGTCGCCACAGTGCCGGCTGCATTCCACGCCATACTGCCCTCAACGAGGTCATTAAGCATGGCTTGGACTCTGCAGGCTTCCCTTCCCAGCTCGAGCCGGTGGGGCTAGATCGAGGGGACGGCAAAAGGCCAGATGGCATGATCATCTTCCCGTTCCGCGGTGGCAAACCCCTCGTCTGGGATGCCACTTGCACTGACACTTTCTGCAGCCGCAACCTGGTGCAGTCTGCGACTAACCCAGGTTCTGCTGCATGTCGGGCTGAGGGGGCCAAACTCCTCAAATACCGGTCGCTCTGCGACAGGTTTGCGGTCGTTCCCCTGGCAGTGGAGACTTCTGGTGTCCTCGGCCCCAGGGCTACCTCCTTACTCACCACCATAGGCGCCGAGCTGGCCAGCCGCAGGTGTGAGCCCCGCGAGTTGGAGTGGCTTTTCCAGCGCGTCTCCCTTGCCGTACTCCGGGGAAACGCCTTCTCCATTCTGTCGGCCGGGGCTGTGGGGGGGGGGGGCATCGCGTACGAATACATTAGTTAAATACTATTCTTTCATCTGATATATCTCTAGATACAACAGTAGCAGCATATAACCACATCAAACACATAGACAAGAATGTATCTTTAAAAACATTTGAAAAATTGAGCACGTATAAGGACCTGGAGATAGAAATTGGAAAAATGTGGAAATTGAGAACTAAAACAATACCAGTGGTTGTAGGCGCTCTAGGAATGATACCCAAGGGGTCTAATGATTACTTATCGCAAATCCAAGGAAACCCGCGTTTAAGTGTCTGCCAACAAAAAATGACCAAGTCAACATTATAAAAAAAGGATGTCACCCATTATGCCGTGTATATAAAACTCGTATATATATAATATACGAACAAAGGAATAAAGGAACAAAGAATCAGTGTTGAATCATAACATATTTAATAACATATTACATATGTTTCACTATCGATCAGTTCGTGAAACGATCTATTACTGATCAAATCTGACTCTGGGATCGAAAGATCCTCAGATAAGCCTCCGTATGTAAACTCGTCTGTGCACCTATACACACACGCGCGCACACACACACACACACACACACACACACACACACACACATATATATATATATATATGCCTGAACACAAAGGTAACTAGTTTACAGCTGGATGTGAACATTGGACATAAAGAGCCAGAACAAATGTTACAAGCCACTCTAACAACTGTGTCAGTTTTCCTCCATCGACTGTTACTTTATATTATCAGTCCCGAGATTGTTCGGGATTTGAACTGAGAGTACCGGAGGCCGGAACAAATAATATGAGATATTTCATCTAACGATCGTATGAGTCTACCATTTCACCGTAGTCGGACTGACAAAAGAGACTGAGTATTGGACACAATAGTGTCTTTTGTTGCTTTACTTTTCTTATCGGCTTTGATTTCACCCTTCATCTTTCTCAGATCGATAAAATAAATGACTGATCAAGCAGAAGAATCGATGTCATCAAATGTATTTATTCCCTTCTAAATGTGTGGTATTGTGTCTATGACAGACATCAATATTCTATTCACAGCTGTATTTGCTAGATCAGTAACTTCATATAATTCAATGTATATGTGTGTGTATCTATGCATGTAATATTCATCTCTCTCTCTCTCTCTCTCTCTCTCTCTCTCTCTCTCTCTCTCTCTCTCTCTCTCTCTCTCTCTCTCTCTCTCTCTCTCTCTCTCTCTCTCTCTTTCTTTCTTTCTCTCTCGCTCTCTCTCTCTCCGTCTCTCTCTCTCTCTCTCTCTCTCTCTCTCTCTCTCTCTCTCTCTCTCTCTCTCTCTCTCTCTCTCTCTCTCTATATATATATATATATATATATATATATATATATATATATATATATATATATATATATATATATATACATATATATAAGAAGAAATTAAAAGATCGTTAAAAAAGTTCCATGTATTTTATTATGCCCATTTCAAAAACAAATATCATCCTGGGACGATATTAGCTCTGACAGTTGGCAGGTGAACAGTGAGCTGTACTGATGAAGGGTGATACCCAGAAACATTAGTGTCTGCGGTTCTGTTCGCATGCCAACACAAGAGCAAGAATGAAGTGTTCATTCTTCTGACATGGCTATAAAATTGAGGCTTGTTTGCAAAATTGCAAACGAATCGAATGTTATAAATATTCGAAAAACTCAGATTACATTTATTGTAATCAGCCATGTAGAGCCAAATTTTCTGTATATATATATATATATATATATATATATATATATACTTTCACTCGTGTAGGACACCTCGTTTTTTTTTCATTTTGTAAAGAAACCTCACTTTCTAATATATATATGCAGTATATATATATATATATATATATATATATATATATATATATATATATATATATATATACGGGGTAACAAATTATTGTTATAGGTAGTCCACTTAAGTGTAGTCCAGTTATGGTACTCCGGGTAGTGGATGATATCAACGTTTGGCTAAGTTTGACTCAACAAGGCGTTTCCATAGTGATATTACGAGTACGCTGTAATTCCTATGTTGTAAACACTTGGAGTAATGATAAATCAGGAAAGAAGAGTGACACGGTTTGCTATACAAAAAAGGTTTTTAATCTCATTGCTGACAATTGTTTCTCTGAACTGGTAGGTCTAGAGATCGCTACCCGCTTATTTTCACGTTATTCGATCACCAATACAAAGTTATAACCAGTCAATTCATCGGAGCTTGTGAGAATGAAAAGAATATACAGGCATGGCTACTATATATAGTAGTAATGGCATTCAATCAGAACAATAACAACAATACTAACAATGCTAGCAATAAATTATTTGAAATAATCACAACATCAATCTAGGTGGGAAGTATAGTATATTTACGATATTAGCGTGTAAAACTAGCTGACATGAGGCAGATGTATAAAATTGACATGTAAAAGCTGTCATGGCGTGTATTATATCTAGTGTAAAGATAAGCCGGTGGCTTTAAACAATATAGGTCTGGTGGCCGTAAGACTCATTTATTATCTGACAGATGAAGAATTTATCACTGTAGTGAGGATAGTAATATTTGTGTGGTCTATATTAGATGAAAGGGTTGTCTAGCTTTCTCACCATCAATATCATACATGTATAAGACAACATTAACAGAGTAGCAATATAATGGGCAAGTTAATACAGAGGTTAAGGAGGCAATATATATATATACATATACACAAACACATATATATATACATACACACATATACATATAAAGAGAAAACATACTGACTATAATTATAACAGGGGGAAGGTAAAGTTCTGTTGTCGTAGTATTTTGAAATGTTCTTGGATTTAGGTTCATGTGCTGACAGCAGCTGAGAAGAGATATATTTATGGGTTGATGATGTACTTACAGACATTAGTGTGGTATAGAACTAAGAAGGCTAGAATGTACTTAATGATTATATTTCTGTGGTGGTTCGTGCAGTGTAGTGGGTATCCTAAGTTGAAAGCTAAGTTACGTCGGTTCGATTCACGGAGGTTTAAATCTTGCGAATTTAGTGGCGATCCTGTGTCTGCAGAAGATTGATCTTTCTAACTTGTTGTTAAGTAGCCTTTTTACATTTCTAAGGATATACAGTAATTCGAGATCACATAGCCTACAGTGGGACATACCGGTACTGTAGGTCTTTGCGGCCGACAACCTCGACGAGTTGATACTAAGGGAACTTAAGGACAACAACACCAAATACAGTATCAACCGGTATGTCCCACTGTAGCATGTTTTCTCTTTATATGTATGTATATGTGTGTATGTATATATATATATATATGTTTGTGTGTATGTATATATATATATATATATATATATATATATATATATTGCCTCCTTAATCTCTGTATTAACTTGCCCATTATATTGCTACTCTGTTAATGTTGTCTTATACATGTATGTTATTGATGATGAGAAAACTAGACAACCCTTTCATCTAATATAGACCACACAAATATTACTATCCTCACTACAGTGATACATTCTTCATCTATCAGATAATAAATGAGTCTTACGGCCACCAGACCTATATTGTTTAAAGCCACCGGCTTATCTTTACACTAGATATAATACACCCCCATGACAGCTTTTACATGTCAATTTTATACATCTGCCTCATGTCAGCTAGTTTTACACGCTAATATCGTAAATATACTATACTTCCCACCTAGATTGATGTTGTGATTATTTCAAATAATTTATTGCTAGCATTGTTAGTATTGTTGTTGTTGTTCTGATTGAATGCCATTACTATTATATATAGTAGCCATGCCTGTATATTCTTTTCATTCTCACAAGCTCCGATGAATTGACTGGTTATAACTTTGTATTGGTGATCGAATAACGTGAAAATAAGCGGGTAGCGATCTCTAGACCTACCAGTTCAGAGAAACAATTGTCAGCAATGAGATTAAAAACCTTTTTTGTATAGCAAACCGTGTCACTCTTCTTTCCTGATATATATATATATATATATATATATATATATATATATATATATATATATATATATATATATAGTGACGAAACATAAGTCAATTGCATGAACTCATAATCCTTTATTTACTGCTATATATATTTCGATGATAGCCATTGAATGGCTATGACCTCATCAGGCAGTTAGTCAGTTCTTAGATATGTCAGCTCTGTGTTTATAGTGTTGATGGTATCAGAGCCTTGGGACATATATATATTAGAAAATGAGGTTTTTTTTACAAAATGAAAAAATACGAGATGTCCTACACGAGTGAAAGTATAAGGAAAAAAGATGAAATCGAAAATGCAGCTGGGTCCTTTTTAAAAATATTTATTTGGTTCATTTACCGGTTTCGCAGTCCTTGTGCTTTTCAAAAGTAGAATTGAGATGGAGCAGTTTTAGTTTTTCTCGCATATATATATATATATATATATATATACACCTTAAAGATTGTTACGTTTTTCAGATACAAGCACTACGTAAAACAATTGATATATCTAATGATTTTCTATACTTTTAATACCCGACATAAGTCTTTATTCTGATTTCCTGGACAAACCATAAGCTAGACATACGCTTAATAATATCAAGCACATTTCTACACATTATTGGATAATGCTTGAAATTTGTATTTATAAACCATAGTTGCATGTTAGATCTACTACAGGGACAGTATTTACGAGTACCTAAATCTAGAGTTATATATAAGAAATAACATATTGGATATGTATTTACTTTCATATTTAAATCTAAATCTTTGAACACGTCGACGAACACCTTTTTAACAGCATTCATTGTGTCATATTTCGTAAAATGAATTCTTACAATTAAGGTAAATACTCACCTCTCCATAACGGAATTTCTTTCAAAGTAAAACGAACATGTTTAACTACATTTGTCGAATTCATGTGTGACTTGATAATATGTACTATGTTTTCGCGATAGGATTTTAGGTACTCATGCATTTGGAGGCAGAAACAGGCTTTTTCTCGACCCAGATTTCGTTCATCTATCGGAACATTCAGAGTGTAACAGCTGGAAAGAGAGAGGGTGCACCAGAATTGCGCTGGTACTTTGGTTATTGATCCCGAAAGGTTGAAAGGCAAAGAGAACTTTGATTTGACCTCAGAGACAAGAAACAAATATCCAACGCTTTAACGACTCTGTCAAATCGACTTTCATGTACAATCTGATTAATTTATAATTATCAGCACCATCATACAATATCACACCATTATAAAGAGTACATCGTTTTTAGGTTTCACCCTAGAATACTATCATTAAATAGCGAATATTTCCTTAATAATAATCATGCCGAAATAATCAATTGGAATATATCGCTTTTAAGAAGAGATTTATATATATATATATATATATATATATATATATATATATATATAGAGAGAGAGAGAGAGAGAGAGAGAGAGAGAGAGACACATATATATATATATATATTACATTGTGAGGGGGGGGGGGTCATACGGGAATTGAAGTAACCCGTTAGGTCCGAAGGGTATTTTTTTCGTTTTTTTTTTATGATGCATGTATGTATATGTATGTGTGTGTATATGTGTGCATATGTGTGTGAGGATGTGTGTATGTATATTTTTGTATGTACGTTTACGTGTGTGTGTGTTTACGTGTGTATATATGTATGTACGTTTACGTGTATATATATATATATATATTATATATATATATATATATTATATATACGTGGCCTAGTGGTTAGAGAGCTGGATTCACAATTGTGAGGTTGTAATTTCGATTCCCGGGCCGGGCGATGCATTACGTCATTGAGGAGGATCCTTTTTTCCAGGAGCTGCGGCCGGTAGTATTAGCAATAGGAACAGTGAGAAATGCTATTAGATATTATCTATATACATAAATAACATTACAGATTGTTCACAATTCTTTCAGAATAACATTACAAATATAATGTCGTTCATAAACATAAATATAAACGCATATGAACAAATACAACCAAACATCACCAGGAACCTCACAAAACAACGCACCAAAACGCATGACCAGAGCGAGACAAAGAAAAAAGTGGAAACCAAACACAAAAACGAAAACGACAATCAATTCACTAATAAGTGCGACAATCGGCTGCACATCATATGGGTGAACAGAACACTTTGAGACAAGCCAACACGCTCGCAATGGAAGCATTGTTTCCTTGGTCCGATCTGAAGAGTTTCACATCAGATGGTAAGCGAATGAGGTTTATAAACCTATCGATTCGGATCAATTATATTTTAATTATTTTTTTATTTATATCTCCTCAGAAAATGTAGATACATAAACGACACTTAACCCATGAGGGACAAGTGCCCCCAGTATGCATATAAAATGTTATAAAGCAGTATACAGTGATTGAATCTACCGGATTAATATTAAAACATTTCAATTGGATTTTTTAAAAAAACAGAAAAAGAAAGAGCACAAAATTATAAAGGGAATGTAAGGAAAAAATTGAGAGTGAGCGGTATACTCTATACTTCTGATTAAGTGGTATAGCTCTGTTGCACCACGTTGACAACATGGCGGAGACGTTGCCTCCGAGAACAGCAGAACCCGCTAAATTAACCACACCCTCTAGAAAACGAATGTTGTATTGTGTGATATGAAACTTATATATTTGAATGACATGTGGCAGCAGATTGCATTGAAAAAAAAATATGAAGATAATATATTTTATAGATCATCATAAAATACTGTTCAATATTTTCATACTTATATATGTAAATATATAACACTAGCAGAATGGCCCGGCGTTGCTCGGGATTTGCTATAGGGTTCTTATATATTTGATATATATTTATCCTTATCGAACCTCGTGAAATAAATACGTTTGTTTATATTTTGTTATTGTGTATGCAAAAATATCTGTCCATGAATATATAATTATATATATATATATATTAAAATAACAGACTAAAGTTTAAGCAAAGAATCATTGCTTTCACCCTTAACGGGATATTCTACCTAAAAGCAGTATGCAGTACACTAAGACTAATTGATGTAATCTTTGGCCTTGTTTGTTTATATTTTGTTTTTGTGTATGCAAAAATATCTGTACACGAATATCTATATTAAAATAACATATTAATGTTTAAGCAAAGAATCGCTGCTTTCAACCTTAACGGGATCTTCTGAAACTAAAAAAATCAATCTGGAAAACAGGAAGACGATACTTTGGTTCGTGAAGACGTTCCCTGGCATAAGAATATATATACACACACACACTGATCGCGTCATAATGACGTAATGCAGACATCAGGCATACAGACAGATATTATGAAGGCGCGACGTCATATCTATGTATCTATCTAATAAGAGAAAGACTAAGAGAAAGAGAAAGAGATCGTTAAATCGCCTAATGCTAGGACATTGAAAATTTGAATTTTTTTTTGCTCAAAACACTTCCGGGGTCATATATAAAGTTTGAAAAAACCGGTTGGGTACTTCTCGAGCTTTAGGGAAACAGACACACAGACATCCTCTGTTTTATATATATAGATATAGGCGTGTCAATAGATTAAATTTAACTGATCTAGATGTGAGGTAAGGCATAGTAGAATTATAGGTTGTATTTATTGTTTTAAATAGTTGTATACAATGCATGAAATGGCTGGAAGAGATTTCGATTCGCAGGCCACGTTCATATTCAACTGGTCAACAAAAAAGATATTCATTTCATGGTTCTGGTATAATTTAGTATGATTCTAGGGTAATCAAGTGTGCAGAATCTGAATATGACAACGGTTAAGCTGTATCGGGTCTAGTTTTCGAGAACAAGCATATCAATGTTTATGACCCATAGCTATGTGGATCATATTACTTCATCCAATTGTATCCACTATATTTAGTTGTTAACTAATTTACACTTACTACTTTTGTTTTAGATCACAGAATTGTAACTATCCTCAGCTATTCTTGGATAATTCACAACAACTTTGACTAGTGGGAGAGATAGAACGCCGGAAATGTGTAAATGACTCGGACCGATTTTGCTATATTTGTGAACTCTTTACCCCAGAAAGCATAAATAAACCAATCACAAAAGCAGTTCGAGTAAACTACAAATGCTACTTCAAATGTCAATTAGGAGACCAGGACAAGAAATGGGCGCCTTATATAGTGTATAGTCATGTGTTAATAACCTAAGTGAATGGAAGAATGGGAAACGAAGCTCTGGTTTGTCATTTGCCGTACCAATGGTGTGGCGAGAACCAAAAGACCACAATAACGATTGCTACTTCTGCCATATAAACATCCAAGGAATAACTGTGAAGACACAAACTACACTTCAATACCCCGACATCTCGTCAGCAATCCGACCAGTACCTCACAGTGACGAATTACCTGTTTCAGTTCCACCTGCTGAACACGAGCTAATCTCTGATTCTGATTCCAGTAGCACCCCTATTGATGATTACTATCAAGACGAACATGAGACAAGTGAACCCAAACCATTTAACCAGGAAGCTCTTCACGATCTCATTAGAGACCTACATTTGTCTAAAGAAAAGGCAGAGCTCCTGGAATCAAGACTGAAGCAGCGAAACCTGCTGGAACCTGGCGTCCGCATTACAACCGCTCGTCATCGTCATAAACAACTTAATTAGTCTACTTCTAGGTCTTCAGACTGGTTACACAAAGCATATGTGTTTTCTATGTTTGTGGAATAGTAGAGCAGATGCGGAGCACTACATGAAGAAGGATTGGCCAACAAGACCAAAAGATTCACCCGGTAGATTCAACTGTCTGTACAAACCTCTCGTGGATCCAGAAAAAGTATTCCTCCCTCCATTACATCTCAAATTAGGCTTGGCCAAAAACTTTATTAAAAGCATGGATCATACGGGTAATGGGTTTCAGTACGTGTGTAAGAAATCGGATAGAGTGGTATCTGAAGCAAAGTTAAAAGCAGGGGTTTTGAATGGTCCTCAGAATCGTATGCTGGTTAATGATAGTGAGTTTACGAAAACACTAAACCCTTTGGAGACTAATGCATGGAAATCATTTGTAGATGTGACACAGAACTTTCTTGGAAACCACCGTGCAGACAACTATAAAGAAATTGTTGAAACCATGATACAAAATTATCGCGCTATGGGTTCAAGAATGTCGTTGAAGCTTTATTTCTTCCATTCTCATCTGGATTTCTTCCCAAGTAATCTAGGAGACATCAGTGATGAACATGGAGAGAGGTTTCACCAGGACATTGCCATAATGGAGAGTAGGTATCAGGGTCGGTTCAATCCCAACATGATGGGCGACTACTGCTGGACACTGCAACGTGAGGAGAGCCAGCAAAACA
>OZ024743.1:103128798-103143798 GCA_964016885.1 Eledone cirrhosa | reverse complement strand
GTGCAGTTTGGTCTAGCCGTATGGCGGAAAGTTTGTTACATACATACGGCCGTCAGCTTTATAGTATAGATAGTAGAGTATTACTGTTGAAAATATATAGTTTAGTATAGTATTAATGTTGAAAATATATAGTACAGTAGTACTGTTGAAAATATATAGTATAGTAACACTGTTGAAAATATATAGTATAGTATAGTTTTACTATTGAAAATATGTAGTATAGTATTACTGTTGAAAATATATAGTACAGTACTACGGTTGAAAATATATAGTATAGTATTACTGTTGAAAATATATAGTACAGTATTACTGTTGAAAATATGTACACGAATATATAATTATATATATATATATAATGGAAAAATTTGAACAGGGACAAAACAGAGAGGCAGTACAACAAATGTTTATTAATTTCACGCTCTTGAGAGTGGGGTGTTGGTGGGGGACGACGTTTCGGGCATAAGCCCTTCCTCAGGTGGGAAGTGTGTGGGAACAGAGTTCAAAGGGTGTGTAGGGGCGTGGAAGGAAAGACCAAGTGTGGGAAGGTGTGTAAAGTTCGGAGAAAGGTCACGGCGGATTAGATCGGGGTTGAGCCGGTAGTTAAGTTATGTTCCAAGGAATGGAAGCGGTGTGAGCGTCTATTATATATAATGGAAAAATTTGAACAGGGACAAAACAGAGAGGCAGTACAACAAATGTTTATTAATTTCACGCTCTTGAGAGTGGGGTGTTGGTGGGGGACGACGTTTCGGGCATAAGCCCTTCCTCAGGTGGGAAGTGTGTGGGAATTAATTAAAAGTTGGTTAGAAGCGAAGTCAATGCAGACAGGCAGACATACAGACAGAAATTATAAGCGCGCGACGTTGTAGCTATGTATCTATCTAAAAGGACAGAGTAAGAAAGAGAGAGGAATGGCGTATTATATATATATTACTAGCAGAATGGCCCGGCGTTGCTCGGCCTTCTAAACCTAGATTGGCATGTTTATCCCTCCTTTCTGAAACAGTACAGGGAAGTACGGAATACCTCAGCCTGGGGATGGTGTCTACATTTTGTGCTTAGGCAAATCATTCTCCATTAAGATTTTTCAAAAGCATGTAATTACGTTCCCTTTCTTTTTTGTTGTTGTTTTTGCTGTTGTTGGTGTGATAGCAGCCGTTGGTCGTACTACTAACACAGTCTCGTCCTTCTTCAGCCAATTGTGTATATCCCCTTCTGCCTCGTCTACCTAAACAATGATTGTAGCACCTCCCTGTACACAATGTTCCTTGTTTTTCCGTGTCCGGCATATGCAAAGAGATTTGTCTTGCTTCCCACTCTCGAGCAGCCAACGTATAGTTGCCCGTGTGAAAAACATGACTCTTCCAAAAGAAGACCAGCAACAGCTGGGATTTGTTGATAGACATTGCAAAGCTGACACGGTTCGGTGAATGGTTCATTGGTTGTCTGTTTCAAGTGCTCTTCTGGTGGCAGTACGTTCAGCGACCGTCGAATAGCAGATTCCACTGTCGATTCGTTTGCCTGCCTTGTTCTTTTTCTTGCCTCTTTCGCAGTATTTCGGCCAATGGAGTATCTCTTCCTTCGAGGCATGACCTAAAAACAGGACGAGTACAATAAGACAAACTGGTAGAGTAAGAAGTAAACTCATCAGTGATGCATGTGATTTCCGAACCGTTGACTATGTAATTGCTGGCCTTGTGCCAAAAGTAGTGTGACTTTTTGGGTGGCATATCAGCAGTAACAATGACGATAAGCCGTCTGTGCTTTCGTGTCATAAATACGTTTGTTTATATTCTGTTTTTGTGTATGCAAAAATATCTGTACACGAATATATAATTATATATATATCTATATATATATTAAAATAACAGATTAAAGTTCAAGCAAATAATTGCTGCTTTCACCCTTAACAGGATCTTCTGAAACTAAAAAAAATCAATCTCTGAACGCAGAAAATATTTCGAAAAACGTTGCAACCTAAGGAAAACAGGAAGACGATACTTTGGTTCGTGAAGACGTTCCCTGGCAATGAACGGAAGATAGCGAAGACAATACGTCAGCAATGAGAACAATGTTTTCATAATGTCGTAATGCATACAGCCAGACATACAGACAGATATTATGGCGGGGGGGGGGGGGGCGTTATAGCTATGTATCTATCTAAAAAGACAGACTAAAAAAGAGAGAGAGATCGCTAACCGGCGCCTAGCACCCCTTTAACAACAGAAAATTGAAAAATAAAAGCTGCAGTTAATATCTTTAGACCGCAAGGAATATATAAATGCAAGTTTGAAGTCAATCGGAGTAGAAATGTGGATTTGTATAGAATTTGCAAAAGTTAGGACACACACAGAGACAATTTCAGTTTTATATATATTTATAGATATATAATAAAGTACCAGTAATGTAGTCAGCTTTATTAATATAGATAGAGTTGACAATATACACATAAATTTAATCCATGATACATTTAAAAAAAAGACGATATTATATCTAAAATGCAAAATATATGAATGTTTATTTAAGCGATCGCTAACCGGAAGTGCTGACATTTGAAAATGTTAAAGAAGTGAATTTTTAGATAAATAATAAAATATATTTAATCAATAATAACGAAATTTAGTAGACAAAAATACCCTCACTTTCTTTCTTGGGAAAAAGTTACATCTATGGTACAAATTTGGTGCTGTTTGGCCCAGCCGTTTTGTCAAACGTTTGTTGCATACATACCGCCATCAGCTTTATTTATATATATATATATATATATATATATATATATATATATATATATATATATATATATATATGTATATATATATATATATATATATATATATATAATATATATATATATATGTGTGTGTGTATATATATATATATATATATATAAACACATGTGACGTTTTATCATGGTTGATGTCTTTATTTACCAAATAATGTCGTGCTAATTCGCTTCAGTTTCTATACAGTCTGTAAGGTAGAATTGTAAAATAATATTTTCGTTTTTCATTGCACTAACTGGGAAGCTAATTATGTATGTCGTTATATATATAATCTAGGGTTGTAAAATTAACTTGTCAGTGCATTAGTTTAATTCAGTTTTAAAATAACACTTAGAGGATTGGTAACCTTTAATAGAATGATCGATTTTAATTTAATTACATTTTATTCGCAACTAAAACGATACTAATTTTTACCTGCAAATCGATAAACCTTATGTCAAAGATATACCAACTATAAACATGATCTTTCAGTACATGGAAGCCACGAAAAGATTCAACAACATAATATATAGCTGCTTTATACTTGTCCTAGTGTTTCACCGTTTTTCTCATTTATGCCTCTTTTGCCACCCGTTCTCTTTCTCTTTCTTTTCTTTTTACTCTCTGTGCCTCGTCCCCCCCCCCTAATTATAAGAGGTATTAAATGCTTCCCCTAATATGCTATGGCTTACTAGCTCTATTCAAACGTTTAAATTGTGAGCTTTAATAAAAGAAATACCTTAGATCTTGTGTCTTTTCTACCAAGAAAAATATCCAAGAGATTACCTTTTACTGTTTTATGACCATTACATTGATTCAATCATAGGTTTGAAATTCATTCAACATTTATACAGGTTAGCATCCTTTCAAGTAGAAACGAAAAAGTATTACTTAGTCCTTTCGAGGTCGATAACACATATATCAGTCCTGTACTGATGTCGATTTTCCTGTATATATTTTTCTCCCACCCTCTCCCTTGAAGAAATCGTCTGAGTTCAAATCTAGAGAAAGGATGTACTCCGCCAGGTTTAGAATGCCCAAGACACTGTATGTTACTACGGCGCCCCTGCGACTCTATCAGGAGTTATGTGCCTATACATACATACATTCTTATCATATGTCGTGTTCCAATCCAGATGTGTATTTAAGTGAGTGTTACAGATGACTCTTAATTGTATGATAGAAGCGTCAGATTTATTTCAGTTACTTTATTTTGTGAAAACCAACAAAATATTAAGCTATTACACATTACGTTATTTTCTTAAAGCAATTATCATTATATAGTATATTTGGTAGGTTCTTAGAACTAGGCAGATTTAATGACTAAGAGATTTAGTAAGTGATTGACAGATGTGACGGTTAGAAAATGTGAATTGTTAACAACTTCAAGCATCCACCCAACGCCTTAAACACAAAATTCGTTATAGATCTTAGTTGCATTTTAACAATCAATCCGTGGCAATTCGATTGAATATAATAGTTATAAAGTATTAGATTTTAGACAATATGCCAACTGAACATATAAATTGATTTAGGTTAATTACTAGAGTGACGTTTATTGAATGAAATATTTATTTCCGATGGCACGAAAAGAAATTGTTACTATAGTAACTATAATCAGAATCTCTTTCTTTGAGTGTCCATTCATCTAAATTGAGAATCTCACATATCATCGCCGCCATCTTGTTTCATCTTTTATTTTTCCTGCTCTCTGCAGTATATGATTTGCTTATTAATCATCAGGGTTCTTTTCAATAGGATGATAACAGCAGAATCAGTAGATGCCTGCAGACATTTAGTTACTTTCGTTTATGATCAGAATTCAAATCCCAACTTACTTTGCATTATTCTGGATTGATAAAATAATTATCACACAAGGAATGTAGTTGATTACTCCCCTACCCCATATCAAAACGAGTGGCCTTGGTATAATCAACAAATGTAGGCGTTTCCAGAATAGTTTCAGTAGAAATACAAAATTAATATCTATTGATTAGATTAATATAAATTATTAAATAAGCACCACCGTCATAACTAATCGCATTAGTTATATGCATGACAAAATCAGTTGTATTTATTATGTATACACCTGTAACTCCTGAGGAAGTCGTGGGGAACCGTCGTGACATAGAACCTGATTTAGACATTTCAAATCTGGTAAGCTTATCCTCTCTCCAGATCTGAACACAGCTGATTTCTTCGAGTGAAGAATTGAAAAAAGAAAACGCATATAGAGGAAAACTTAACCCTAGCACTAGACTGGTACTTCTTTTATCGACGACGAAAAGATGGAATGCGTTGTTGACTTTGCCAGGAGTCGCAGAGAATACTACAAAGCATTCTATTTGACGTACTAATATGTTTGCCAATTCGCCGCCTTAGACTTAGTAGGGAAATTAAAAAAACAATGTGTTAAGTTTTCAATTGCATCGCTTTCGGCTTTGTGTTCCATTCCCGCTGGTATCAACTTTGCCTAGAATCGATGAAATATAAATCAATCAAGTATCGTATTCATTTACTCCAAACAGTCTAAATTGAGATTTAAGGAATATTTTAAATAAATTAGCATTCATTATCCTCAGATGTGTTTCATGAATTTTGTAAAAAGCATAAATCTTCGGAGCCTTGGATTCTAGAATGTCTTAAATTATTTGATGCTCACAAAGAAATACCAAATTAAGTATTATACTTTCCATCATATCCTTCATTTTTTATTGTGGTAAGATGTGACCTGGATGGAGGCTGTTTTATTATTGTGCTCGATTAGAGGGCGGTGGATTGGCAGAATCGGTAGAGGGTCGGATGCCATACTAAGCTGCATAGAGTTACGGTCCTTTATGATCTGAGTTCAAATCCCGCCGAGGTTAACTTTGCCTTACGGGGCCCATAAAATAAAGCACCAGTAACGTACTGGGGTCGATTTAACCGACTTTCCCATCCCCCAAAATTACTGGCCTTGTGCCTATACTAGAAATCCTTATTATGCGTGATTAGGGTGACTGATTGGCATAATGGTTAGAACATCGAACAAAATACTTTGTGGTATATAGTTACGGCTCTTTACATTCAGAGTTCAAATTCCGCTGAGGTTAGCTTAGGAGGTCGATAATAGAAAGTATCACTAATACAGTGGGTGGATTTAATCGACTTTTTCCTCAAATTGTTTACCTTGTACCTAAATCAGAAACCACAGAAACCATTATTAAGTGTGATTAGCGCGGTAGATTGGCATAATCATTAGAATATCGAAGAGAATGCTTTGTGGCATATACTTATGGCCCTTTACATTCAGAGTTTAAATTCCGTCGGGGTTAGCTTTGCTTTTCAACCTTACGGCGTTCCCCTTCCCTTCAAATTGCTAACCTTCTGCCAAAAGTAGAAAGAATAATGACTCATTACTAAAAGGGTGGTGGATTGGCAGAAACGTTAGAGTGTCGGATAAAATTTGTTATAACATTTAGTTGTGGCGCTGTACGTTCTGAATTCAAATCCCACTGAGGTTAGCTTTGCCTTTCATCCTTTCGACGTCGAGAAAATATAATACCCGTAAAGTGGCTTTCTTCACCACACAAATTGGTGGCATTGTGCCATAATTTCTTTCACCTCCCCTATATATATTTACCCATATCATTGCCTCTTCCCCACCCCCTTTCTCTTTCTCTCTCAGTCCATATATATATATATATATATATATATATATATAAGGATCGATCGACTTTCGTAAAATCAGACCGAGGAAACAATGTTTCCGTTGGTCTTTCCAGTTGCGAATACTATCTATCGCTCGCAACTCCAGGTAGAAGGAGCAACGTGAAATAAAGTGTCTTGCTCAAGGACATAACGCATCGCCCGGTCCGGGAATGGAACTCACAACCTCAAGATTGTGAATCCAATGCTCTAACCACTCAGCCACACGCCTTCACTATATATATATATGTGTGTGTGTGTGTATGTATGTATGTATATATATATATATGTGTGTGTTCGTAAATGTGTGTGTATGGTGGAATATATATATATGGAAGAAACAGAAAATATTTACAGGGGAAAATATGCGTGTTTCGTTAACCACTGTACTCTGCCAAAACATGCGCTATACGAAGAAAGGACCCTCAAGGCCATTACAAAGGAACAACCTTATTATCACTAATGATCTTTTTTTTTATCGAATATACATTCTGAACATAGCTACCACTGCATCACAACGACTGGTCTTGCTCTTTCGAGTCAGAATCTACTTCAGCCTTGAATAAACCGAGATCAAATGAGGTTATGGATGTTATCGAACCATGTTGCTGGTGATTTACCTCTTGCTCTACTGCACGTTGGATTTAGACGTAAAATATGTCCGCTACTCGTCGACCCGTGAAGGGTAAAAGACAAATTCGACATCCCTGTGATTTGAACATCCCTGTGATTTGAACGAGAAGGAATGTAACTTAATATAAAAAAGTCACATTATTTATTCTGTCATCGAACCATGTTCGTTGAAGGGCGGTGAATTGACAGTATCGGTAGAGGGTCGGACGCCATGATTTCCAGCATAGTTACGTCCCTTTACGGTCTGATTCAAATCCCGTCGAGGTTAACTTTGCCTTTCATCCTTACGGGGTCAATAAAATAAAGTGTCAGTAATGCACTGGTTAATTGCTGGCCTTGTGCCAAAAGTAGAAACAATTATTTATTCTGTCATCTCAAGCTATGCTATTTAAAATAAGCGGAAGGCCACAACATTAGAGTTATTAAGAACGGAAGTTGAACACGGAATGATAAGGCACGTAATTAAATAAACAATAATTATGTCAAAAATCCATAAGATAGAATGGTTTGTTGTATTCATTCCAGTTCTTTTCGCGCTGACTTCATATTTCATATCTCAACGATATTAACTTTACCATTCACCCAGAACTGCCAACCTCTAAAAACCCAAACGGCGAGAACGATGAAAAAGAGTGCTCCAAAACGGGGAGAAATGAGGCAAAATGGGGAGATTTTACAATATGAAAGCTATACTTGTTTTCGCAAGAGAAGACATCTCTCACCTACCCTAAAGTGGGTGGGTGATATCCCCGTCAAACGGGGAGAGTTGACAGGTCTGTTTCATCATCCCGGTGTCGGTATTGGAGTCGACTCTTCCTCTATACCTCTTACTCCTTCTTTGAAAGAAATCGGTCGTATTCAGACATGGAGAAGGGATGGTCTCTGTTAGGTTAAAAATGTCAAAGACACGTCGTATGTCACGACGGCATCGATGTGACTTGATCAGGAGTTACGGGTTCATACATATTCAGCATAGTTGTGACTACCGTTTCTAGGCGACAAAACTACTTTGCAATTTATTAATTGATTTTTATGGAGATATTCGCTCTCTCAGGAATGCCTACGCAGTGTACTCTACATGTAAATTCAGTTCCACTGAAGCAGATGGAGAAGTTCAAGTATCTGGCGGCCGTATTCACCAATGATGGAAGGCAGGAGACTGAATTAAGAGCAATAATTGCAGAAGCTTGTACAGTAATGCGCAGGTTCAGCATTCGGCAATCAGATGAAGGTGTGGGGGGGGGGGGGTGTAAAAACCAAACTCGCTGTCTTCCTGGTATTCCTGCCAACTCTTACCAAGGATCATGAATTTTAAGTAATGACCGAAAGAATACGATCGCGAATACAAGCGGCCGAAATGGGGTTCCTCCGGAGGGTTTTTGGAGTAACGTTACTCAATAGGGTGCGTAGCACTAAGATCAGAGAGCCACTCCAGGTAGAACCGCTACTTCTCCAAATTTAGAGATCACATCTCTGAAACTATGGGCATGAGATAAGAATGTCCCAGGAAAAAATCGCTGGACAGATTTTACGGGTAAAAACTAACACCGGCATGAGACGCAGGAGTAGACACCGAGGAAGATGGCTGGATAACATCTATGAAGAAGAAGAAGAAGAAGAAGAAGAAGAAGAAGAAGAAGTTTCATGCTTCCCATGAAGGCAGCTCGTTTTACACCTTAATAGTGTAATTAAAAAAAACGAGGTAACTTATATCACATTTTTCAAGCAAACGTTTACATTAATTCAGGTATGATGTTTGTTTCTGTAGTTAATTCTGTCAAGCAATTGCTTAATAATGTGGTGTATCCGTAATAAAATATTGATTAATTTTCCACACTTATATGTCATCTACTGAGAAATAGGAAATTGGTACACAAATTAATTGGAAAACATTGTATTATAATTTTATAGATTTAAAAACAATTGTGGGAAAATATAAATGCTAACTATAATTTACATAGGAAAACAAGTCTAAAGGATTATCTCTAATGCTGGATGTAAACACGAGTAATATCCTTGCATAATTCTAACAATAGAAAAGGAGGAGCAGGTGTTCAAGTAGGAGCGAAAATCGCACCAGAATTTCTCATTTATTTAATAACAATGATAAAGATAAACAGTGTAAGAGATATTGCGAAAACTAATTAGAACGTATCCTAGCAGCATAGCAACCGTTCCAGTATAGAATGTGTTCCGTGAAATATAACAAACAAACGTAAAGGAACAGAAAATAATCACTTAAAATACAATTTAAAAAACGAGAGAATTCCATATTGTACGATATCCATGAAGTCATTTGATATGACGGAATGTACATATTGTTTCTACGTTTGGCACAAGGCCTGCAATTAACAGTACATTACTGGTACTTTATTAGTAATGTACTGGGTAATTGCAGGCCTTGTGCCAAAAGTAGAAACAATTATTGAGATTAGAACATTCCGTCATAACATGACATAACCACTGGTGCAAGGACGCACCCGCTTCGTTCTCTGTCTCAATTGCGCTCTCTTTCTCTCTCTCTCGCTCTCCCTCTTTTGTTCTCTCTCTCTCTTGTTTTCTCTCTCTTTCTCGCTCTCTCGTTCTCTCTCTCTTGTTCTCTCTCTTGTTCTCTCTTTCTCTCCCTCTCTTGTTCTCTCTCACTCTTGTTCTCTCTCTTTCCTTTTCTCTCTCTCTCTTGTTACCTCTCTCTTTCTCTCTCTCTCTCGGTCTCTCTTGTTATCTCCCTCTTGTTATCTCTCACTTTCTCTCTCTCTCTCGTTCTCTCTTGTTCTCTCTCTCTCTCTCTCTTTTGTTTTCTCCCTCTTGTACTCTCTCTTTCTTTCTTTCTTTCTTTCTTTCTTTCTTTCTTTCTTTCTTTTCTACAGCTACTATAGTGGCCCCTGATCTCTGGACTGGCTTGACTCAGACACTCCCAAGTTCCTTGTTTTGTATTGTTGTAGTCACTAATAGTGTCTACCTCAATAATCTCTAGTAACTATTGCGCACAGTCTTTTTTCCCCAGTACTTGCGCACACTGGCAATTCTTCCCTACTGTCTTCGACTTTCAACTGTTCAAGAGGAAAATTTATAAAGGGGAAAGAGAGTACAGAGCAGGCCTATTAAGTAGAGACAATTCGAACGATAAAAAGGGATAGTGGGGAAGAGAAAGATAGGAAATATATCTCGTAGCCGAAGGCAGACATAACTCAATGTAAAAGTAGTTTAGAAAAGACACACACACACACGTGTGCAGGTGTGTGTTATGTAAGTCAAAATTACTTGTATGTATGTGGGTCGAGAAGAAGAAGAAGAAGAAGAAGAAGAAGAAGAAGAAGAAGAAGAAGAAGAAGAAGAAGAAGAAGAAGAAGAAGAAGAAGAAGAAGAAGATGATGATGAAGATGATGATGATGAATGTAATCACCGATTCACACGTAAGAAGTCGCTAAACACTTTGTGGACATGTGTAGCTTTAACGTAATTTTCAGGGCGATGGAAACACATCTAAATCATCAGGTGCATTCGAAACGTGCTTTCGTCATGAAACCGATTGAAGTTCGGAGTCAAGTCAATCTGTTAATATAAATAATCAACTTTCACTTTATGTTTATTGATTTTTCTTTCGTTTGTATAAAACTGTATACGAACCGAGATAAATATACAGTAGTAATAGATAGGTAAAAATGGTAAACATATCCAACGTATAAAGCAACTCATGTCCGTAGGGCAAGTTTGAATATAATTATTAGGCCAGTTACTACAACAACAGCACCATACTAAGTACGGACCAATTTTTTCAACCTGTGTTGATGAAAATGAACCGGAAAATGTTTTCTCAAAAAAGAAAATACAGAACAATAGGGGAAAAGAGAAGAGCCCTAAAACAAGGACAGATAATGTGGATGGTCTACAGGAGACCATTTGACGACCGAAAAAAATGCGATCAAACGCTAAATTACCTAATAATTATGAGAAGACTAGAAAAAAATCGATAGATTAAGAATGATTTTTTGGGGGAAACACATAAACCTATATTAAGGAGGTCAGTTCTTTAAAAGGTACTTAGAAGCATGAGAGCATCGCGAGAAGAACTCTCTACGTCTGTTAAGTGGTTTGTTATTGTGGAGATTATGCAATATCCATAATGTTTCACCATTGCATGATCTGCAGGCCTTGAACCCATATATACATACACATATATATATATGTGTGTGTGTGAGAGAGAGAGAGAGAGAGAGAGAGAGAGAGAGAGAGAGAGAGAGAGAGAGAGAGAGAGAGAGAGTTTGTGTATATGTATGAGTGTATGTGTTCAACGTAAATAAAGCTCTTCAAGAAATAAATGAATTTAATTATTTTTAACATTGGCACAGGCCAGAAATTTCGAAGAAGGGGAAAGTCAATTATTTCGGAACACATATCACAGTGTATTTTTGCACTACTCTAATGATTCTGCCAATCCACCGCTTTAACTGCTATCAAATTTGATATCTTACTCTTTCTATACTCCGAGTTTCCTGTTACTGCATTTCGATACTACTGGAGGTTTTTCTAATAAAGCCTTCAATTGTATAATATTATATAAAGTAACGTGGACCTCGAACTAACCACGGTGTAAAATATTACTTTCAGATGTTTGCTGCGATTATATATACTAACAGAAAAACCGCCCCCGTAGTGTGCATATTGGTATTATCGCAAATATATATGCATATAGATATATGTAAATTGAAAAGTAAATTGACAATATCTTCTTCTTCACCCACTTATTTCTGAGAGAGTCGTGGGGGCAGAGTCTTTCTCAAACACTCCTTCCAGCGAATCTGTCAGTAGCAAACATCTCTAACTGATGCAGCTGGATCCAATAGCGTGACTAGCCAAGCTCATGGGTGTTATACAACTATCTTGCTCAGGGTCTATCTCTGGGTCTCTTGATGGTTGGTTTTTACCTGTAAAATGTGTCCAGCGATTCTTTACTGAGACATTCTAACCACATGCTCATAACATCGGAGTTGTGATCTCTCAATTCTGTGAAAATTATAAAACACATACTGAACTTCAGTATATACAATATTTTTAGCATCGGTAGATTTTATAGGTCTCCAGGGTTCAGTTAAGAGAAATTCCGTTGATGGTATTCACTGTGATGTTTTGGAGTGCAAGGATTGCTCTTTTGCACAGCCACTCCTCATTGGAATAGTGGATTTTGAAATTAGGGAACACTTAATTAATTAAGCTTACAACGCTTTCCACAATAGTACAAAATAACGAAGGATCAAAACATCCTTCAGTATCAAGGAAAAGATTGCTTTTCTATAAATTTAAGCAGCTTATCTGTAACTCCGAGTGTCCCCCTCCCTTTCTGCACCTGTTATTCGCACCGAAGTAATCTCTGAGGCTGTGAAAATCCGATGGTCCCCGCCCCATTCCATTTCAGGAAAAGAAGGTGATATATATAATAAAGAAAGAAAATAATAGAAAAATGTATCATACGAAAATTATAAAACATTTACAGAACTTCAATATATACAATGTTTTAACTATTTTCTTTGGAGCCTATATGAAGAGTTTTTAGGTCCCTGCAAGTCTGGAATAAGCTACCTACGAATGACCATGTGAGGAACATCTCTCTTCTAGATGGAGACAGACAACTTGCAGTGTTTTACCTTGGGAGTTTTTTAATGGTCATTGTATAACTGACTCTCACTGGGAATTGCAATCATTTTCAACGAAAGAGGACATCTGTTGGTATTAGTGAATTCTAGATATAAATGCGATGTCTCCCTTACCACATCCAGGGAAGATTTTGGGTTCAATTATGTTTGGAAAAGAAGGCGATTGGAAACATGTCGAAGGTTGAACTTGTCGAAAGCACACGAAAAAAACCTAGTTAAACAAGTTTCTTCACGATCCATCCCCATATATATATATATATATATATATATATATATATATATATATATATATATAATTTAATATATCAACTAACATAAGCGCACAGATGCACGCCCATGCCAGCAAATACACAGGTTATGTCATAGTACCTAGGTGGTTCAATGCAGGAGAATGCAGAACAATAATATAAAGGACGTAAAATAAGAAAATATTTTTTTAAAAAAATAAAAAAAAAAAAAAATTTTTTTCTTACTTAAATTTTCACTCCAACTAATTAGTTTCTGCAATGGGATAAAGACAGTTACGTAATCCAACTGTCGAGAATTCATTGCGTCATCAGGGAGTCTATTCTCAGTTAAGTCTCCAGGCAATGCGCGGACACTGGCGGCTCATATAAAAATAATAATAATTCGGTAGATCGAACAGCTTGCGAGGACTGGATTCTATGTACCGAAATTCTCACTGCTTCAAGTCAAATGGCCGATTCTAAAGAATCAATCACGTGACACAGAGGCTAGTTAGAAGGAATGGGATGGTAAGATGACTGACGCCTACTAACACCCCAAAAAAAATTTTTTTAGAAGTGGTTTTGACAAGTTTGCTCGACAAATCAGTGATTTGGAGATAAATATAGATAATTTAATATATCAACTAACATAAGCGCACAGATGCACGCCCATGCCAGCAAATACACAGGTTATGTCATAGTACCTAGGTGGTTCAATGCAGGAGAATGCAGAACAATAATATAAAGGACGTAAAATAAGAAAATATTTTTTTAAAAAAATTTTAAAAAAAAAAATTTTTTTCTTACTTAAATTTTCACTCCAACTAATTAGTTTCTGCAATGGGATAAAGACAGTTACGTAATCCAACTGTCGAGAATTCATTGCGTCATCAGGGAGTCTATTCTCAGTTAAGTCTCCAGGCAATGCGCGGACACTGGCGGCTCATATAAAAATAATAATAATTCGGTAGATCGAACAGCTTGCGAGGACTGGATTCTATGTACCGAAATTCTCACTGCTTCAAGTCAAATGGCCGATTCTAAAGAATCAATCACGTGACACAGAGGCTAGTTAGAAGGAATGGGATGGTAAGATGACTGACGCCTACTAACACCCCAAAAAAAATTTTTTTAGAAGTGGTTTTGACAAGTTTGCTCGACAAATCAGTGATTTGGAGATAAATATAGATAATTTAATATATCAACTAACATAAGCGCACAGATGCACGCCCATGCCAGCAAATACACAGGTTATGTCATAGTACCTAGGTGGTTCAATGCAGGAGAATGCAGAACAATAATATAAAGGACGTAAAATAAGAAAATATTTTTTTAAAAAAATTTAAAAAAAAAAAATTTTTTTCTTACTTAAATTTTCACTCCAACTAATTAGTTTCTGCAATGGGATAAAGACAGTTACGTAATCCAACTGTCGAGAATTCATTGCGTCATCAGGGAGTCTATTCTCAGTTAAGTCTCCAGGCAATGCGCGGACACTGGCGGCTCATATAAAAATAATAATAATTTTTTTTTTTGGGGATTTTTTTTTTTTTTTTTGGGGTGTTAGTAGGCGTCAGTCATCTTACCATCCCATTCCTTCTAACTAGCCTCTGTGTCACGTGATTGATTCTTTAGAATCGGCCATTTGACTTGAAGCAGTGAGAATTTCGGTACATAGAATCCAGTCCTCGCAAGCTGTTCGATCTACCGAATTATTATTATTTTTATATGAGCCGCCAGTGTCCGCGCATTGCCTGGAGACTTAACTGAGAATAGACTCCCTGATGACGCAATGAATTCTCGACAGTTGGATTACGTAACTGTCTTTATCCCATTGCAGAAACTAATTAGTTGGAGTGAAAATTTAAGTAAGAAAAAAATTTTTTTTTTTTAATTTTTAAAAAAAAATATTTTCTTATTTTACGTCCTTTATATTATTGTTCTGCATTCTCCTGCATTGAACCACCTAGGTACTATGACATAACCTGTGTATTTGCTGGCATGGGCGTGCATCTGTGCGCTTATGTTAGTTGATATATT
>OZ024743.1:103093798-103126298 GCA_964016885.1 Eledone cirrhosa | reverse complement strand
GTTTTACACTGCTGCTATTGCTGCTGTTATTGCTGCTGTTATTGCTGCTGTTATTGCTGCTGTTATTGCTGCTGCTATTGCTGCTGTTATTGCTGCTGCTATTGCTGCTGCTGTAGAATATGTTATTGTTGCTGCTATTGCTGCTGTTATTGCTGCTGCTATTGCTGCTGCTGTAGAATATGTTATTGCTGCTGCTATTGCTGCTGTTATTGCTGCTGTTATTGCTGCTGTTATTGCTGCTGTTATTGCTGCTGTTATTGCTGCTGTTATTGCTGCTGCTATTGCTGCTGTTATTGCTGCTGCTATTGCTGCTGCTATTGTTGCTGTTATTGCTGCTGCTATTGCTGCTGTTATTGCTGCTGCTATTGCTGTTGTTATTGCTGCTGTTATTGCTGCTGCTAATGCTGCTGCTATTGCTGCTGCTATTGCTGCTGTTATTGCTGCTGTTATTGTTGCTGCTATTGCTGCTGTTATTGCTGCTGCTATTGCTGCTGCTGTAGAATATGTTATTGTTGCTGCTATTGCTGCTGCTGTAGAATATGTTATTGTTGCTGTTATTGCTGCTGCTATTGCTGCTGCTATTGCTGCTGATATTGCTGCTGCTGTAGAATATGTTATTGTTGCTGCTACTGTACTTAATATAGCTGTCGTTGCTTCTGTTGTTGCAGCTGCTGTTATTAATACCTGCCTTTTACTCTCACTTTTAATTAACACTGTACATCATGAAAATTACGTCTGCTACTAAGACAAAATGGTAAAAAGATAAAGAAAATTAATTCAAAATTGATTTTAAATTGTGGTAAAATTGATAAAACAAAGTAACCATATGGAATATTTACAGGAATATTCTTGTGCTAAACGTTACTATGGAAACGTTTCGACTACCGTCATATTTTCGTCGCTCCCTCCACCTCCAGCCTGAAGAAATAATTATTGATTATACTGGATAACATAAAGATCAAAACTAATCTTGCAGTTTTTCACTTCAGAATATTTTCCTAAAAAAAGCACACATATGTCTTAGAGACATATAATAGGCTAACGAGACACTTTTGCTTAAACATACATGCAAACATAAATGCAACTACATATAGTTGCAGACAGATTTGTGAAAGTATACATGGTAGTTATTTCACATTTTATTGAGAGTGTAAATACTCTCATATTTGGTGTCATAAATTTGTCGCCTGTCTGAATACAAGGTATGCAACAAGTGTCGTTATTTTATTTTGTCTGCATCATATACACAGATGCACTGATTCACTGAATAATATAAAAACACAATTTACGCATATATATATATATATATATATATATATATATATATGTGTGTGTGTGTGTCTGTTTTTTTTGTGTGTGTATATAAATATGTGTGTGTGTGTGTGTGTACTTGACATTCACGCAGATACACGCCAAAACATAAATAAACGCATTTGCACCAGAAACACACTAACACAAACACGCGTGCATACCCATCTTTTTTTGACAGGAAAAGAAATTTTAGGATTAATATGATGCATTTGTGTTGATCAATTCAGAAAGCAAGAAATGAACGGAACATTCCGATAAGTTATTAAACGGAAAAGTTTGTTTACAGTGGTTAACACAATTAAAATGTCCACTCTATTTGAAGTAGCGATAACAAACATTGCAACTATTGTCAGAACAAAGAAAGAATATCAACGACAGTAACAATTCTAATATAGCCTGAGATATTCTGTAAGTATTAACATATTGTTTTATTTATTTTTTTTATATAGTTTTGAAATATAATCGATAATTGCTATTCGTGTTGGATGAAGACAGTAAATGGTTAGGAGATAATTTACTTTATTATTTTTTAAATCAGATTATTGCAGAGGGAAATAAATTAAGTGTTTCTGAGAAATGGTGTCAAATAGAGATGTAATCTCTATAAGACGGCTGCGAGCTTGTACAAAACAGCGCGAATACCTGTCTATTTACTGGAATATGTGCGAACGTATGTGATGGAATGTCGTGCCTCGAAAATCATTTGTTCCAAATAATTAAATTATCTATTAAAACCATGCAAACAGCAATATTATACTCATGCTTCTCTTGATATTTTTGTGTGATACTTCCCATTCTTTCATAGAAATCAATTCCATTCTATGGATATATATATATATAAACATTTTTACACGAAAATTAGTGTTTGTATGTGTGTGTGTGTGTGTGTGTGTACAGATGTGCATATATGTATGTGTATGTACCTGCAAATGTGGAGGAATAATTGAATCATAATCAATTAATATGACAGACGCAGTATAAGGCAATACGCTATAATGCAAGGTGATAAACTATATAAGGGGATATACTATGTTATGAGGATATACGATGTTGTAAAGATATATACTTTATGGAAGAGGATATATGATGTTGATATACTATGCATAAGTGGAAATACTATGTTGTAAGATGATACACTATGTTATAGGAGGATATACTATGTTACAGGGGGATATACTATGTAAAAAGATATACTATGCTAGAATGTAAGATACGAACTTCGGCTGAAAGGTTCATAAGCTGACAAAGATACTCTCATTGAATGACCAAATGAAGTTTATTTTTCAACATATAGTTATTAATAAGAATTGTTGAACTTAATGCATGCAAGTTTTCAGCAGACCCTCGTACTATGCTGTAAGGAGATATACTATGTTGTAAGGATATATACTATGTTATAAGGTGATATACTATGTTATAAGGAGATACATTATGTTGTAAGGAGATATGCTATGTTGGCAGGACATATATTATGTTGTAAAGAGTTACACTACGTTGTATTAATAACTGCGTTTCTAAGTAGAAGTAAAATGGGATGTTATGGTATATCAACCTTTCTTTTATTAATATAATAGCAGTTATGGTCTGGCTATATCAATTCCCGTATCATTTCATATCACTTACACAAATAATGCCCTTGAAAAATGCAGGTGGAATACAATCCCCTCATGAATATATAGAGAGTTCTCACCAGTCTAACGAAACCAGTATTATTTAGGTTCCTCTTGCAACCTATGCAAGATGGACGTAGTCCATGATAAAATACCTGGTGGTATTTAGTTAAGTCCTTTTAAGTTCTTACTTCAAATCCCACCTAACTGGTATTTACTTCCCATCCTTCCAGGGTTAATTAAATAATGTGAATCAAGCAAGGCGATACCTAACTTAGGCACAAGCTCAAGAATCTGTGAGGAGGGGAAATTCGATTAAATTGACCCTGGCGCTTTATTTTACCTACCTTGGAAGAATGAACAGCAATGTTGATCTTGGTGGGATTCGAACTCAAAACGCAAATGGCCATAACTATATGCTAAAAAACATTTTGTCCGACGCTGTAACCGTTTACTCTTCAACTACCCTGTGGTTTAATGCAATAATATGAATCAAGCAATACTGTGCTTTCAATCAAAACCATTTGAAAACCATTTTATTTTCGCCGATATTGCTATCGGAAAAGTATGAAGCTCACAATAATACTTAATATTTTGAAAAACCCTACATGGTTAAAACCAATGTTGAATTAAGCCTAAACAAATCCAGAATTTGTGTAGAACTTATTTTAGCAAGCCCTTAGTAATGGTAAACCTTTTATGATTCTGTTCCCTCATAGTTACGCTTAAATCTAGACTAGCTTAAATCTAAACGTAGCTTTTAAGGCTTTTTATAATACTAGGATTTTTTTCAACACGCTGACGCGTATGTGAATATATGGGTGCGTGTGTGTATGTGCATATGCATACTTTCATATATATGAGTATATAAATATAAGCGTGCAAACACAGACACACTTACAAAAATACACACTCAGACATACATTCACACAACAGATACATACATCAACATAAACACATACACACATACACAGCATAACAAATGGAACGCCAGCCACTATTTTGCTATAGTTTTTTCATCACACCCTGCCTTCCTTTTATACACACATACATTCACGCCAGCAACAGACGTAAAGAGAGAGGAGGAGTATGAGTTAGTCAAACTACTCCTCTCTTTCTCTCTTTATGTGTTGTGACAGAATCACAGACATTTATATATAGATTCAAATGCACCTACAAATATAATTATATGTGTATATATCTTACACCGTCTCTCTCCACAAATGTGTACATTATATGCAAACACATAAATTAATATATTTCACGAAATACAGGTGTAAATGATGTGGGGAATTAACTCGTTTTTTTGCAACATTAATCAGATTACAGTCAAAGAACTATTTAGACCAAAAGTTAATTTATTAAAAATAACTATAGCTTTGCCATAAAATATCTTACTTGAACTCAACAGCTAGTTAAACTGAAACAGAATAAAATGTTCTGCTCAGAATCTTAGTGGAATACCTTTTCGATATATATCCCTGTGTAGATTAATCTACACTATTTATCCAATTCCATATTGGTTTCTTATATAAGCACAAGGCCAGCAATTTTTGGGGGGAGGGGGAAGTCGATTAAATCGACCCCACTGCGTGACTGGTACTTTATTTTATCGACCCCGTAAGGATGAAAGGCAAAGTTAACCTCGGCGGGATTTGAACTCAGAATGGCAAGCGCCGTAACTCTATGCGTCAAAGCATGGCGTCCGACCCTCTACCGATACTGCCAATCCACCACCGAATATTAATAATGTTATGATATTATTATAATATTATTGTTATTCACTCATGAATACATTTAGGTATCCACCATATATATAAATATTTATATATAAGTGTGTGTGTGTGTGTGTGTGTGTGTGTGTGTGTGTTATTTAAAACCTGTAAACTTTGTTTTGATGGGAAAATCCAATCAAGTTTTACCAGCCCTAAAAAAACTCTCACGACACTTTCCGGCCACGTGACAAATTACCCATACAGTTGCAATCCATATTATTAGCTTTGAAAACAAGCACATCCTTCTGACGTCTATCTTCAGGTTTCTAGGTTTTTCTTCAATAGATACAATCAACACAGATCCAAGGCAGCGGTGATAGGCGGGCGAAGAGGATGGGAGAGGGTTTAGAAGAAAAAAATGAAACAGTCGAAATAGATGGCACGGTATTTGTGTTTCATTGAGGTTAATAGTATTGAGTTGCATGACTGCTATAAATGAGTCTATATATCGGTATATTTTACTTTTTCCCCTTGAAACGATCGTGAACATGGATTAATTAACTATTTCATATTGCCTCATGTTTTCATTGTTGAACATTATATACCTAACTATGTAGGTTATGAATGCTCAATGATATGCTATAAGATAACACTTTTCAACAAAAACAATTTATATCACTATTCCGATTCTCCCTTTGACATCAGTTTCTTCGTTTCCATAATCGCATGGAACAGTGTCAAGCGTATTATCTATGTCTTCAGCTGCCTGCTCTTTAACTTTCAATGTAGCAATCTGCATTCATTCAAAGTCTGATTTTCAGACGTCAGCTTATGTAATTAGTCTCCGAATTCCACCAAAATAATGCAATATTCCCAGGAAGGTTCAGATTGATCAACCGTCTCTTTTAATTGGATGTCATATTCCCTGCTGTCGATTGCTCAAACAACAAGTGCATCCCCGACAAATCCCACTGGTTCTCTCAACATATCTAGTGTTTCTCCTTTCTATTTTCACAAAGCAACTGGAAATATAGAGTAAATATTTTTAAAGATAACAAAATAATTGTTTCTACGTTTGGCACAAGGCCAGCAAATATCCAGTGCATTACTGGTACTTTATTTTATCGATAACAAAATAATGGCCTGGGATCAGTACATTAATGCGGTATTCCCTTGAGACTTACGAAGAACGGTTGGTAGGACTAGAACAAAGCAGCGTTTCTATAGATTTAACAATGTTCTAAACAGAGGTTGAACGTAAGTTGATCATGTGATAAGCTTCCAACGAATAAGTTTACCAGCGTTATTCTAATGAAGACACGATTAGAAAGTGTTTATAGCGACATCTTTTTAAATCTTTTAATTATAACAATTTGATATAATTATTTTCCTTGTTATCAACGAGAGGCTTAAACCTTACTCATTTACAATTTACAAATTATAATTGCTTTGGGATTTTTCCTTTTTATTTACATTTGCAAATCTTTGTTAGTAGTTGCAGCAGGTCAAGTCGATTGCGTGATAGGGTGCTGAGGTTTACTATCCTTTCCACAGTGCTGTGTTTTGTCTAGCAAATTAATTTGCAAATATTCTGCAACAGTAGATATAGCTCCCCACTGCGAGCAACAGCAAAACTGTATTAACCAATTAGAAAGTGTAATAAATTGTTTCGTAGGAAACTGCTTATATTCTCGAGACAGTTTCTGTGGATTCTACAGTTTACTTCAATATCAATCGATGTTTTATTGGTTTGCAGCTGTTTTCAAGTTCAGACGATACAGCTCGAAATTATATACCGTCTGAACTTGAAACGTCTAAGCTTTCTTTGGCTAACTTCTTTATATAGGGCATTAAGATTATGCCAATCTCGGTGCCCCACTAGAATATGGGACTAGCTTAACTATATTCTATAGTAATCTATTCCGCTGTTGTGTGAAAGCGCGTGACTTGGTAGTTAGAGTGTTCGTGTCATGATCGTAAGGTTCTGTGCTTGATTCCCGAATCAGGTGGCTCGTTGTGTCCTTCAGCAAGTAGGCAGTTCCGTTGATCGAAAAACTGCAGTACTCTTCGCCAGAGCCGACGGAGATCCAACAACTATTCTGCAACTGTAATATAAACCTGCAAGTAACATTTATGGCATAAAAGTTGTTTTTTTTCACGGAAATCAATAAGCAGTAGGGAGCAAATAATAAACTTCTAACAAGCAGCATCTGTGACACATTTATTATTTATTTATTATTTATTTATTAATTCATTTATTTATTTATCTATTTATTTATGTGAAATGTTAATTCAGGTCACTTTCACCTTATATATATGATTCTGATCACAAACAATAGCATATGCAATAGTGGACTCTTGTAATATTACATAAAGATGTCGTTTTTGCTGATGATGTGATGTCCTATTTTGGATTACAATGGCATATAATGTTTTAATATGACAATGATCTATTATGGAACTCTTAATATATCTACCTATCTATGTTTACTTATCTTTTTCACTCAGTCTCCCCCTCTCTCTCTTTATATATATATGTATATATATATGTATATATATACATACATATATGTATATATATATATATATATATATTATCACTTGTAATAATTCTTTACACACATCTCACTGTGTAACACACTTCTCTTTGTGTAATATATTTGCATTTGAGCTCAGAAGAAAATTCTCTATTCTTCTTCGAGCTAATTCTATTATTATTATTACTGTGAACTGCGGAATACTCTTAATTCCGATCTTTGTATACTTATATATATATATATATGTATATATATATATATGTAGGGCGGGTAAAATTCCCGAGATCCATGGACAAGTTCTCTCCAGCGCCCTCTGTCCCTCATTATCACTGCCATCTCCTGCGTCTCCAAGAGAACAGTGTCTGTCCTTAGGGTTTCAACATATGTTAATCTCGGTCTTCCTCTTCCAGTGTGTCTATGCAGGGGCTCCCACAGGAGCACTGAGTGCAGTATCAACTTTGTATGTTGGTGAGCATGTCCAGCTAACCTCAGTCTCCTTGTGTCACTTTCGAACTGACTTTTGGGAGGCTCCCGTACAGCTCTGAGTTCTTCATCCTCAGTGTATACTGATTTCTCGTGTAGCACCCATCCACCATCTGAGTCAGTTTCTTGATCAGTGTCCGAGTCTCAGACCCGTACAGCAGCACAGACTCCACTACAGCAAAGAAGAGACCGATCTTCGGGTCTTTACGAAGGTCAGACTTCCACACCGATCTCAAGCTGTGGCACGCCGCCCAGGCTTTGCTCTTCCTCTCGACCACATCATCTTCCGTATTCCCAATCTTTGCTCCCAAATACAGGAAGTCGTCAACCAATTCTAGCGGCTTCCCGCCTACATTATTAGTGGAGAAGAAGCTCAGGGACAACGAGAACGGCTTCGGAGAGGGAAGATCGACCACCAGTCACATCCTGATGCTAAGGAGGATATAGGAGGGAGCTAGAGCAAAGTGCCTTCCTGCAGTCATGGTTTTCATTGACTTTAGGAAGGCCTTTGATTCTGTGGACCGTCTCTGCCTGATGAAGATCTTACAGGCTTATGAAATCTTCAAGAAAATAGTGGACCTGATATCACTGCTCTACACCAACACCAAAGCCCAAATCATTACACCTGATGGGATGACAGAGTTCTTTGAGATACTGGCTGGAGTGCTCCAGGAAGATACATTGGCTCCCTACCTTTTTATCATCGCAGTGGACTATTGTATGCGTCTTGCGCTGGAGAAACACCAGGACTCTGACTTTACTGTAACACCGGCTCAGAGCAGGACAGTTAAGGCGAAAAATATATCGGATGCTGAATTTGCCGACGACATACTGGCGTCCATGCTGGAGAATGTTGTGTATATTTTATCTGCCTCCTCACGGGATGATGTAAGGATGAGTATGTCATCTACATATCGGGTGAAGAAGGTATGGGAATGGCAGGTGTTGAGGGCTCGGCATTCTAGCTGGTTGATATAAGTGATGGCCAGCAGACCCGATAGGCTGGATACCATGGGTAATCCTGTTGTCTGTCTGTATGTGTGGTGGTGGAAGGTGAAGTACGTGTTGTCTACCCGATATGTAGATGACATACTCATCCTTACATCATCCTGTGAGGAGGCAGATAAAATATACACAACATTCTCCAGCATGGACGCCAGTATAAAGTACAACATGGAACACCCCGATGACCGCGGATCCCTATCCCTACTGGACTTCCAACTCAGGGTAACAGAGGAAGGCAACATCCACACCTGCTTCTATAAAAAAGTCGCCAGCAGGGACCTGTTCGTACATTTCAGATCGGCCCTCCCAGCCAGCGCTAAGTTCGGATACATAAGGAACGAACTAACATGTATCCGGAACAAATGCACCGATGCTAGAGACCGAGACACACACACCACACATTTCCTGGAAGTACTCAAACTGAACGGATACACGACATCCACCACAAACCGTGCCAGAAAGAACAGAGGACACCACACCCGAGGCACTAACACTTGCTTCCTGAAGCTCCCACACTTCAGTGACGAAACAACAACAGCCATCCGCAAAGCTATCAGACGAGAGGGACTAGATATCCAACTGGCCCACTCAGGTCCTTCTCTACGCGGACAGCTAACCAAAAGACACTCCACCAGACATGACAACTGCTGCAGGCTAGCCAACTGCCCCATCAACGACACAGACCTATGCCACCAGGCTTACGTCGTATACAGTCTAGAGTGTGACAAATGCAGCAACTTCTACATAGGTAGCACCACCAGACCACTCCACATAAGAATAAAAGAAGACCTCAATACTAACGCTTCCTCATTTAAGAAACACCTAGTTAAATGCAAAAACACCGACAAAACCATAACAGTTAGGATAGAAACTAAGGAAAGAAACCTCGGCAATCTTAGAATTAAGGAAGCACTAATTATAGACAAAATACAACCACCAATCAATAATAGACTAGAACTCAATACCCAATTAATAACTTGATAGAGCATCTAGCCCCATATTTACACCCCCCACACACACACACACGCACTCACACGCACGCACGCACGCACACACACGCTTACACCTCCACTTATTCTCTCTCACACACACACATACACACACAAAGACCAGTTCTAACACGAGATAACATCTATCCCCCACATTTACGTATAGACATATCTTCACACACTCACACACACACACTCACATACTTACACCCTCATGCATTTCCCACACACTTAAACAGGCATGTACAAAAAAAAAACCTTTTAAAGAGAGACTACTCTTTATCCACCTAACCTTAACTCTTTGACATTATAGATAGAACAGATACTCTATACCATTTCCTGTCAGCAAGACTTGGCAAGCTATTTAGAACACTGGTTTAACCGCTTTACTTCCCTCCGAAGAAGAGATATTATCTTGAAAATTAAGGACATTTAAATAAATCTAAGGTAAAAGACTAATCGTCAACAATATCTTTTGCATTTGCATTCTTTATTCTATGTCCATACCTGCATTGTTTTGGCTTTATTATACCTATACAAACGTTTATAATTATTAATATGTTTATTATAATTAACTAGTAATTATAAACTTACTGATGGGTGCACTTAACGAGGAGGCTACGCGTTCAAATCTCGCACTTCTACTTATTAACTGTGTATTATGGTTCTTTTCAACGTCGTTTCTAGAATATTTAAAAACCTGACGAGCCCATCTCCTCTCCATATCTGAATACAGCAGATTTCTCCAAGAGAAGGATAGAGAGGAAGAGAATGGAAGTGAAAAAGATATATTGAGTGAGAATCATCCCCAATATAGACTGTTACTTTTTTATTGACCTCCAATGGCTGAAAGGTAAAGTTGACCTCGGCGGGATTTGAACTCAGAGAACAGAAAGCCGAAACAATACCGCAAAGCATTCTATCCGATGATCTAACAAATCTGCCAATTTGCTTTCTGCATCAACTATAACGTCTCTTTTTATTAAGAAAACACAAAGTAACAGTCTAAGTACTGGGTCAATATATATGACTTTGCCCTCCTCCAAAATTGCTGCCTTTATACCTGAAAAAGATACAATTATTTTATAAAGCAAGTTTCCAATCAGAGGGCCCGATTCATTAGACCGGCAGAAATACCTTTTTGTGTAGTATTACGTTTTCTACTATTCGGCAGTGTTCAAATGTAAATAATCGGTATTCTTCAATGGAAGTTGAGCACCTAATTGGCAGAGTTGTTAAAGCATCGGACAAAATTCTTTACCGGATCTAGTTATTATGTTCCAAGTCCTGGGTTCAAAATTTCCTTTCATCCATATCGGGTCGATAAAATTACGTACAATGGCTGGCACAATGTTAAAAAAATGATTTTATAATGAAAGCAAGGTGGTGGATTAGCAGAATCGTAAGAGCGTCAGACAAAATGCTTTGCAGGATTTAGTAACAACCTTTACATTCTGAGTTCAAATCTCGCCGAAGTCAACTCAAATACTTGGGTCGATTTAATTGACTTTCCCTTTCCCACAAAAAATGGTCTTATGTCTTAAGTAGAATTCATTATTTTGCAAAGAAATGTGTTTACCAAGTGATCGTGACGATGAACCTGTTATGAAAACCAATCAGATGTATTCTCACTACCTCTAGATTAATAATTTGTGAAAGTTATAAATGCGACAAATTTTACGCGAACTCTTTTAACGACTTTGAAGTTCATATCCAGGCAAGAATTACTGATTTGTTGAATACAATAAAATTAAATAAACCTTGACTAATCGCCGGATCTAGCTATATTTTAACTGTGCCATATTACCACACATGCAAACTAGATTATTATAAGACTATAAAGAGATATCCTTACTTATAAGTAGCTTAGTCTGTCTGAATAGCATCATTCGAATCAAAGCTTACTTTTTATTATTGCAATACATTCTAACTTCTCATTTTACTGGTGTTGTTCCCGTTGCTGCATGTATGTAATCTTCGTTCAAGTCGGGGCCAGTATTTTTAGAATGTAGAGGGAAGCAAATAAAGAATGTAAGGAAATCTTCAAATCGACCAAATAAGATAATACAAGCAATATAATGGTGGTATACAAAGAAAACTGCAAAGGCGGATCATTGTTGAAATCAGCATAGTATCACTGCATCAATTTTGGTGTGGAGTGGCGAGAGCCTTCATGTCAATAATTCTAATGAAAATATTTCTATAAGTACAGAGATTTCTTTCTGACCTCGGCGGGATTCGAACACAGCAGAAAGCCGGAACGAATATCACAAAGCGTTCTATCCAATGCTCTAAAGACACTGCCAATTCGCCGCCTATAATTTCATTAACCTTACGCAATTAGAATTTTACATGAACAGATGAGTGAGTAAATTTCAGTTAAGGCGTTTCTTTGAATACGTTTTGATTAATAATTTCTAGTTGAGTCGTGGGAGTGCAGTAGTAACATACGAGGTTTCTTGAGTGTTCTATATCTTGAGGAGCCCGTTCGTTTCCAGGTCTGAACACACCCGATTTCTTCAAAAGAAGGGATGAGAGAGTGAGTGTGATAGAGAGAAGGAATCAACGTTAGGGCTAGAATAGTACATTTTTTATCGGCCACAAAAGGATGAGAGTAAAGTTAACCTCGGCAGGACTTGAACTCAGATAGCAGAAAGGTTATCGCAAATAATTCTATTCGACGTTCTAACGGCTCTACTAATTCGGCGTCTCGAATTACGTTACCTTACGCAATTCGAAGTATACATCAAAAGCTCAGACAATACATTTTGGTTGAAACGTTCCTGTGAAATCCAATCGGGAATTGAAAACAGTTTTCAAATCAATGTAGGAAAATGGTCATCAATACGAAAGCTACCTTAAACTGCACGGCGTTTCTTGGGCATTTTAAATACGATGGAGCCCATCCCACACCAGGTCTGAATGCATCGAATTTCTTCCGGTGAAGGAAATAAGTAATGTATGTGTATGTGTATATAATAGAGAGTAATTTTAAAATATATAGAAGGCAAATCGCTCCCAGCATTCGACTGGCACTTTATTTATCAACCTCAAAATTTAACCATGGCTCGATTTAAACTCAGAAAGCAGAGAGCTACAACATGCACCGCAAAACATTCTACCCGATATTCTAACAGCTATGCAATTTCGCTTTCTTTTGTGGACATAATTTTGTTGATATAATAAACGAATAGAAGTCAAGTAAATTTAATAATGCTTGAATCGGCACAGTGTAGTTTTGCTTTCACTGCTACTGTATTGGGGTTTCTATGGTCTAACAAAATTAATTCTCAAATAGTCTAGTACACCTCAATGCAGAACTTAAATTCATTTCATTCGACTCATTTCAAATTCTGCACTTCTTTGCCTACATGTCATATACACAGAATTATTTCAAACAACTATTTTTCTCACCGAGCAAACCTTTTACATTTCCACTTGAGATGATCGTAACCTGTATGAGTGTTGATTGAGTTACAAACCTATGAATGAATCAATGTAGTGATCTTATAACATTAAAGATAACCTTTTTGGATAGTTTTGTAAAGCTCACATTTTAACTTATTTATTTCAATTTAAACGCCAGTATAAAGTTAGTACGTCGTGACAGATTTGGACAGGTATCTAATACCCCTTACAACTAAAAAGCAAATACAATAGAGAAACAGAGGGAGAGATAGGGGGTGGGAGAAAACGGAAGGCAAAATGAGCATATATAAAAAAGGTGAAATTCAAGGACAACTATAAAGCAACTAAAAGTTTCTGTTGTTGAATCTTTTCGTAGAATCCATGAACTGGAAAATCTTGTTTATGGCTGGTTGATCCTTGACAATGTATTGTACTTCAAAACCCGGGTCAATGTTTCGTTGGCTTACTCTACTGTATACAATTTGAATAAGAGGAAAATGACCCGTGATACACCGACAACTCACCCGGAGTAATATCTCTCTCCATCTGCTTAACATCGAAGGAAATCCATCTAGAGTTAGCCTTCAACTCAATGGAGTATAAATGTTTGGGTTCGCGAAAATACATCCCCATATTTATTCAATTGAAACTGTACAAAGTTATAAAGAATTTAAGCCTGTTATAACATCATATATGGTCTGGAGAAAAATACAAGTTTAAATGTGTTGAAGCTGAGAGATACAACAATTATTTCTAATATTCGTACACGGTTTGAGTCTAGAGGACTGACAGAATTGGTAAGGTGGTAGATAAAATGCCATTGCAGTATCTGATGTAGCTCTTTACATTTTGCTTTCAAATCCCACCAAGGTCAATGTTGCCATCCTTCCGAGGTTGATAAATAATATACCAGTTACATACTGGAGTCAACTTAATTAACTTTGCTGGCCTTGTGCATATATTTAAAATCGATATAAGCGGGGTTTGAATACAGAGCGTTATGGAGTTTTATTAAATTCCACAATACAACGTATTTAGTTATCTATTTAATTTATCATTCGCCATCCGCGTGAGAGTGATTCATATGTTTTGAAAGATTACACTAAAATACTGAATTTCTGATTGTTAATGTATAGATATAAATGATAATTTAATTTCAAGAAGATCATATATATATATATATATATATATATTGTTATACTTTTGGAGGGTCATGTTGTCAATAAGAAACACACGCACCAGTTGCTTTCACTTCAATTTATTATAAATTAAATTTATAAATTTAGGAATTTATAAATTTCCGGTTGGTTGGTGGGTTCCACAACCAGACGATTGTTCATATATTGTCAAAGTTCTTTCGTCACACATTCTGTGACCTCTTTAGTGACTGGGGATTCTTTTCTTTTTGTGCCTCTCCTTTGTTCTGTCTTACGCCATCTTGTTTTTATGTGTGTTGTGTGCTTAGTTTGCGCATGTGTTACATCCGGGTGTCTGTGTGTGTTTATATTTATTTATTTACATGTTGCTGGTTGGTTGTTTGTTCTATGTGTGTGTGTGTTTTCATTTTGTCCTTAATTGTAATTGCGTCTTTTCTGTGTGTAGATTCTATTTTTTTTCTATGTTCTTTCATTTACCCTTATGTTCTACTTTAGCATGTTGGTAGAGTACAGATGATTCTTTACTATCTTGACGCTCTCACCAGTGTTCATTTATCCTTTCTCCTATACTACAAGCTGTCTCACCTATGTACACTATATTCTATCCTCTACATTGTCCTTCAGTACATCTTATGCTATATACTACATTTCTAGTTTTACAGTTAATATGGGGGCTTAGTTTACAGATTATACATTTCTTATCTATACAGGGAGGTCTTTGAAAAGGGTATGTATTGCTAATACGTGTTTTTATGGAGGTACCTGGTCTTTCTACTATCTTAATATTGATTACCTGTACTAAACACAGAGCTCTGGTTAGATATTATCAATAACAAAAAACAGATCCTCCATTCCCATTATGCCAAACCCATGACTTCCAAATATCTGATCCACCGAAACTCAGCTGTTTCGGACCACACCAAAATCAACATACTGATTGCGGATTTGGTACGGGTGATGAAAAACGTGTCCCGCATGTGCAACCCTAAAGAACCAGAGAGACACATACAACACTTCATCCACCGTATGCAGTTCTCTGGTTACAATCAGAGAGATAAGATCGGAGTATATAGAGGAGCCAGAACCAAATGGGAAAAAATGGTAAATAATGATACAAATGGGACCTGCCCCTTCTATAGTAGCAAATTTTGGAATAGAATAGAAAGAACTAGGAATAAGGTTAATAGAATAAACTCATGGTATGATAGCAATAAATACCAGAGTGTAATGTTCATCAATACAACCCCTAGAGGTGAATTAGCTTACAAATTTAGAAGGGCCCGAGATAAACATAAATTCAATATTAAGATAGTAGAAAGACCAGGTACCTCCATAAAAACACTTATTAGCAATACATACCCTTTTCAAAGACCTCCCTGTATAGATAAGAAATGTATAATCTGTAAACTAAGCCCCCATATTAACTGTAAAACTAGAAATGTAGTATATAGCATAAGATGTACTGAAGGACAATGTAGAGATAAGAATATAGTGTACATAGGTGAGACAGTTCGTAGTATAGGGGAACGGATAAATGAACACTGGCGAGAGCTTCAAGATAGTCAAGAATCATCTGTACTCCACCAACATGCTAAAATAGAACATAAGGGTAAATTAGAGAACATAGAAATAAAAATAGAATCTACACACAGAAAAGACGCAATGTTTAGACAAATCACAGAGGCAATAAACATAAATGAACTCCAACCAAAATTAAATAGAAAACATGAATGGAACAGCAACATCACAACTTACAATTAAGGACAAAATGAAAACACACACACACATAGAACAAACAACCAACCAGTAACATGTAAATAAACAAATAAATAAACAAATATAAACACACACAGACACCCGGATGTAACACATGCGCAAACTAAGCACACAACACATACAAAAACAAGATGGCTTAGGACAGAACAAAGGAGAGGCACAAAAACAAAGAAAAGAATCCCCAGTCACTGAAGAGGTCACAGAATGTGTGACGAAAGAACTTTGACAATATATGAACAATCGTCTGGTTGTGGAACCAACCAACCAGCCGGAAATTTATAAATTCCTAAATTTATAAATTTAATTTATAATAAATTGAAGTGAAAGCAACTGGTGCGTGTGTTTCTTATTGGCAACATGACCCTCCCAAAGTATAACAATATCGGTTTCAACACACGTTTTCAGATAAAGAATCTTGCTAAACAAATTCAGAAACGAAATATATATATATATATATATATATATATATATATATATATATATATATATATATATATATATATATATATATATATATATATATATATATGTATGTATGTATATGTATATATATATATAAAGTTTAGAAGAAACAAGGGGCTTGGTTAAGTGTATTTAGAAATAAAACGGAAGCAAAAACGGGTGACAATCCCTTCTTCAGTTGTCTGCTGTAGATCACGGACATTTCAACGGATTAAAGACAATATGACTAACTCCAGTGCGTCAATAACCTTTTTTCTCTCTCCTTTTCCCTCCTCAATAACTTTAACAAGTTATTGACGCAATGGAATTAGACATATTGTTTTTAATGTATTGAAATGTCCGTGTTCTCCAGCAGATATTTGAAGAAGGGATTGTACACCGTTTGTACTTTCCTTTTATTTCTAAATACACTTTATCAAGTAACCACACAGCCCCTTGTTTCTTCTAAATTTCTATTAATTTTTGCTCCACATTTCCTTTGTTATTCTTAACCCTTTCCCTTTCTTTCTCTCTCCCCCCTCACTCTCCCTCTCACTTATACTCTCTTTTTCTCTGCTCCCCTACTACTTCCGTTTTCTCTCGTCTCTGCCTCTTTTCGCCTACTCCCGCCGAGGTCAGATTTGTTTTTCTTCGCACTCCATATCTCGCTGTCAATAAAGTCTCGGACTTATGTTCAGCAGCTGGTTTAACTTCTCTCTCTCTCTCTCTCTCTCTCTCTCTCTCTCTCTCTCTCTATATATATATATATATATATATATATATATATTGTTATACTTTGGGAGGGTCATGTTGCCAATAAGAAACACACGCACTAGTTGCTTTCACTTCAATTTAATTTATTATATATTTATAAATTTACAAATTTATAAATTTATAAATTTCTGGTTGGTTGGTTGGTTCCACAACCAGATAGTTGTTTGTATATATATAGTCATAGTTCTTTCGTCACACACTCTGTGACCTCTTCAGTGACTGGGGATTTCTTTCTTCGTTTCTGTGCCTTTCCTTTCTTCTATCCTACGCCATTTTGTTTGTGTGTGGGTTGCGTGCTCAGTTTGCGCATGCGCCACATCCGGGTGTCTGCGTGTGTTTCTTATTGGCAACATGACCCTCCCAAAGTATAACAATATCGGTTTCAACACACGATTTCAGATAAAGAATCTTGCTAAACAAATTCAGAAACGAAATATCGTAAGCCTTAGCCAGGCTAACAAGATACTGAAAACCACCATGTTCTGTTGTCTACGAAAAACCATAACATCTCGACAACTACACTTCATAAAACTGTGCACCACTTCTAGAATCTACACCAACACCATCAATACCGACGTTAGAAGATTACAACTCACCAAAAAACAAGCAGATAGGCTAAAACGAACTTTAATTCTAAACATAAAAAAGAAGATCTATAGAGAATTAAGTCATCAAGAAAAACTAAAGCGTAACCTAATAGATGAAATATCGAAAATCACCACACCAGCAGAAAAACTAACATTTATAAGCCTTATACGCCCCGAAGAACAGTACATTACTCAAGAATGTAATAAGCACTTTAACAGAAAATTAAAGTGGCTTAAACAGGCAAAGCTAAATCGGGATACTATAGAGTATACCAATAGATATCCCGACAAAATTGACGGTATCAACATGGCCGACACCTCATTATCTGAAGAGTTCAACAATGAAAATACCAACATTTATGGAAACACGGAAATAGATAATAATGAAATGTCTGTGTTACGTCTGCCACCCAAATTTGCGACATTCAAGAAGGTAAATATGATTAGTTGTCTGTCAGAAATAGAAAAATCATTTACGAAACTACGCTGGAGCATCAAAAACAAAAACAAAAGCAACAATATACGCACACACATATACAACACACATCCCAACAACAACAGACACACAGACACAAACAACAATAACAACAACAATAGCAACATACCCAGATACAACAACAACAATAGCAACATACCCAGATACAACAGACACGCAGACACAAACAATAATAACAACACACACGGAGACAACAATAACAACAACACACACATCAACAACAACAACAATAGCAACATACCCAGATACAACAACAACAGACACGCAAACACAAACAACAATAACAACACACAACAACGATAACACACACACACACGGAGACAACAACAACACACATCAACAACAACACACATCAACAACAACAACACACACGCATTCAATGCCTCTCACCACCACCACAATCTTAACAAACACACAGACACAGAAAACAAGTAATGACAGTAGCACAGAAATCAGAGAAATAAGAGAAAGTAATAGGATTAAAAGGAAAAGGAGATGGGAGACTAAGGACAAAGAGAATAACCAAGACGAACACACAGACACACAAAATAGGGTAGATATCAACATTGAGCCAGTGGAAAGAGACAGGAGTAATTATGAGAGACATAGAAACAACCATGAAGCTGAGGCTGCTGCTGTTGGTGGAAATAGAAACAACACAACTAACAATAACAATAGCACTAGTACACATAAAGCAGCAGCCTGGAACTCTCCGTTTTATAACCCCTCCGATAAATCATTCGACCTACGACGAGTCCACGCCACGACTTTGCCATTTAACAAACGCACGCAGTTGCCGTCGCAGGTCGATGAACAAACAGAAGCACAATTTAGTATAGCTAAATCCGAACTTAGAAATATTATAGAACAGTATAGCAAGAAGCATAATAGAATAGAGGCCCAGCAACTGGGAGAAGAATCTGCAAATGGCTTGCGTAAGCTCATGCAGCGCTCGCGTAATGGAGAGATAGTATGCTTTCCAACAGACAAGTCTGGCAAAATGTCGGTTGACAGCCTGCCAAACTACATCCAGGCAATGCAACCCCACATCACTAACACAAGAGAGGTAACACCACAGGAGCATGAGGATAGAGAAAAAACCCTCAATGCCCATATGGTGATGTGGACAAATATAATGCAGCCCAAGAAAAGGACTGCCAACAACTTCCAGGCCTGGAACAATGACGTGCCGGCGTTGTATGGGCTTCGAAAAGACCATAAAACGGGCTGGGACCCTGTCGCGGGACCACCAACACGGCCAGTCTGTGGGGCTAACATTGCTAGTAACTACAGACTGTCCTACTTCCTCTCCCTGATCATACGCCCCATCATTGAGATGTCCCCAGATGTGTGTGACAGCACGGAGGACCTCCTCAGCAGAATCGGCGCGGGTAACCGATCTGGGGACCTAACAAACTGCATAATAGGCAGTATGGATGTTGTGTCCCTGTATCCATCTATTAACGTGGATTTTGCTGTGGAGAAATGCGTCGAAATGATCAGCGAGAGCAAGGTTGAGTTCCGTGGGATTGATACCAGTGAGCTGGGACTTCTACTTAAGCTTACCCATAGTAATAGTTACCTAGACACTTATGACCTTAGCAACCTGTGCCCTACAAGACCAGCAAGAGGCAGACCACCTACCATTACCTCAATGGCCAAGAAAACCCACACAGATAGATGGAACGGGTGGACCAGAGCCATACGGACACCCGAAAACCACGATGAACTGAAGAAAATGATTGCACATGCGGTAGGGGCCAGCATAAAATTAACCCTTAAGGAACATATGTTCAAATTTAATGGTAAAACATATGCCCAAGAGGAAGGAGCAGCCATTGGTGTTAGCATTGCAGGCGACATAGCTAACTTATTCATGGTATGGTGGGACAGTAGACTTAAACAAAAACTTAATGAACAATTAGAAGACAGCTTAACCCTGATAATGTACTCCCGCTACGTAGATGATATAAACATCGTAGTTAAGACACCCCCACTAAAGAACAGTCAGGAACCAGAGAAAAACACAATGGAAAGCATCCAGCAAATAGCAAACTCCATCCACCAGAGCATTAGAGTTACTATAGACTACCCAAGTAGACACCTCAACCATCGATTACCTGTACTAGACACAGAGCTCTGGTTAGATACTATTAACAACCAAAAACAAATCCTCCATTCCCATTATGCCAAACCCATGACTTCCAAACATCTGATCCACCGAAACTCGGCCATTTTGGACCATACCAAAATCAACATACTGATTGCGGATTTGGTACGGGTGATGAGAAATGTGTCCCGCATGTGCAACCCCGAAGAACTAGAGAGACACATACAACACTTCATCCACCGTATGCAGTTCTCTGGCTACAATCAGAGAGATAGAATCAGAGTGTATAAAGGAGCCAGAACCAAATGGGAAAAAATGGTAAATAATGACATAAATGGGACCTGCCCCTTGTATAGGAGCAAATTTTGGAATAGAATAGAAAGAACTAAGAACAAGGCCAATAGAATAAACTCATGGTATGATAGCAATAAATACCAGAGTGTAATGTTCATCAATACAACCCCTAGAGGCGAACTAGCCTACAAATTTAGAAGGGCCCTAAAGAAACATAACCTCAATATTAAGATAGTAGAAAGACCTGGTACCTCCGTAAAAACACTTATTAGCAAGACATACCCGTTCCAAAGACCCTCATGTATAGATAAGAAATGTATAACCTGTAAAATAAGCCCCCATATTAACTGTAAAACTAGAAATGTAGTATATAGCATAAGATGTACTGAAGGACAATGTAGAAACAAAAATATAGTGTACATAGGTGAGACAGCTCGTAGTATAGGGGAACGAATAAATGAACACTGGCGAGACCTCCAAGATAGTAAAGAATCATCTGTGCTCTACCAACATGCTAAGATAGAACACAGGGGTAAATTAGAGAGCATAGAAATAAAAATAGAATCCACACACAAGAAAGACGCAATGTTTAGGCAAATTACAGAGGCAGTAAGCATAAAAGAATTAAAACCAAAATTAAATAGAAAATATGAGTGGAACAGCAACATCACAACTTACAATTAAGGACAAAATGAAAACACACACACACATAGAACAAACAACTTACAATTGAAAACACACACAAAATGAAAACACACACAAGACAAAATGAAAACACACACACACATAGAACAAACAACCAACCAACAATAAATAAATAAATAAACAAACAAATATAAATAGAAAAATAGAAAAATGAACACAAACACACACAGACACCCTGATGTGGCGCATGCGCAAACTGAGCACGCAACCCACACACAAACAAAATGGCGTAGGATAGAAGAAAGGAAAGGCACAGAAACGAAGAAAGAAATCCCCAGTCACTGAAGAGGTCACAGAGTGTGTGACGAAAGAACTATGACTATATATATATAAACAACTATCTGGTTGTGGAACCAACCAACCAACCAGAAATTTATAAATTTATAAATTTGTAAATTTATAAATATATAATAAATTAAATTGAAGTGAAAGCAACTGGTGCGTGTGTTTCTTATTGGCAACATGACCCTCCCAAAGTATAACAATATCGGTTTCAACACACGATTTCAGATAAAGAATCTTGCTAAACAAATTCAGAAACGAAATATATATATATATATATATATATATATATATATATATATATATATATATATATATATATATATATATATATATATATATATATATATATATAATACATTATAAAGAAAGAAGAGACATTAGGCATAAACAAAAAATATAAATACCGAATATTCCTCTACATTCTCGACTGCACAGTTTCGTGGCTACTTTTCAAAAACATTAATCATAGAGATGCAGTATTTTTGTGAGGTTTGCCAACTTATCAAGAGAATAGCTCATTTAGAGTTTCAAAACACGTCCGCAAGGCGTGAGAGAGAATCCCGGAAAAGCGGAGGGGAAACTTATCACGGGATACAGCGGTCAAGAAACAGAGTTAAGCCTCTTACAACCAAGAGAGAAATACCACAAATTGCGGAGGGTGTATCAATATCTACGCCACAGACGAGGTGGCTAAGGAGGGCTAGAAGTGTAAATAGTGTAAGCTTGACAGCAGTCATTATACTTCTGTGGTTACTTTACCGTAGAGAGTTATAGACAATAACAAGAAATACACAGATACATGCGAATACATACATATACATGCATATCCACACATATATCCCTGAATTTGTGGGGTGCCAACCTTAACCGTTGTTGTTCTATGATTAATAGGGACACAATAATTGTTTCTACTTTTGGCACAAGGCCAGCAATTATCCAGTGCATTACTGGTACTTTATTTTATCGACCCCGTAAGGATGAAAGGCAAAGTTAACCTCGGCGGGATTTGAACTCAAACCATAAAGGGGCGTAACTCTTTGCTGCAAAGCATAGCGTCAGACCCTCTACCGATACTGCCAATCCACCGCCCTGGGACACAATAATCTGAATGAATTAGATTGACTCTATATCAGAGCTATATAATACAATATAAAGAAAGAAGAGACATTAGACATAAATACAAAATATAAATATTTATATTTTTTATTTATGTCTCATGTCTCTTCTTTCTTTATAATGTATTATATAGCTCTGATATAGAGTCAATCTAATTCATTCAGATTATTTTGTCCCTATTAATCATAGAGCAACAACGGTTAATGTTGGCACCCCACAAATTCAGTGATATATGTGTGTATATGCATGTATATGCATGTATTCGCATGTATCTGTGTATTTCTTTTTATTGTGTGTATATATATATATATATATATATATATATATATATATATATATATATATATATATATATATATATATATATAATATTTAAGTATCGAGAGAGAGAGAAGAAGAGATAAGCGATACATATATTTAGTTGCCAATAGCTTGTGCATATATGCTCAATACTTGTGCCTACAGGGTTAAATATTAGAAGCGTTAATATCTAGTGGGCGAGAATATAAGCAGAGCGGTTACAAGTGGAATGATGACAAAGGAGAATATACCGTTAAAACATGTTTATATAAAAATGCACCTACCTACGTTTCGCCCAAAAAGGGCTTCTCAAAGGCATAGAAAACAAAAAAAGTTCAGTACATGACCCAGGAGGGGTTTTAAGGCTAAAACTACATCAAAGTTCATTCTTCGTTCAAGCACGTGTGTTGTTTTTGCCACAGAGCAAGGGGAGTAACTCTGGTCGGTGTTTGAACAATCGTCCCCATACTGCTTTTAACCCGTTCACATGATAGTGTTTTCCCGTTACTATTTTGTGAGTGCTGCTTTACTATTGTCGAATCGAGCAGGGTCTGGGATGCATTGTTGGTTTACGGATGTTTATTTGCGCCGCTTGCCCACCGGAGTGTTATGGTTTGGGCAGGGGGACCCAGTTAATGGTTTTCATGTCTCAGTCGATTTCCATCTGAAGTAAGACACCTGTATTCGGTGCCGCCTGCAGTTAAATATATAACTGTGTATGTGTTTCTTTCGGTGCCTGCAGTTATATATATATATATATATATATATATATATATATGAAAACAGGGAGAAAGAGATGATTATTAGGAAGAAAAATTTTTTTTTTCCTTTTTTGTTTCTCTCTCTCTTTTTTCTGGGTTAGAAAATGATTAAAACGAAATGTTTTACTTTGTGTGAAGTGTTAAGGTATTAGTTGATTTATTTATTATTTAACAATGGCATTTATTTATCTATTTATATATTTAATTATTGTCTATTACCTGTTTCAGCATTTTTATGCATTATCAAATGATAGTGAAATGTGTGGTGTCGCACATGTTAAACAGAAGGTGCAGAACGAATAATGTTATTTACAAACAAGGTTTATGAAGTGAAAAGAAAAAAGAAAAAGGAAAAAAAACCTGCATAATGTAGAGCATAAACAGTCAATATGGAATAAAAAATAATGTTATTTACAGGCATAGTTATTGAAGTTAAGCAGATCAAAATGTGTTAATATAGCAAGGGGGCTTAGTTGATCCATGATTCTCTGATGGAGCCAAATGATGGACTGAGGTTTGATATGATTTCCCTTTTTAGAGAGTTAATATGCAGGGGGAAGCAATTCTTGGTGGATGATATTTAATTTATTTAAGAAAAAGGATTAGTTAGGGTGTGAGAGAGGTAACTCTTGTAAATGTGTGATTGTTTGTTGCAGCTTTAGATTGGTCCGAATTTTAGAGCATTAAGTAGGGGTTGGAATTTATTAATGAAATATGTTTCCTTATTGGTACATTGGATGAAAGTAGCGTTGTCTATGAATTTGTAAATGGGGAAAATTTTAAAGTTTGGATGTTGGTTGTGAGCACAACTGGCGATATGTTCACTAAATGTAATCTTACTGTATTCCTGTATTTTAATTTGTGATTTATGGACGGTCATACGTCGACGGAGGCTGTTTTTTGTCTGTCCTCTTGACAACCTGAGCAGGTCAAAACGTAGATAAGGTTTTCAGATACACATGTAAAGTTGTGTTTAACTGTGTAACGCTGTCATTGTTTAAAATGGAATGTTGAACCTTCTATTAGATTTATGCATATGCCACAGTTGGGCCTTCCGCATTTTGTTACTGTTGGGTTCATTGTGTGGGTTTGTTGGATTTTAGCTTGTGTGAGGATCATTTTTATGGATTTAGGTTGTCTTTTGGTCTTTATGATGTTGTGTGTTTGGAGGAGTTTGTTTATTCTTGGGTCTCTTTTTAGTAAAGCAATGTTCCGGAGGATGGTGTCGAATGCCTCAATGTTGAGGGGGTTGTGTGTGGAGATGTATGGTAGAGTTTTTTGTTGCGGTTCATTCCATGGTTTGGGGTATCTGAGTTCCTGGATGTCTTAGTTCCTGGATATATATATATATATATATATATATATATATATATATATATATATATATATATATAATACATTATAAAGAAAGAAGAAACATTAGACATAAATAAATAAATACCTATTATTTCTTCACATTCTCGACTGTACAGTTTCGCGGCTACTTTGCAAAAACCCTATATCATAGAGATATAGTATTCTAGTGAGGTTTGCCATCTTATCAAGAGAATACCTCATTTAAAGTTTCAAAACACCTCCGCAACGCGTGAGAGAGAATTCCGGGAATTCTCTTGATAAGCTAGCAAACCTCACAAGAATACTATATTTCTATGATATAGGGTTTTAGTAAAGTAGCCGCGAAACTCTACAGTCGAGAATGTAAAGAAATAATAGGTATTTATTTATTTATTTATGTCTAATGGTTCTTCTTTCTTTATAATGTACTAGCATTAAAGCCCAGCGTTGCTCGGGTCAGTAAGTTACCAAAGTTTGGTTGCACCACCCATTTTATGGCAGCACTTTTTTGTCTGCCAGGCACTGGGTGAATGAATTGCAGACCTGGACTGCCGAAGCAGGAGCTGCGCCAGCAGTGACAATTGTAGTTTTGCCTATGGATATTATTTCTGTGCAAAGAAGTGTTGAAATTTATTGTTTCACGGTACTTGCGCAACACGCGCGTAGACGATGCCAGCCGAACAACAGAGCTGCGATGGAATTGTTCTGCATGGAGTTGTTCGTCTAATGTGTGTTTTCTAAATTTAAGACAGTAGGGAGGGGTGTGATATGGGGGAGAGTTAGCTGCTGTTTCTAACAGGTTTAGTGACCTAATAGAGGATATGTCTTTTCTAAATTTAAGACAGTAGGGAGTGGTGTGATATAGGGGAGAATTAGCTGCTGTTTCTAGCAGGTTTAGTGACCTCATAGAGGATATTATTGTGTATAGTAAATATACTGATACTTCTTTCTTCCACGTTCGTTGAGAGATGTTTTAAAAAAGATTTATCGCTATTTTTTTTTGTTGTTGAATAAATTTATCTGTTGCTTTTGAATAATTGTTGTTTGGTATTGACAATGATGACTTCGTTGTCATTGAAGTAAATAAATGTTTGACCGTTCCACACTCAAAAACAAATGTTCTCTCTCTCTCTCTCTCTCTCTCTCTCTCTTCTCTCTCTCTCTTCTCTCTCTCTCTCTCTCCTTCATTTCTTTCTCTCTTCTTTCTTCCGAGTTCTTAAAGGAAGTTTGTAATTTTAAGCGTATATAAGAGAAAGTTGCAGCATGTATGTAGTTTTATCGAATTTTAAAGGGACTAGAGAGAGGACTTCAGATTGTATTAGATGGGTAAAGCGTCATGTATTTAGTTTTATCTATTATTTCCGTACTTTTGGGTGAGTTGGAAAAAAGTAAATAGTCGTTGACCTAACTTAAATCATTTACAACATTTATATAGACTTTGAGTCGAATCGGTTTGAAATTGTGCAAATGTATAAACATGGAACATGCACACACACACACAACAACAACAACAATCTGTCTTTTATAGATAATGATTATATAGCTCTGATATAGAGTCAAATTAATTCATTCAGATTATTTTGTCCCTCTTAATCACAGATCAACAACGGTTAAGGTTGACACCACACAATTTCAGGGATATATGTGTGTATATGCATGTATATGTATGTATTCGCATGTATCTGTGTATTTCTCATTATTGTATATATATATATATATACTAGCAGTTTATCCCGGCGTTGTTCGGGTTTGTTCATTTGCTATGAAAAGTTACATACAGGTAAATGTAGCTTGAAAGCGCATAAGCTTATCAATTAAGTGCAAAAACAGTTGAACCGGTTATTAATAGTTACGAACCAATTAGCATTTTGGACAATCAATGATGGGTTAATAATCTTCCAATAGCGAATTTAGTAGACCAAAGTTGCAAGATGGTGGCCCCGATACCGCTGGGTGTCAGATATGTCCGCTATGGGTGACCCTACCAGTTTTCCAGACGGCATAGCTCCAACACCTCCAACACCTGCACCAACATCTATAGCACCTCTTTGTAGACGATATTGCATGTCATCCCTTGAGGTGTATAAGCAAAAAGTCCATTCCTGCTCCCTACGCGGGAACAGGCAACATAAAGTTGGCCATGGGAGATTAGCCAGTTTCAGTCTGAACACTCTGGCAATGAGGTCATGTCTGTTCGAATAATTTTTCCCAGGAAAAAGTTCACGGGTTACATTCCCATTCATATGTCTATAGCATTAATCTGTTATATGAAGTGGTATTTTGCGGGTTGTTGTTTGCAATAAGCCGATTGAAAATGCCCCAGATAAGCCGTATGCCAATACGGAACGCTCCACTGCAGTGTTGTCATATAGTGAGTGAAGAGCGACAGAGAGAGTAAAGCATTTAAATTATAGAGAGGGGGAATATACGGAACGCTCCATTTGATCATATACATTGTTTCTCTCTCTGCAGTGTTGTCATATAGGGAGTGAAAAGCGACAGAGAGAGTAAAGCAGTTAAATTATGTTTGTTGAATTATGTTTGTTGAATTATGTTTGTTGTTTTATAAATTCATCTGTTGCTTTTGAATATTTTTTTATTTGATGTAAAATGTAACGTTGAGAGAGCCGTATGTATTTAGTGTTATCGGCTTTTTAAATTTTGATATTTGATGTATGAGTGTAGTTATGACTGTTTGTTGCTTAGGTTTCAAAGTTGTGTCGCGTTCCTTCAAAAGAAGTTTTGTCGTTGTTCTAAACTGTAATGGTGATAGGGTAGTAGACGGAGGCAGTAACCTTTTAAAGAGAGTTGCAGAGGAGATTGAGGGGGCGGGGAGTAGAGAGAGTGATGAACCTTTTAAAGAGAGTTGCAGAGGAGATTGAGAGTGGAGTAGAGGAAAAGATGAACCTTTTAAAGAGAGTTTCAACATGTATGTAGTTCCATATATTTTGATGGTAGTAGTGAGAGGAATGAAACGTGTAAGAGAGAGGGTTACAGCATGTATTTAGTTTTATCGATTTCTTTTCATAGAAGCAGGAAATTCCTTGCAAAAATAATTATGCCTTGACCTGCCTTGGTTAATTTGGAGCACATTGGAAAAAAATTCATCAAAATCGGTAGAGAAATGTGGAAATGCATAAAGATCATACACACACACAGACAGACATTTACCGTTTTATATATAGAGTGAAGATATATATATATATATATATATATATATATATATATATATATATATATATTCTATACTTTACTATACTATACTATACTATACTATACTATACTATACTATACTATACTATACCAAGTTGAAATTTATATAATGGTTAGTCACGATATTCTTCATTCTTGTCCAATATAATAGACTTGTTGGCAGCTTGATATTAAACAAGCATGGAGTTACGTCCCTTGCCATTCTCAGTTCAAATCCTGCCGAGGTTAACTTTGCCTTTCATCCTTACGGGGTCGATAAAATAAAGTACCAGTAATGTACAGGGATAATTGCTGGCCTTGTGCCAAAAGTAGAAACAGTTATTAGAATCTAAATTTATTTTTCATTTTTATGGGGGAAAAGCCACAGCTGCATAAAAAAGCTCTTCTTTCTTTTCCCCGAGAATGAATATACCACAAACATATACTACACACACACACACAGCTGGATAAATAGATATTTTCTCTATTCCCTGATTCGAATTATGTTTATCGTCGGCGAATCTTCAGAGAATAATGAACTAACAAAATAAGTATATTTAGGTATATTTGTGTAGAAGGGAAGTAGGAGGAATTGAAGTGGATAGTAGCCAAAGGGCTTTGTGTATTTATGGTACTGCAGGAGTAAGAAATGTCATTGGCTGAGAGGGAATTATTCTGTAGTTCAAAGAGGACCATTTAAAGAAATGGGAGTATCGGTTGTGATGAAATTAAACAGGACGGAAAATCTATTTGGAGCTAGCTCTTTGATTTATGGGCTAAGATAGTAACGACAGTTGAGAGATGAACATTATAAGCAAGGAAGATATTGAAATAGTAATTTGGCGCCATTTTTCTTTTTTTGTCATAAAATCGACACGTCAAAGGAGTCGTAGTTCAGAAGATAATCGAAATGGAGTTGTAGGAGCAAATCATAGGTTAGCTTGGAAAATGTATGTATTCTTCCAATTGAATATTCTATCCTGTCTAGAATTTAGTACATTTTTCCCGGTCATGATTTCAAACACTTCCGTTACACCATGTTTACAATCCTTCCTTTCACGTCGATATGGATGGGAAAAGCATAGAATCGACCGCGATAGCCGGTACTCCACTTTTTCGTGCTTTAAGTCCTATATTTTGTTTTAGCCAACGCAGTAGATTTGTGAAGCTCGGAATTTTAAAAGAGTGAGTTTGCACATACCATCTTTTCTTAGAGAAATTAGATGACCCCCACATATTTGTATGTCCCTAGGATTGTGGTAATTTTGAGCTGGTACACGATATTGTTATTTATGCTTCACTCGTTAGGGGTCATCTAGTGGGTTGTCTGTAGTTACATTTTACCAGTGCAGGTCGGTTAAGGTCTCTTTTTGTCTTAATATTTAGGGTAATGCTATATGTGCCAGCGGGCTGTGACAAGTATGTACGGTTGTTATTCCTATTATTGGTTTAATAAAGTGAAGTAGGTTGCGATGAAGACAAAATAATGCGTCGAGTTGAGGTTTGAGTATTATTATTGTTTGTGAAAGCGTTTATTGTTTAATCCTGCTATGACGCTTTCCAATTTAGTTGTAGTAATGTATGAGAGTCTTACTGTTTTTCTGGCGGAAAGCTTTTATCTAATAATTTAAAGAAGTTATGAGGTAATTTACAACCGCAGTCCACCAAGCTTACATGCTCACCTACCTTACAATCCATATTTACATATCACTTTATATATTGTGTGATTCATTACTACCTTGTTTTAAATAGTTACAGGGGTGTCTAAATTTCAGAGATTATTATGAAACACCGGATATCTCTTAAAAACGTGGCAAACTTCATCACAGAAAATGGAGTTCAGAATATCAAGAGACGATACAGTAGATAATGAAATCTAATATCCCTTCTCACACTCACTGAGGCCATTGTTTGCAGGTCAATAACCTCTTTAAGCTGGTTTCCATATATCACCACGTCTTGACGCCATACATTATGACTGACTTCACATTTGAAAAAAAAAACAATTCATATACGACTAGCTTTCCCTTTTCAACTCCCAATAGCAATTAGCACTAGATGGCTTTGTTCTAGATTTTCTACCCTGACATGTTGCATGTCGTGACTGTTCATTTGCTAGAATTACACGCATTTAAAATTTGAATAGAGGGAAATATCGGTATTCATTTCATTTCAAATACACTTTACTTTGACCTGTCAAGAACACAATTTATAGAAGAGACGTTATGGTAATTGACAATTGGGAAATAAAGAAAGGAAATATAAACACCAAGATATTTTGACATGTTAAAGAGCAACGAGCATGTTTGATGAATAGATTTTACATCAAAACAAAGTGTAAGGTTTTGAACGCCTCAACAGTTTTCATACGGTTCAATAATTAGACGCCTTTTCTGTTTCTCATGGTGTTCCAATTCTTTTTATAAGGCATATTATTCAATGTATATTTTCAGTGCACATTTTCTATGCATATTTCCAATGCACATCAGAGCCACTGTAAAATTTCTCTTTTATGTAGTAAAACTTCATTATATCGGTAGAGGGTCGGACGCCATGCTTTCCAGCATAGTTACGTCCCTTTACGATCTGAGTTCAAATCCCGCCGAGGTTGACTTTGCCTTTCATCCTTACGGGGTCGATAAAATAAAGTACCAGTAATGCACTGGGTAATTACTGGCCTAGTGCCTAAAGTAGAAACAATTATTACTTTGATAATGGTTTCAATTTCCTTGCAGGTGTTAGGTTTCATATTTTGTTACTATGCATATCTTATTTATCTTGTATTACGTTCCGTTTAAATAATACCTTATATAGTCTAAGCAAATGTTAAGACTCATTTTCAATAGACCAGTATCAGAGTATTGACATCGAATTAAAAATAAATACACACACATATACGCATTCACACAAACAAATGAACTGTTCTTTATACACACGCTAATATCAATAATAACAACAAATCCTTGCAATAGAGTGGACTCTGATTAACGCAGCGATGAGCTAGGTTGAGATACAAAAATTAGGCAACATTTTAGGTCTACCACACAACACAAACAAGAACATGTGCAGGTCACATGGCGAAATACTTAACCACAAAGCCACGCTTGGAATCCTAAAAAAGCACTTGTGGGTTTAACTTTCCAGCAGTATTTCATAAGTCGTACTTCAAGGGCGTATACGTTTATGAAAACAACCGCCAAATAGTTGTGACCATTTCCATATCAATAAATGACGCCACTTCATATTCCTGGCAGAAACCAATCTAGTTAAAATACATTACTAAAAAAATGTTATTATAGTGTCTCAGTTGTCACCCACATGAATTAGTAACCTTGCTGATATTTCTAGGAGGTTGACCGCACACATAGAATCTCCTTCATTAGCATTTAATTATATCTACTAATATATTTATGTTTTACCAATAAAATATAACTTCTATACCTAATATACTGGTGTTCTACTACTACAATATAACTCCCACACCCAATATACTTGTTGTCTACCAATTAACTCGATCCCTCACATTCAATATGCTATTGATTTACCAATAAACTATGCCCTCACATGCAAAATTGGTTTCTTCACCGTGTATATAATACATTCATAATTTAAACAACAGCAGGAGTAAAAACAATGCCAATATCAACATCATCATCAACAACAACAACAACAGCAAGAACAATGCTAATATCAATAATAACAACAAAAACAATAACACCGGCAAAACAACGGCAATAACGATAACGGTGACGGCAAATAGAAAGACAGCGAGGGTGACAATTGACCATGACCTTATCGACATCAACTCAACAATAACAACAACAATGCCTATAACAACAACAATAACATTGACGATGGCGGCAACATCGAAGACATCAAAGTACGTTAATGAAGACGACGGCGGCCATACCGAAGACGACGACATCAACTTCAAGAACAACGTTGCCGATGGTCACATCATTGGAGCCGATTACAACAATAACAACAAACATACAACATGCTCTAAAACACTTTATTAAATCCTTTCATTACCACAACACCCTCCTCCACTCAAACCTCATTTTCCCGCTTTTCTTCCTCTTCATTTGGAATAAAATAATTCCGCATGAAATA
>OZ024743.1:103028798-103083798 GCA_964016885.1 Eledone cirrhosa | reverse complement strand
TACCACACTAATTCAGACTGCCTGAAGAGGTCACAGCCAAAGATGGCTGTCACTGAAATATATATAGCAGTAATAAACGAAGCTAAATTTTAAACATTTGACTTTTTATTTAACTTTATTTTATATATATATATATTTATATATATATATATATATATATATATATACATAAATATATACTTATATATATATATATATATATATATATATATATATATATATATATAGCGGTAAAGGTTTATATATTAAACTTAAACATTAATGCTACATTTATATACAAGCGAAACTTTACAGAAAACTGTCATGGTATCATGTGCCGTAATCGATCCTTGCAGCTGATGTACACCGATATATTTTTGCCAGTTGTGTGAACTGGAACTTCGTGAAATATAGTGTCTAGCATAAGGACATAACGTATCGCTAAAAATTGTTCTCATGACTTTACGATCTTGAGCCGAACCTCTTAACTATTAAGCAACGCGCCTTCCCAACACTACCGTATCCGCCTTCAGACACTTCATAATCATTCCATCTAAACACTCTTGCACAGAATATTTTACACCTGCTTCTCAATCTTTTTGCCGTACACTCAGTGTCTTAATACACTTTTTAAAGATTGTCTCTGTTCGTACGAAATGTTTGGCCAAATATTCATTTATATGTACACTGTTTTTATTTCCTTTACAACCTTTCTTACACATATGTATGTATGTATGTATGTATGTATGTATGTATGTATGTATGTATGTATGTATGTATGTATGTATGTATGTATGTATGGCCATCCAAAATCACTGGGAGAGATGACCCCTTAGCCTTTGTCAAGACAGAATTCTAGGAGAAGGAAAACTCTGATATAACAGCTGCAACCCTGATGGTATCCAATGATGTTGACTTGTTCTTCTTTTTGGTAAATATCATCTTGGTTAAGAGAGTGGGACTGGCTTTGTGCAGTGCCTTTGCTCACTATAAAAGCTTCACGGCACAGGCATTGCTTTATATCTGGAGATCTCTCTGCACTTGTCGTCACATGGTACCATGGGCCCAGCACTATGTGTCAATAATTGTCACAAGTGTAGTGTTTGTACAAGAGTTTTCAAGTCGCTGGCTGGACTAAAAAGTCACACTCGTTCAGCGCATCGGTAGGGGTTCTCCTACATGGATATAAAGTAGTGGCCGTACTCGAAAACGAGTTGGCAGCCACCATGTATAGATTACGTAGTTTATTTTTCTTCTTCTGTAGTAGATGCAATATTTTCTGTTCGGTATAAGCTTTAAGGCTGTTATTCCAATCTAATTAAAGTTTATTATTTTTTATTGCAAAGCGGTGGTTAGGCACAGTCGTTAATATGTCGGATAGTCGGATACAATACATTGCAGTATTTGTTCTGAACATAAAAACAGATCATAAATCTCAGTCATCATTGACAACGAAGGTCGAACAACAATGTGGCAAGTATAATGACGCCTATGCCTCGCTTAGCTGGTCTAATAAAATTGAAATATGTTCAGATTTGTGTCCTTGCTTGCCGAAAAAATTCCAATTACTATTAGTCATTGAGTAATAGCATAATTGTATGCTTTTTTCACATCACCGCATTAATATTTAAAGTTAACTTGTTTTTATTTTATCCCTGCCTAGAATATATAGTGATGCCTCTGCTTCGCTAAGGAGGCTTAAAAAAATGAAATATGTCCGAATTTGTCTTCCGTTCTTGCCGAAAAAATCAAAGGACACTGACTCATACTTGTATGCTATTTTTTTCCACAATCGCATTCATATTTGTAGTTAAATTTTTGTTGATTCCTGCCTGATTTATGTTAAGACTATACTTAACAATCACATAGTAGGTATCACAATTATTTTATAATAATTTCATCAATTATGAAAGTTTCCCCGATATCAGCGACGAAGTCTAAGAAACAGTATATCTTTCTCTCTCTCTTACCATTTTTTAAAATATACACACACACACGTATATACATACACACACCTCCATATATATATATGTGTGTGTGTGTGTGTGCGTGCGTTGGAAGTCAGATAGAGAAGAGAGTATTAGTATTTTGGGAAGAACAAAACACAGAAGGCTGATATGAGAAAAACGGGGAGAGAGAAAAATGTATGGACGATTTGTTAAGGCTTCATTACGTTTATTGACTGGTGACGCGCGTTTCGCTATGGATCAGCTCAAAGTTCGATCTGTATCGATCTGGCCCGACTCTGGAATCAGAGGTACGACGAGCTTTTGATTCCAGAGTCGGGTAAGATCGATACAGATTGGACCTTGAGCTGATCAATAGCGAAATGCGCTTCACCAATCAATAAACGTAATGAAGGCTTAATAAATCGCCCTTGTATTATTAAATTACACTCTGTTTAGCTCTACACCTCGCTACTGACGTGAACCTAATCATCGAGTGCCCACCTGGGTGAACCTACAGTAATGTCACTCCCTGGATATATATATAGAGCGTATTAATGGTGTGTCGAACAATTAATGGCGACCACGATTGTATAATTAGATAACTTTAGAGTATATGTAATTGTATGCCACCAACACCCAATCCGAGAACTTTGAAAATAAATTAAAAAAACAGAGAAAGTCGACATCCTTGTCAATATTTTCAGCTTTGATAAATAAATTTCTAATAATCTATTATATTATCAACTACTATTTAGTTCTTTATTATTGTTTGTGGTTTCTTTTTCTTTGAAGATCAAACATTTTTTTTACAAACCTATATATATTATACACACAAACACACACACACATATATATATCCAGTTGTACCCCGGTATTCGCGGGGGTTATGTTCCTAGACCACACACGAAGAGTTTAAAAAACCACGAATATTGGACGTGGTCCATAAAAATCCCTATAAACGTCAAAATATAACGTAAAATATGGGCCGGCAAATACGGTATATTGTCATAATTAATTTAGCGATAAAAAGCGTGAAAAAATATATATTACCACGAAAAAAGCCGTAAAAATATTGCGGAAGATATTTACGATTCCGCGAATATGCGGTGATTTCCACGAACAATTATTAGTTAGGTTCTAAGGAAAATTCCGCGAATAACGGGGACCGCGAATGCTGGAGGTACACTGTATGTATATATACTTATACTTTGGAAGGGTCATACTGCCAATAAAAGCACACGCACTTGTCGATTTCAAGTCTGAGTTCAAATCCCGCCGAGGTTAACTTTGCCTTTCATCCTTACGGGGTCGATAAAATAAAGTACCAGTAATGCACTGGGTAATTGCTGGCCTTGTGCCAAAAGTAGAAACAATTATAATTTCCCAGTAGTTGATTGTCATCAAAGCTCTTTCTTCACACATTCTGCGACCTCCTCAGTGACAATTTTTGTTGTTATTTTATTTCTCGCCTTTGTTCTGTCTGACTCCATCTTATATTTGCGAGCTGTGTCACTGAGGTGGTCACAGAATGTGTGACGGAAAAGCTTTGATGAAAATCAAAAATTAAACAATATCTCTCTCTTTCTCTCTCTCTCTCTATATATATATATATATAGGAAAAAGTATGACCCCGACGGCAGAGCTCAAGCCGGTTCGACGGCTATTTCTGGACTAAATTAGAATTTTTAGCCTGGTGAATAAATAGCCGAACTTGTCAAGGGGTACTTCCTTATATGGGAAGATTGTAGTTGTCAGGAGGAATGGTTAACATTTGTTGTAAACACAAATAAGTCTATCATGGCATTTGGTGGGAGGTAGGGGTGGCTGAACTTGCCTGTAGAACTTGCCTGGAGTCGGCCAAGCGTTGAAAGTGAATGTATACACCAGATTCAAATGATAGTGTATGAAATGGAGGAGGGAGGTTATAGAATAGGTAATTCGAACGGGAGTAGGAGACAATAAAACATAATAGGAAGAAATAAAAAAAAAATATAAAATTAGATAGTGAGAAATGAATAAAAAAAATCACAATACTATCTTACAATTACAGGTTAATAAGTTGAGAATCGAAAAAAGTTGTATAAATGGAGTAGTAACAAAACTGATACAAAATTAAGGGGTCTAACACATCTGCTATAAGTAGTTAGTATGAGTAGTTAGTAAAACGTATTCGGCCAATTCTATCTTAAAATTACAGGGGTGGGGGAACTGATGCTACAGAGGCCCGATGGGCTGCATCGGGGTAGGCGAAAAGCAGACGAGGAAGAAAATAGGGGGTGGAAGGAAGTGATAGGATGAGACAGGGGGAAGAAGACATAGAGGAAAAGAAAAGAGATACATCTACCTATGTAAGCTGGGGTTTCCCTAACTTATTCGGCAAGTGGGGGAGTATCAACTCTTGTCTAGCCACCCGGGTCGTTATGGGGTTTGAGGGCGAGGTAAGTCCTACGCAATCTGTGTTTGCATGCGGTTACCAGTTCGTCTTTCTTGTTTAGGTGTTGGTCCTTTGAAAACAGCATTTGTAATGTTCCCCCCGAGCATAAGTTACACGGATGGCGTCCTCCCGTGTAAGAGTTAGCTCTGGACAGTAAGCTCCAAGTGAGATTGTAGGTTATATTATTATCTTGGAGGTCCCAGATGTGGCCCGAAAGTGTAGTGGCATGTCGCCGGACCGCGTTTCGGAAAGTATGTCGGTGTTGGTAAAGCCGGGTCTTGAAGTCATACGTGGTTAATCTTATATAAGCTTTGTTGGAGGTGTCCGTCCTCACGTTGCACTGGTAGATCACGTTACGTTCTCGGCATTTGTTGTTGAGGGGGCACGTAGATCTATCAGGGCAGTTACACCTCCTGGTTGGCTCTCCACTGATGCCCCCCCCCTGCCGAATAAGTTAGGGAAACCCCAGCTTACATAGGTAGATGTATCTCTTTTCTTTTCCTCTATGTCTTCTTCTTCCCCCTGTCTCATCCTATCACTTCCTTCCACCCCCTATTTTCTTCCTCGTCTGCTTTTCCCCTTTCGCCTACCCCGATGCAGCCCATCGGGTCTTTGTAGCATCAGTTCTCCCACCCCTTTAATTCTAAGATAATATAAGGAAGTACCCCCTTGACAAGTTCGGCTATTTATTCAAAAGGCTAAAAATTCTAATTTAGTCTAGAAATAGCCGTCGAAACGGCTTGAGCTCTGCCGTCGGGGTCATACTTTTTCCTATTTCCCACTCTACTACACTAAGTATTGAGTATTCTGGTGCGTTATGGTCCATCTGGTTCATTACCACAATTCCTTTGTTATATATATATATATATATATATATATATATATATATATATATATATATATATATATATATATATATATATATATATATAGAGAGAGAGAGAGAGAGAGATAGATAGATAGATAGATATATTTCTTTATTAGCCACAGGGGCACAAAAGAAGGGGACAAATACAAAGGGGGAAGTTTACATACAATAAAAACGTGTAAAATGTTATCACAGATGGAATTTAAAAGTTAGTCGATTTTCCCCAATAGAGGGAGACAGTTTATATGGGTAACACAGACCCCCGAAAAAAATGTGCAACCCTCATCTCCAGGAGTACGAAGAGCTTGTACTCCTTTCCTCTCCTCCTCCTTTTCCTCAACCTACAGGCTGATATAGAGAGAAGGCCCATTCACTCGGGCCATTCTCGCCACTTTCACCCACCTTTCATAAAACTTGCTGGGGTACAGCACCTCTCTCTCCATCCTGATTCTTCTTCCAAAGTGGTATTTGAAAAAAAGAATCAGTTGTTGGCCGGAGAGAAAGGTGTCTGACCTCAGCCCTTTCAACCTTGTCCACCATACAACCTCTTTCGCCATAGCTATCACACAAAGGAAAACCGCCTCTCCTTCGTTTTTGAAGGAGGGTGGCGGTTTGATCATGACAATGGACTCGGTGGTCAACTGGATTGGTCCCACCCGCGACAATAGTCGTTCTACATAGCCCCACAGGTCAGTGACGCCCGGGCAGTGTATGAATGCGTGCGCGACGGTTTCTTCGTCTCGCACGCACCTCGGACAGATCTTTTTTGCAGGGTCCCTTCCCGGGCGCCCATGTCTGTAGAGCTTGTCTCGAACTGGTAGAGCTCCTCGGTAGCACTGCCAGGCCAGGGACTTTTGGAAGTTGTCCATCGGTCCCGGGCGGAAGGTCCTACCGAACAGACTGGCCAGTTCATCTTCCTCCACGCCTAGAGTTTCACCGAGCGCGTCGTCGCACTTGCTGCGGACCAACCCTCTATAGAATGACGAAGTGGAGTCTCCACTGATCGCCGGGTCCGCCTGCCAGAGGGCTGTGAGCGCCTGAGCACATTCGATGTGCCAGTCGCCCATTTTCCTCGGTCTCTGCTTGACCCAGGACTGCAGCTCGGTCAGCGAGACGAGTCGTGGGAAGGCTCGCCTCACGAACGGGGCCCACACCGGTTGTCCGGTGAGGAATACGTAGAGATGCCGCAGCCTGAGCGCGTGTTTGCGCATCGTCAACCACGGCATCCCCAGCCCTCCGTTAGAAGGGTGTTGGCAGCAGATGGATCTTCTTACCAAAGGAGCCCGCCTCTTCCAAAGGAATCGGAAGAGGGCGCGCTCCATTTTGGCGAGCGTTTTGGCTGGACAAGGCACGACGGTCAAGCGGTAGTAGATGGCGGACGCTATAAAAGTGTTCGCCACCTCCGCTCGACCTTTCAAGGATAGTTTGCACTCGGCCCACTTCTGGGTGAGTGCAAACACCTTGGCCGTCACTTCGTTCCAGTTCTTCTCCACCTGGAGGTCCGGACCAAACCAGACCCCGAGCAGCTTTACCGGTCCTTCCGTCCAGCGTCCGACGACGCCATCGGAAGGCATCGGTCTGCCTCTCCACGATCCGAGTTGCAAACCGATGGACTTGTCCCGGTTCAGCTTCGCTCCTGTGAGACTTTCGTATTCCTTTAGTAAGGTGCCGACTTCCTCGATTTGCGAGGCGCTCGACACCATTACTGTCACGTCGTCGGCGTAGGCCGACGCCGCTTTCCGCAGTCCCGGTTCCAGAGGGATGCCCTGCAATAGCTCCAGCTTCCGCAGTAGTGGCTCGAGAGTCAGTACGTACAGAAGGGAGGAGAGAGGGCATCCCTGTCGAATGGATCGCGTAATATGGAACGGCTCCGAGAGGTAACCGTTCACCTTGACCCTTGAGCAGATGTTGCTGTTGTGCATTGCAGCAATCCAGCCCCTGAACACGGGTCCGAAGCCTGCCGCCTCGAGCACCGCATCCAGGTAACGATGGTCAACCCTATCGAAAGCCTTAGACTGATCCAAGTTGATCAGGGCCCCACCGAAGCCGGGTTTACACCCTACCCTCTCTATGATGTATCGCATGAGGTGGAGGTTGTCGTGTATGGACCTGGTCGGGATCGCGCATGTCTGCGCTTCTCCCACCAGGTTCTCGACGACAAGCGCCAGCCTCTTTGCCAACACCTTGGCCAAAATCTGTAACTCTGTGTTTAGCAGAGTTATGGGCCGGAAGTTGCCTATGTCATCCCCCTTATTCTCGTCCTTCCTGATTAGTGTGACCACGCCCCCGGTTACAGAACTGGGAATTCTCCCGTTCTGTTGCCAGTTGCAGTAGACCGCTTCCAGGAGACCGGAGAATAAGTCCGGCATTGCTACGTAAAATTCGTAGGGTAGACCGTCGAGACCTGGAGATTTGCGTTTGCCGCATTGGCTCAGCGCGTCCCCTATCTCAGTGGCTGAAATCGGCTTTTCGCAGAACTTCGCCTCGCTGTCCGAGAGTCGCGGTAGGCCGTCGAGGTATGGACCGAAATCCATAGCCTCTCCCGGCGCGCCGCTCCCCCCGAACAGCCGAGCAAAGTGCCGCTGAAAAGCCGCACACATCTGCTTCGGCTCACGTATCACGCGTCCGTTTTGGTCCTTCAAAGACCGAATCGTGGACTTGTTGCCACTTTTTGCCTCCGTCACTCGGGCCCAGCTAACAGCTTTGGCTCCCTCGTTTCCCAGAGCACGTATTTTGCTTCTGACAACGCAGCCCTCGTGCTTTGCGTCGAAGAACTGGTCCAAGGCCGTTCTCGTTGCTAGCACGCTGGCTACGTTGCCACTTCTAATTGCCTCTTCTACTTTATCTACCAGTTCCTTCTCGGTTCTATTTCTATCTAACGCTAATTCTTTACTAAAAACTATCGAGTCTAATCTAACTGCCCTCTTGAGAGAGTACCACCATCTGTTGTTGACAATGGCCCCTGTCAAGTGCTGTTTAACTAAAGTGCTAATCCGTCTACTGTAGGCTTTGCTTGTCGGTAACGACAAGTTCAGCTTCCAGTAGCCGGGTCCTTGTCTATGGGTTCTATCAAGGTTGGCCATGCAGGTCACTAGTTTGTGATCTGAATAGGCAACCATGAACATTTGTGGACAGCTTAACATGTCCCTATCCTTATTTCTAACTAGAACCCTATCTAGGTACGATCTAGATAGATAGATAGATAGATAGATATTGTTTAATTGTTGATATATATTTGTATATATATATATGTATATATATACACAGTAAATCAAGTAGAGAGTGAAGCCACTTGCATGAAGTACTCAATGGTGTATCTGTGAATACAATAAACCACCTAGGGGCCATTTTACTGTTTTTCTTGTAATCTATATACTATATATAAGGCACAAACAAGGGCACAATATAAATTAATTCAATTATTGGGAAAATATATATTTACCTATCTTTTGACACTGTCTTTGAGTATTTTGCTGGGGCCGTAGAATTAATACATTATTGAATAATTTATTTATTTTCACTTAAAATAATATATATAGTTTCATTCGAGTATCTCAATTTTGACTTAAATGAAACAAAATAATATTTATTTAAATTGTTTTTTCTGGCTTCACTTGTTAATAGAGCCTATAGTCCCTAGCACTTAGCTTTTCAAGAGACACCAGGAATATAGAACTACATCTTCTTAATACATATAATTCTACAAATAAAGGCTAGCATTCTTTAACTCCACATTTAAAAGAAACAATGAAGCTTAATTATTGAACTCTTGTGGTAAAGAATTAAGTGATATTGGGCCCATTAACATCGATCAACTATTTATCTATAATTCTACCAATAACAAACGTACCAAGGGAGAAAGTGCTCCAAAAAAGTGAAACGAATTTGTAACAGTTGTAGAAAATGTTTAGCACTGTTGAAATGTTAAAATAAAAATTTACGAACGTTTTTCCAAATCTGGAAAGAATCATGAAAATCTACTGAGTGACAAATTAAGACACTGACCTGCGACAGGGAAAAGAAGAAAGAGAAAAGAAAGAAAAACATTAGAGTTCTCAAACGGCAGTGTACGGAAAAGTTTATTTCGATTTTATCTATCCTTTTTATTCTTCGCAATACTCACATTAGCTTCAGTATCTTCAAGTTAGGCGCGATATACTCTTGCTTTAAGACATGTGTTCATCTAGCGAGAATTAGGCTGAGCTGGGAATCGAATACTTCAGAAAGCGTCAATGTAATTGGCTGGTTGATCACCACAGATCCTCCCTGTGGGAAGTAGAGTTCTTCTATGTCATTGTTCAAAGCTATATTGTTATTTTTTTTATTTTTGCATTCATTCCTTTTCGTTACAAAATTATTTATTTAATCAATTGTGCATAAACATATGTCAACTATATTTTACAAAAAGTAGTTACACAATGATGGAAATATGCAAAAAAAAAGATAAAAATAAAATTAAGTAATGAACAGAGGGGGAAAGGGTAAAGAAAGGCAGATCTGGCTGTATAAGAAAGTAGAGGAAGAGACTATAAATGCCAAAAATAAGAAGAAAAGGAGGAGGAAAAAGCACGGACTATTAGGCCACAGAAGAGAGGGAGGGTAAGGGGAGAAGGTGATAAGTTCTATGCCTGGGGCAGGGCGGTGTTTTGACAGCGCCCCACGAAAAAACTGCAAAAACATTTCTGTGGACAATGGCCAGCGACACCCGCTGCAACTGCCACTCCACCTCGCAGGCTGCTTGCATTCCAATTTTATGGAGGAGCTCGTGAGTATGGGGTCTAAGGACACCTTATGTCTTGACATCTCCCAGTCATCCTGACCTATTCATCGCGGGCCGTAGTACCGCGGTTTGTGGCCAAAACAACTAAGTTGGAGGCGGAGAATATGTCACAGCATGTGGCGTTCCAGATGAGGGATTTACCTCCTTCAAATTGGAAGAGCATAATTCTGTTGGGGTATTTGCTGTCTCCACAGTTGAGGCATGTTGGCTCCAGTTGTGATGGGAAGCCAGCTGCATTCAGGCTCCTTCTCAATATCTCAATGAGAGCAGCATGTTGGGGAACTAGCCTGTGCTCTGGTGGCATGACAGTCAGTGGGTTCAGGTCAAATTTGTCAACAACAGCATTTGTGTGGCTCCCACACATGGAGGATGAAGCTTTGGGTCACTCCAATGCAAGTGTACTCATCTTCAAGAAGGGTACTGGTTGATGAAGAGGGCACCGAATTGAGCCATACATCAATGTTTGGCTGTGAAGCGGGTCAGAGGCAGGCGAGGCTGAGTTGGTCCAAGCCAGACTTGATCCACCTGATGGACATTTTTATACTGGGAGGCAGAGAAGCCAAAGACTGTCCAGTGGGCCCTGTCAAATCTAACATTGCAGATGAGTTCTGCACAACATCTGATTACACTAAGGTAATCTGTGTGGGGGTGACAAGGTGTGCCGTGCAGCATGAATAAACATTTTTGAAGGGCGAGGCTGTTTCTCGAGAGGAAGAGTGCTGAGTAAGCATCAATGTGGCACAGACTCTCTGCCATTTATAACAGGCCTGCATGCTTGTTCTCCAGGCACCCTCACATGACTTTCAAAAGAATTGGAGGGCCAAGAATATAGGTGGTGTCTTTGAGCATTAGCCAAGCCATGGACAAGACAGAATGGATGCTGAGTATGGTGTTGTGGAATTCAGCTTCTCCGTAGCTAATGTCTATCACACTGGACTTCAAAGGGTTGGTCTCGAGTCCAAGGAGCCTTAAAGTTGGGATGGTTTATCTCTGCTTCCTTGTTTTCATGTGATTCTACTAAATAAAGGAGTGATGAAAGCTTAAAGAATTGACTTGACATAGCAATGATCTACTCCTAAAAAAAGGAGGATCACAGCTCCGATATTATGGGCATGTGGTTAGAATGTCTCAGGAAAGAATCACTGGACAGATTTTATGGGCAAAAACCAACGGGCAAGAGACCCAGAGCACGATGGTTGGATAACATCCATGAGCTTGGCTGATCTCGCTTGGGGATCTAGCCAGATCAGTTGGAGATAGTTGCTTCTGACAGGACCTACTGGAAGGAGTGTTTGAGGACTCTTCCCCCATGACCCTCTCAGGAATAATTGGGCAAAGAAGAAGGTTACATTATATTATATTTTTACTATTAGTACATTTAGAATTTATAGATCTTTGTGTTCTCTTAATTTTATATAAATAATTAAAATGAATACATTAACATGAACAGTAGCTGTATGAATTGCAATATTTTATATTTAATTTACACTATTTCATTCAACACAACATTTTACAGGGGTTGAATATATATATGTATTTATTTATTATAAATTATATATATATACTAGATGAGTGCTATGGATTGGCAGAATCATTAATGTACCAGGTGAAATACACTTCAGCATTTTGTTATGGCCCTCTATATTCTGGTTTCAAATACTACTCAGATCAACTTTGCCTTTCATTACAGTGTTTGGAACATAACAAAAAGCTTCATCATCATCATCATCACCGTTTTACATCCGTTCTTCCACGCTAGCATGGGTTAGACGGGTTGTCCTGTTGTGGGCAGTGTCTGGTCGGCTGACCATGCCTTGCTCATACAGGAACTGATTTGGCTTGATTTCTACAGCTGGATGCCCTTCCTAACACCAACCTCATTTACAGTGAGTGCTGGGTGCTTTTTTGTGGCGCCTACACGTCCACTTTACAGTGTGGGCTGGGTGCTTTTTTGCCGTGGCACCTCCATGACCATCTTGCGGTGGGGAGTGTGGGGGCATATTGTCTATCTGCTTCAGCTTGTACCCATGGGAGGTCGGGTACTCTGTATTACTGCGTGACGCCAGAGGTCACGGTCGTGTGTCATTGCCTTTGAGAGGTGTAATTGGGTAAGGTCGGCTTTTATCACCTCATCCCAGGTCATCTTGGGTCTCCCTACTCCGCGGTTTCCATCAACTTCTAGTGCTCTGCACCTTTTTATGCAGCTGTCATCCTTCATACGCATCACATGTCCATACCAGCGCAACCGCCTCTCCTGCACACAGCATTTGATTCCTCTTATGCTCAGTCTCTCTCTCAATTCATTTATGCTTTGTCGTTCACGTATATTACTGTTACACATCCATCGGAGCATGTAGGCCTCGTTTCTCTCTAATCTACGTAAGTCTTCCACTTTCAGCGCCCAGGTCTCACTACCATGCAACATTGCTGTTCGGATACACGCATCATACAGTCTGCCTTTCATTCTGAGGGAGAAGCCTTTTGCAGCTAGCAGTGGTAGTAGTTCCCTAAACTTCTTCCATCCCGTTCCTACCCTAGTTATTGTACTTTCTGAACACCCACCTCCGCTGCTAATTCGGTCACCTAGGTAGCAGAAGCTGTCTACTGTTTCTACAGAGCCCTCCCAGAGATTGGTAGTACTTGTTTCCTGTGGCTGTTTGCTACTTGCTGTCTCAGCACAGCTGCTGCATGTGAAACCTACATTCTTAATTAAGCTTCCTGAGATCCCGCTACATCTCTTGTGTACCCATTGTTTGCATTTGGGGCAGAGAATGGAGTTCCTACCTACACCTTTCCTACATACTGAGCAAGGCCATTTCCCTGAGGGGATCTGGGTTCTGTTTTCTCGTCTACTTACAAGGACCTTAGTCTTTGTCATGTTGACTTTGAGACCCTTTCTTTCTAGTCCCTGCTTCCAAGTTTGGAATTTATTCTCTAGTTCTACCATAGATTCAGCTATGAGTGCGAGGTCATCAGCATACAGGAGTTCCCATGGGCATCCGGTCTTAAACTCCTCCGTTATTGCCTGCAGGACCATGATGAACAGGAGGGGGATAAGAACAGAGCCCTGGTGGACCCCAACCTGTATGCTAAATTCCTCGCGATACTCATTGCTAATCCTAACTTTGCTGACTGCTCACCTATACATGGCTTGTACCGCTTTCACAAGCCATTCATCTACTCCTAGTTTTCTAAGAGCCCACCAGATTACAGCACGTGGAACTCTGTCAAAGGCTTTCTCAAGGTCGACAAATGCCAAGTAGAGTGGCTTACTTTTAGCTAGGTACTTTTCCTGTAACTGCCTCACAAGAGGGCATCAGTGGTGCCGCTTCCTGGTACAAACCGAAATTGCATCTCGTCTATTTTCACCCGGTCCCTAATCAACTGTGCTATAACTCTTTCTGTTACTTTCATGACCTGGTCCATCAACTTTATACCGCTATAGTTTCCTCTATCTAGTGCATCGCCTTTACCTTTGTAGCAGTTGACAATGATGCTACTGCACCAATCTTTTGGTATGACACCTTCTAGTTTCTTATATAAAATTATGATATGTTTATAGATGAATATAAACATTTTAAAGCATTAAAGAAACAGGGGCAACTTCAGGTGGTTTGGTATCAGAAAGTTTACTAGTTTTTGTTTACATGATTTTATACTGATTTTCCAAATTCTCTTATGTCTGAGATTTCTTGAGCAGTCAAATCTTCTCCGGTTTGTTTTAATGTAGTTGTATTCTTTAAGTAGAAATGCTAGTGTGTCCATATAACAGTGATGGAGCATGGATTTGGGCTGGAGTGTTGAATGCATGGTTGTAAGGTTGTATGTTCAATTTCCTTGAACAAGATTTTTTATATCATATAGCTCAATCCACTCAAACGGCAAAAATGTGTTGTACCTGTAATTCAAAGTGATAGCTGAATCTTTCTGAGAACTGTGTTAAGGTTGCATGTGTCTGTGGAATACTCTATAGTTTGCATGTTAATTCCATTGCTCTAACAACTGGAACTTATGGCAATCCAGCACAACACAACTCATATAAGAGAATAAAAAACATCAGTTATATAGCTAGACAAATGAAAGAAGAAAAAAACACAAGAAAAAGACAGGTGTACGTGATTCTTTATATAAAAAGGTGTATAAATGTTTACAAACAATTTTTAGAACATTTTAAAATTAATCATGTAATTTCAGGTTTGTCAGATAATGAGAATGTTCAATGTTTATGAGTGAACATGTTAAAATCATTATTAAAGAAATTATCACAAAAAAAAAAAAAAAAAAAAAGATCTCAATCTTTTTATGAAAATTGAATCAGAAATCAAATTTTAATTAAAACTAGTTTGAAACAAAGCTTAGATAATTTTGGCCTTTCTTCAAATTATTTCAAGGGAGTTAACTTCATTAACACAAAGAACAAATTTGAATTTAAAAGATATTTTATATTTATTTATGAATTGCTGAATGAAGGAAAATAAAATAGAAAATTAAATCATATCAAATTTAGATAGCACTAAGTTCAATATCTTGATAGTGTTCCTAGTGAGGGTGATGAAAAGTGCGTCCCACATGTGCAATCCAACAGAGTGAGAGAGATACATACATCACTTAATCCACTGCACGCAGTTCTCTGGATACAGCCAAATAGACAGGATCAGGTTGTACAAAGGAGCCATGGCAAAATTCAAAATCATCATAGAGAATGACATGAATAGGATTTGCCCAATATAAAGGAGGAAATTATGGTATACCATAGAAATGACAAAGAGGAAAATAGGGAAGGCCAAAATACCAGTGTCATGTTCATTGATTTTATTCCTAGAGGCAAACTAGCACATTGATTTAGGAGAGTCTTAGATAAACTGAACCTAAGAATAAAAGTAGTAGAAAAAAGGAGAACTCCCATGAAAACCCTGATCAGTAGGATGTACTCTTTTAAGAAAACTCCCTGTACTGATAGAAACTGTATAATAAGGTAAGAAGACAGGTAAACTGCAAAACGAGGAATGCAGAGTAAGGTATACAGAGGGATGGTGCAGAAACACAACAACATATATAGGAAAGACAGCCCATAGCATAGGAGAGAGGATGAAGGAATATTGACAAGAACTCAGAGGAGAAAAGCTCATGAGTGCTATTCCAAGAGGGCTCAATCGATAACATAGAACTGACACAATGCTCAAATTAAGGAGCCGACACATATATTAAAGAGTAGACTGAGCCTCAATAGAAAACATGGATGGAATAGTAACACCCCACCTCAAAATCTAACGACTGAGGACAGTATAGGAAACACAAGAACGAAAAAAAAAAAAACAGGAAGACACAAACCCACACATGCACATGCCAAACACAAAGACATACCCAGTTGCAGATAACAAATACATACACAGACAGGAAACATACTGCAGAAAGAAAAGATATGATGAAAGTATTTTGATGAACTAACTAATAACTAATAATAAAGCTGAAATGAAAATCAAATTGTGCATCTGTTCTTTTTTTGGCAATATTAGCAACATGACTATCCTCAAATAAATCATATTTAATTATACTTTTATTTGAATGATTTAAAAAAAAAAAACTTTAAAAAAACTTTTTACATTGAAGCTTGATTCAATGTCTTACATATAAACATAGCAAAAAAGGTGTTGTAGTTTGCTTGAAGAATTATGTAAAGTGTAGAATTCAAAAATGGCAGTTTAACCCTTTAGCATTTGCATTACTCTATATTTACTATTGTATTTTCATGGTAAAGGCGTTATTTCACATGATTATCTTAAATAATATCGCATCTACGAGATTTTGATATTATTTATTTTGAGAACAATACCTTAACATCAGTATGATCGGCCAGTTACGACTGGTTTGAACAGGAAGTGAGAGAATTCTGGCTGGATATAGCTGGTTTAAATGCTAAAGGGTTAAGAGTGACACAATATATCCTACTCCAATTAGTTTGCTCAACTTCTTTTGTGATTCAAAAATATAAAGATCGTTAAACAACTGCAATGTAACATCCCAACATCTATGTTATCATTATGCTTTTAAAATGTAATGTTTCATTTGCATTGTGGTAGACTTCTAATAAAACAATATCTTATAACAAAGATGATTTGAAAGTTATATCTCAAATGTGTTTATTCTTGTATCAGCAAAGTTACTACTAAAATAATTTATGATTGAGAAGTGAAAGGTTGACATTTTTATCAAGAAATGATATATTTCATTATATTTGGTGGGAAGGGTCATTGTCCTAATATTGCCAAACATAATAATAAAACACAGTTTGGTTTGGTTTTTGCTTCAGTTTAGTATATCTTTATATTTTTATAAATAATTTTGCTGCAAACAATGTTTATCATTGATTGACCAAGTTAAGATTATAAATATAAATATAATTTTTCAAATTTTTTTCGTCACACATATATTTTTCTGCGACATCTTCAGTAATTTCCTCCTGTTGTGTTTCCATAACGTTTTTTTTTTGTTTTTGGTTGTCTGTGTGTCTGCATGCATTCAGTTTGGTGTGTGCTCATGTATTTGTGTATGAGTCTGTATGTGTTATTCTATCTTTGGTCACTAGAATATAAACACATAAACACACACAGAAACACACACAAACCCACACAAACGCAAACAGAGACAACCAAATAAAAAAGAAAATGTCATAGAAACACAACAGGAGGAAATCACTGAAGATATCACAGAAAAATATATGTGTGACGAAAGAAATTTGAGAATTTATATTTTTAACTGTTGGTCAATCAATGATAAACATTGATTGCCAGCTAAATTATTTATAAAAATAAAAAGATATACTGAACTGAAGCGAAAACCAAACCAAATAGTAAATATGTTTTATTGGCAGTATCAGTAGAGAGTCAGACGCCATGCTTTGCAGCAAAGAGTTACAGCCCTTTATGGTCTGAGTTCAAATCCCGCCAAGGTTAACTTTGCCTTTCATCCTTACGGGGTCGATAAAATAAAGTACCAGTAATGTACTGGGTAATTGCTGGCCTTGTGCCAAAAGTAGAAACAATTATTATGTTCCGCAATATTAGGGCAACATGACCCTCCCCAAATATAACAATATCTATTTCAACACATGATTTCATATCAAAAACCTTGCAAGACAAATACATCGTTGATATATTTAATTATTTATGTAATTTATCACCAAATGATGTAGTATCGCTTTCAGCACCTATTTATATTTCACCAGTGATAAATAATTATCTTAATATGTGGAAATGCCAGTGAGTTATAATAGTTAATTACAATGTTTGGTAATATATTATCTATAATACTGCTTTCTAAATTAAGCACAAGGCCATCAAAGTTGATTAAATCAACCCCAGTACATTACTGGTACTTTATTTTATCAACCCCGGAAGGATGAAAGGCAAAGCTGGCCTTGGCAGGATTTAAACTCAAAATGTAAAGAGCTAGAACAAATACAGCAATGTCATTTTACCTGATGCACTACCAATTTTGCTAAACTACTGTCCATATGTTATCTAAAATATTAAAGTTCTTAGTCTATTATCATCAGTCAAACCTATTAGCAGATTGTTATTAGTACTTCTAGGATCTCATAGTATTTCTGAGTGAAATATATTCATCATCATATGGCTTTTGTCTCCCTCCTATTGTAAGTGAAAATATTATCATATGGAATGACATATGACTCTCTTATTTTATCTGTTGGTTAGAATCATTGATAACTTTGAGAACATGAAAGTAATGTAGAAGTAAATAGAAACTAATTTCAGTAAATAAATATTAGATGTAATTACATTTAATGCTCAATACTTTATAAATGCAAAATAAAAACTGAGATTAAAGGTTGAATTCAAATGAAATAATTCTTTGCAATATTGGCACAAGGTAGGCAACTTTGGATAAAAGCAAAGTTAAGTAAGTTAATAACATCAACTCAGTATGTAACAGGTATTTTATTTTATTGATCCTGGAAGGATGAAAGACAAAGTTGACCTCAATAGGATTTGAACTCAGAATGTAGGTAGTCAAAAATGAATATTGCAAAGCAGTTTGTCTGACACTCTACTGATAATGCCAATCTACCACCCACATAGGAATGAAATAATATATCTAAAAAATTGTAAAACTCATAAGTATAAAATGAAGATACCCCCTTGAAAAACAATTAGTTGTAAATGATTTTTTAAATGTATTTTTTTAAATGTATTCTTTGAAACCTATCAACAGCACCAGTTGTTGCTTTTCTCAAGACATTTAACAGATAATATAACTTCAGCAATATCTTTTTGTTTTGTGTGTATTTTGACAATTGTAAGAAATGTATATAACTAAAATAATTCAGTATATTGCAAAAATTGAATAACATAGATACATCATATGTGAAAGAAACATTAAAATAAATAAATAAATACTACACAGTAGTGAATGCAGTTGTGAAAGCAATTCAGAGTTACCACAATGTAACAGGTAATCATATATTGCTTGTAACTAGGTATTGTATATACAACTGCCAGTATAAAAGAAATATATATACATTACAAGAAAATGAAATTGTTATCAATTTGATACTATTTTGCATGCAAAAATTTCACATTACAGTTTAACCTAAATAAAATACAAAATGTGTTTATATCTAATTGCTTTAATATAAAAATATTCTTCACAAGTCAGCCTTGAAAAATACATAAGATATGTTCTGTTCTGAATTCAAGTTAGTTTGGACTAAATTTTATCATCAGTGCAGGCAGCAGTGACAACTTTTTGCAGCAGATATCACATACAATCAGACTGCTTTTGAAGCAGTCTGATTGTTGCACTCAGACTGGAAGCAAAACATAATATCATAATTGCTGTTCTTCCTGCCAGTGATATATCCACTGCTGCAAGAATTCTATTAGCAATAAAATAAAATAAATGACTAATATTTTAATTAAAGAGAAAACATCTCTTGAATAAATAATTTCTTTGTTCTCAAAATATTTACAATTTGTATCAAATTCTGGTAAAATTCTGCAATAGAAAATCAATTTAAAAAAATGAAAACATAAGCCAGAACATGTAAATTAAAGTTGAGCATTTCCTTGTCACAAAAATCAAGGTAAAACATAGTTCAAATAGGAAAAATAAATAGATAATTTAATAATAATGTGGAATAGGAAATATTTAATTCTCATTGTAAGACATTTTAAAATATTGGTGGAGCCTTATTTTAGCAGTTAGGCTTTTGATGATGAGAGCTGCCTTCAGATGGATAGGTGTACCATTTTGCATTGAGTTGTATAATTCTGATTTCACCAACTTGTCTTATTTACTAAGGATGGTTTAATCAAACTGAAAATAAATATAATTGTATAATTATTGATAACTAGAAATGAGGAAAACATTTGTTCAAATTATATAGATAGGTATGTATGTATGCATATATATAGGTAGATATATACATAGATATAAACCTAGATATATACATAGATAAACATTGATACATGCACATGCACACACATATATATGTGCATGCGTGTATAAGTATAAAGAAAGTGCTCAAGCACAGAAATGCTATAATGATAGCTTATAATATAGGGTGAACACCCTTAAAAGATGGAAAAAGAAATTGCTATCAGCCGCTATGAATAATTGAACCCCATATCTCCCAGATATACGGATGTCTGTCAGTCTGTCTGCCCGCTGCCATCTGAAAGCTGTTGTCCAGTTATATAGTTAAAAGGACTGGAAGGGAATTGTCATAGTTCCTTAGCTAAATAATTAAAGCGTCAAACCGGTATCTGGAAGATATGGGGTTGAGTTCCTCATAGTGACTGATGGCAACTTCTTTTTCCTTTTTAAGAGTCTTCACTCTATTTTATAAACTATATTTATAGCATTTCTATGCTTGAGCGCTTTCTTTATACCTACATATACAGATATATTCTCAGTGCTTCAAAAACCATAAATTCAGCTTTACAGACACACACACACACATATATATATACCATATACACTTATAGTCGATCACATGTAAAAGCTGACCCTCTATTTTTGGCCCCAAAATTTGGAATTTTCCATACACCTCATATAACAGTCAACCCTACTATTTCATGGATCAACATTTGTGGGTCAAGGTATCATCCTGTATGTAGAAATAAGACTGTTACAAAATCGTCATGAATTTAAGGCAAATTTATAATATTGCAAATACATGTCTGAAGCTAAAAATTTACCCAAACGTTTATGACCTTGTTTATGGTTTTTGTTATTTACTAGGACGTATATTTTGATGCAGTAATATTACTGTAATTCATTGTGTTTTATTCATTTAGAGATCAGTTGGGCTTCTGCTACTCATACCGTACTTTGGATTCTAGCTTGAATTCCAACCCCTTCAAAAGTAGTATCCATGCAATAATCAAGCCCATAACCTTAAAAAGTGGTTTTAAAAATTCAACTCCCACATGAGTATATAAATATATCTATATATATATATATATATATATATATATATATATATATATATACAGCGGAGGACGCGTTTCACACCTGTCTGACAGACAACCTTTCCCCCACCCCGGAAAAACCCCCAGTTGATGGATGTGAATCCGAAATATATAGGGACTATTAAATCTCTCCCAAGGTAACTCTCTCTCGTGTTGTTATTTTATCCTTTATACTCTTTCCTTCATTCTTCTACACATCTCAACGTACACCCACTTACATCTCTCTCTCCACCACCGGATCTTGTTACCCGGAGATTTACCCATTTGCATTGTCGAGGCTTCCAAACGACTTAAAGATATTTACTTATTATTCCACAATGCTTCAAGCAAACTTCAATACTCTCTTATATATATATATATAAGGGAGAGAAAAATCTGGACGCTCAGAGCGAAAATGCCAAAGTTAAAGTCAAATTCACCTCGTGGACGAGAATGCGAGCACTCCTCTTTGTTTCGCCCGCGGATGGCTAACATACCCCCCCCCCTCCAAACGCAATCCAAAACTTAACAAAATACACCCCGTCCCGCCACCACCCCCACCCCATCCACACCACCCCGTTCTATGTAAAGTTATGTTGGTGCCGCGCCATCCAGGCCGAAACAAATGAGATCGTGTAGGTGTCACGACAAAAAAACACACAGTCCACGCTGTAATGTGGCCGTGTAGGCAACACGGTAAAAACCTCCCAGACCCACACTGTAAATGTGGTTGGTGTTAGGAAGGGCATCCAACTGTAGAAAACCTGCCAGACAGTCCTATGCGAGCAAGACAATCACTCTTGCCTCAAGTGGGACTACCCCCGTCCAAACCCATGCAAGCGTGGAACACGGACGTTAAATGATGATGATGATGATGATAGAGAGAGAGATAGATACTTTTAAAGAAGAAGCAATGTCTGTACACATCTGAATATTGATTTCTTATGCAAGCATAAGGTTACAAATCAACTATGAATGTATATTTAAAAGGTGTGATCTGTTCATACTATTCCGAAAAAAACATTAAAAATGTAAACAAAAGGAAATAACTATGACACAACAAAGTCAGCAAGCCAAAAATGAGATGGAATTATGATGTAAAACATTAACATGGTAAATACTTTTGTTTCTTATGTTTAAAATTCACATAAGTAATTCTGTTAGGTTGTTCATAAATTTATGCAGGTTTGATGTATTTATTTGTTTCAACATCATGTTTTTTTAAGAATAAAAATTCATGTAAGATGTGTATTGTATCACTTTAAGCTTATTTTATGCTCTTCCGTTAGGGCAGAAGAAAAAAAATGATGTACTTTTCTGCACAGTTGAAGACATAACTTAGTCATTATGATCACCATCATCATCGTTTTTACACGAGCTTGTTGGACAAGACTTTTTGAGACCATGTTTTATAAGTGAATTCTTGATGCCAACAATTCTAGTGCAGGTATAGAGTGAACCTATTCTAAAAATAACTGGAATAACAGGTATATTTTCTTATTTTTATGACTAGAGACTGGTGGATTGACAGAATTGTTAGAGCATTGAATAGGATGCTTTACAGTATTCGTTCCAGTACTCTGTTCTGAATTCAAATTCAGTCATGGTAAACTTTGCCTTGCATCTTTTTGTGGTTAATAAATTAAAGGACCATCCCAAAATTGCTGGCCTTGTGCCTATGTTAGAAACAATTTTATGACCTAGAGAAGGAGAGCTGCACCCAGGATATCTTTCAGAGCCTCCAAGACTAGTAGGAAAAAGGAGATATATCCTTAGATCAGAGACCTAGCAAGAATGCTTACAACAGAGGGTATTCCACTTAAAACACCAAAGGACCACATGGTGTTATTAATCCAAGCCAGTTTAACTTCTCAACCTCCTTCTGTTCATTATAGTTATCTAGGCATTTCAGGCAGGGTAACACAGAAAAGAGATTTTTGATGTTGTAAAAGCACAAGAATAGCCAGCAGCAAAAGTAACAGTAACTCTTTCTAAACTAAAGTAAGTTCTGTAGACTTGTTGATAGCTTCTGCTACCTAGGTGATCTAATTAGCAGTGCAGCAGGTTGCTCTGAAAGCATTGTAGTCAGAATAAGAACAGGGTGGCAAAATTTCAGCGAGCTATTACTTCTTTTAGCAACAAAAGGTTTCTCTCTCTAAGCAAAAGGTAGATTATATGCTGCATGTATGCAAAGTGCAATGCTATATGTTAGTGAGACATGGGCATTGAATGCAGTAGATATGTAAAGGCACATATGACATCTTTACCAAGATTCAGTATAACTTTTGTCATTACTGCCTCATATATTGAGGATGTAATGTTCAAGGAGGTGGTAATCAGCCTTTGTCGAATGGTATCAATTACTGCATCATGTACAACATATTCATGGTTTAACAATTCAGAGAAATGATCAATCAGGCAATTTCTTTTGATTTAATGAAGAGAGTAGAGCAAACCTTGGAAAGCAAAGGAGCTAGTCCTGAAATTTTAAGGTCTATATACTTGCCTCATAAGAAGATAGAACTTACTCTCATTTGTATCAGTCAATAGCAACTTGAATGTCATGAGCAAGTCCCTCCTATCGGATGTTCAACATTTGCCTGTGTGATCACTGCAGTTGAAATTTTATATTCTTGAAATGAATAAGTATTACATTCTACTGCTCAACTGATAACCCACCATGTAGTAATACACTTAGCATTATTTTTATCAAGCTAGTCCCTATGATTGGTTGTAGCTGGTTCCAATGTTTCATCAAACACATTGGAAAACCTGGTCTCAAACTTTTCATGTTATATCTTCCTTGGTGGATATAGGATTCTTCCTCACACCAAGACTGTATATACAGCAGAAATTCAAGCACCAAGGAATCATAACTGGATGAGTGATTAAGGTGTTGATGCTATAATCATAATGTTGTGGGTTTCATTCCTAAACCGGTTGGAGCATTGTATTCTTAAGCAAAACACTTCATTTTTCATTGCTCTAGTATACTCAAATGAAAATGAGCACCAGCATTAGCTGGGATTAACCTTCAAAATGAAAGTCTTATACTCTTAGTTGCTTAACACTGATGTAACCAGGATAAATACTGGCCTGATGAGCCTCCACGTTTGGGACAAATTTTAACTCTTTAATTTCCATTTGTAATCTTTTCTCCTACTTAACTTTTGTCCATCTGACATTCTGAGCAATAAAAGGAAATGATGTTACAGATATATATATATAGAAAGGTTGTGAGTTCAATTCTCGGACCGGGTGATGTGTTGTTTCCTTGAGCAAGACACTTTATTTCACATTGCTCCAGTTTACTCAGCTGTAATGAGATGATAGGGACTCGGGTCCCTATAATTCCACTGTAAAGTTGGACATGTAGGCGCCACGGAAAAAAGCACCCAGCACTCACTGTAAATGAGGTTGGTGTTAGGAAGGGCATCCAGCTGTAGAAATCAAGCCAGAATCTGTTCCCGTATGAGCAAGACAAGGTCAGCCGAACGGACACTGCCCGCAACAGGACAACCCGTCTAACCCATGCTAGCGTGGAAGAACGGACGTAAAACGGTGATGATGATGATGATGATATATATATATATCATCATCGTTTAATGTCCACTTTCCACGTTAGCATGGGTTAGATGTGTTGTCCCATTTGAAGCAAGTTGGATCAGGTAACCTTCCTCTATTTTTTCCCTTGCATAGAGTACTCCCCTGATTTGTGGTCTCCCTGGTCTCAGCACTGCAGACAATCCTCCCCCCCCTCTCTCTCTCTCTCTCTCTCTATATATATATATATATTTATATATATATATATATATATCTGTATATATATAAAATTAAGTATGTGTGTGTATCTGTGTGTGTCTGTGTGTCTGTGTATTACCTATAGGGGCCTACATCTTACGACCGATTTTCATGAAACTTTACAGGCTCATAGATTAGTCACCGGGGAGTGTTTTCTATATATCAGCGTATCGTTTTTTTATTCCGGGGTCATTCGGTAGATAAAAATCGATAGGGGGGGGGGTTACCTCTTTTTAGGTATCGAAAAATAAGATTTTTGGCTCTAGCTCCCACATTTTGCGACCGATTTCGTTCAAATTTTAAAGCAAAATAGAATTTATCATTGCACATCCTGTAATGGCTTTATATTTTGCATTTGTTCTTCAGGGTCGGCATGGCAGCTGCTTAAATATTCAAAAATACCACTTTTAGACTCAAATTTCCACTTTTTCGGCTCTTGCTCCCACATTAATCAACCTACTTTGTTCAAATTTTACACTACGCTAGATCTGATTATTTCACGTCTTAAAGTGGCTTTACATTTTGGATTTTTTGTTCAGGAACGGCGTGGCAGCCACTTAAATATTCGAAAATACCACCTTTTCGGCTCTAGCTCCCACATTTTTCAACCAATTTTGTTCAAATTCGAAACTTCGGCTCCACCTCACACAACAATCAATTCCTTTCGTTCAACTTTTATACTACGATAGAACCTATCATTGCACATCTTATAGTAGCTTTACACTTTGCATATTTTGTTCAGGGACTGCGCCCTATCATTAGCTCCCACATTTTTCAACCGATTTCGTTCAAATTCGAAACTTCGGCTCCACTTATAAATCAATTTATTTGCTTTAACTTTTATACTACAATAGAACCTATCATTGCACATCTTATAGATGGTCATTGGCAAAACGATGGCCACTGACGTCGTCCGAGCTTGTAGTTGTGTATTTGAGAATTCATCGGTTTCCAATCAAGTAGCATGAGGAAATTTGGCTTAGTGTTAGAGGTCATTACCTCTCTCCCCCAGCATGCCCCTTCGTCAGTGACTCGCGTTTCTCAGTGATAGAGGTCATCACTACTCTCCCCCGCATGGCCTGTGTGTGGCCATAGATGAGTCATCGAGAAGCAGTCGCTAAGATCAACACCTTTTCATCAAAGCAGATATTATTTTACCTACCCAGGCAATGCTGGGTACTGCTGCTAGTATATATATATATATATATATATATATATGTTAGTTAATTGTGTACCAACAGTTACAGGCGGCATGCCATTCGAAGCACTAGATGCTGTTATGAGGTCCGTTTCATTTGGGTTGTATTCCAGTGTTATAACTGTAGCATGCAGAATGTAAATAGATTTAAAAGAGTCAAAGCCAGTGTCATTTTTTTTTTACTATTTTATTCAAGAGTTTTTATGTCCTTTACCTTTTATATTTTTATCCTTCACCATTATACCCCACCATCTAAACCTAAACCTACTCTACCCCCACTGGTCCCCTACAATCCCACCAATAAGTGTATACAAACTGATCTTGAGACCTCTGTCAACAGTTTAGATGTGACTTTGCACATATAAGCTCGCATATCTGATGAAATATCGAAAAAGAGTCGGGCCTCGTCACCTTGATTGTACCCTGAACTGATCGATATCAAAATAATTGTAATATGCAAATAAATTTGGTACATATGCTGCAACACTAACTTCTACTCATATAAATCTCTCTCTCTCTCTCTTTCTCTCTCTCTCTCTCTCTCTCTCTCTCTCTCTCTCTATATATATATATATATATATATAGAGAGAGAGAGAGAGAGAACTAGGTGTTGATGAATGGCTTGTGAGAGCTATACAAGCCATGTATAATGAAACAGTCAGCAAGGTCAGAATTAACAACGAATATAGTGAAGAATTTAGCGTAAAAGCTGGTGTTCATCAGGGCTCTGTCCTTAGTCCCCTCCTATTTATTATTGCCCTTCAGGCTATAACAGAGGAGTTCAAGACCAGCTGCTCATTGCAGATGATCTAACGCTCATAGCTGAATTGATGACTGAACTAGAGAAGAAATTCCAAACATGGAAGCATGGCCTAGAATCAAAAGGCCTTAAAGTTAACTTGTCTAAGACTAAAGTTTTAGTATCATCATCATCATCATCATCATCAACGTTTAACGTCCGTGTTCCACGCTTGCATGGGTTTGGACGGGGGTAGTCCCACTTGAGGCATAGGACTGTCTGGCAGGTTTTCTACAGTTGGATGCCCTTCCTAACACCAACCACATTTACAGTGTGGGTCTGGGAGGTTTTTACCGTGTTGCCTACACGGCCACATTACAGCGTGGACTGTGTGTTTTTTTGTCGTGACACCTACACGATCTCATTTGTTTCGGCCTCGATGGCGCGGCACCAACATAACTTTACATAGAACGGGGTGGTGTGGATCGGGTGGGGGTGGTGGTGGTGGGACGGGGTGTATTTTGTTAGAGATGCCTACTGGCTGGAGTAGGTTTTACTATATATTTAGGTAAGGCGGGTCTTCTCTGTTACTGAGTACCGCCAAAGGTCTCGGTCCAGTGACATTGTCTTGGAGAGGTGTAAGTGTGTGATGTCGGAGTTTATCAGCTCGTCCCAGGTTTTTCTAGGTCTGCCTATTCCGTGACTACCGTCTATCTTTATTGCCCTGCACTTTGTTATACAGCTATCGACTTTCATGCGCATCACGTGTCCATACCAACGTAGCCTTCTCTCGAGTAAACAACATCTGATCCCTCTTATCTCTAATTTTTTCCTTAGTTCGTTTATGCTTTGCCGTTCACGTATATTACTGTTACACATCCAGCGGAGCATGCAAGCTTCGTTCCTCTCTAGTCTGCGTATATCCTCTGCACACAATGCCCAGGTCTCACTGCCATGCAGCATTGCTGTTCGTATGCAGGCATCGTACAACCTGCCTTTCATTTTTAGTGAGAACCCTTTAGCAGCTAATAGTGGTATAAGCTCTCTGAACTTTTTCCAACCAGTTCTGACTCTAGCTACAGTACTTTCAGAGCACCCTCCCCCACTGCTGATTTTATCGCCCAGGTAACGGAAGCTGTCCACTATTTCTATAGAACCCTCTGCGCAATTGAAAGAGCTAGTAGTTTGTGGGCACTTGCTGCTACTTATTGCACCAGAGCACCGGCCACATGTAAAATCTATGTTCTTAGTTAGCTTACCTGTGATCCCACTACATCTTTTATGCACCCATACTTTGCATTTAGGACATAAAATGGAGTTTCTACCTACGCCTTTCCTACACACCGAGCACGACCATTTCCCAGAAGGGACCGCCGCCTTGTTTTCTTTCCTACAAACTAGTACTTTGGTCTTAGCCAGGTTATGTAGGAAGGAAAATAGGGCACTGGTCGCATCTGGGAAATGGCCATGCTCAGTGTGTAGGAAAGGAGTAGGCAGAAACTCCATTTTATGTCCCAAATGCAAAGTATGGGTGCATAAAAGATGTAGTGGGATCACAGGTAAGCTAACTAAGAACATAGATTTTATATGTGGGCGGTGCTCAGGTGCAATAAGTAGCAAGTGCCCAGAGGATACTAGCTCCTTTCATTGCCCAGACGGTTCTATAGAAATAGTGGACACCTTTTGTTACCTGGGTGACAAAATCAGCAGTGGTGGAGGGTGCTCTGAAAGTACAGTAGCCAGAGTCAGAATGGGATGGTAAAAGTTCAGAGAGCTTATACCACTATTGGCCGCTAAAGGTTTCTCTCTAAAAATGAAAGGCAGACTGTATGATGCCTGCATACGAACAGCAATGTTACATGGCAGTGACACATGGGCATTGCGTGCAGAGGATCTGTGCAGACTGGAGAGGAACGAAGCTTGCATGTTCCGTTGGATGTGTAATAGTAATATACGTGAACGGGAAAGCATAAATGAACTAAGTGAGAAATTAGGAATAAGAGAGATCAGATGCTGTTTACTCGAGAGAAGACTATGTTGGTATGGTCACATGATGCGCATGAAAGACGACAGCTGTATAAAAAAGTGCAGGGTGATCAAAATTGATGGAAGCTACGGAGTAGGCAGACCCAGAAAAATCTGGGAGAATTTGATAAATTCTGACCTTACACACTTACACCTCTCCAAGACAATGTCACTGGACCGAGATCTTTTGTGCTACGCAGTAATACAGAAGACCCGCCTTGCCTAAGTACAAAGCAAAACCTACAGTCAGTGGGCACCTCTTAAACAAAAATACACCCCCATCCGACTACCCCTACCCTACCCCCATCAACACCACCCCTTTCTCTGTAAAGTTATCTTGGTACCACAACATCCAGTCCTAAATAAATGAGGTCGTGTAGGTGTCATAACAAAAAAACACACAGTCCACGCTGTAATGTGGCCACGTAGGTAACATGGTAAAAACCTCCCAGTCCACACTGTAAACGTGGTTGGTGTTAGGAAGGGCATACAGCAGTAGAAAACCTGCCAGACAGTCTTATACGAGCAAGACAACCAATCTTGCCTCAAGTGGGACAATTCCCGTCTAAACCCATGCTAGCGTGGAAGATAGACGTTAAACGATGATGATGATGATGATTATATATATATATAAATTTTATATGTGGCCAGTGCTCTGGTGCAATAAGTAGCAGCAAGTGCCCACAGAATACTAGCTCATTCCATTGCACAGATGGTTCTATAGAAATAGTGGACACCTTCCGTTACCTGGGTGACAAAATCAGCAGTGGGGGAGGGTGCTCTGAAAGTACAGTAGCTAGAGTCAGAACGGGATGGAAACAGTTCAGAGAGCTTATACCACTATTGGCCGCTAAAGGGTTCTCTCTAAAAACGAAAGGCAGGCTGTATGATGCCTGCATACGAACAGCAATGTTACATGGCAGTGAGACCTGGGCATTGTGTGCAGAGGATATACGCAGACTGGAGAGAAACAAAGCTTGCATGCTCCACTGGATGTGTAATAGTAATATATGTGAACGGCAAAGCATAAACAAACTAAGGGAGAAATTAGGAATAAGAGGGATCAGATGTTGTTTACTCGAGAGAAGACTACGTTGGTACGGTCATGTGATGCGCATGAAAGACGACAGCTGTATAAAAAAGTGCAGGGCGATAAAAATAGATGGTAACCATGGAGCAGGCAGACCCAGAAAAACCTGGGACGACTTGATAAATTCCGACCTCACACACTTACACCTCTCCAAGACAATGTCACTGGACCGAGATCTTTTGCGCTACGCAGTAATACAAAAGACCTGCCTTGCCTAAGTACAAAGCGAGACCTACAGTCAGTAGGCACCTCTAACAAAATACACCCCCATCCCACTACCCCCATCCCATCCACACCACCTCCTTAAATGTGAAGTTATGTTGGTACCACAACATCCAGTCCGAAACAAATGAGGTCGTGTAGGTGTCACAACAAAAGAAAAATACACACTCCACGCTGTAATGTGGCCATGTAGGTAACACGGTAAAAACCTCCCAGTCCACACTGTAAATGTGGTTGGTGTTGGGAAGGGCACCCAGCCGTAGAAAACCCGCCAGACGTGTAGGTGTCATGACAAAAACACACACAGTCCACGCTGTAATGTGGCCGTGTAGGTAACATGGTAAAAACCTCCCAGTCCACACTGTAAACGTGGTTGGTGTTAAGAAGGGCATCCAGCCGTAGAAAACCCGCCAGACAGTCCTATACAAGCAGGACAACAAATCTTGCCTCAAGTGGGGAAACTCCCGTCCAAACCCATGCAAGCGTGGAAGATGGACGTTAAATGATGATGATGATGATGATGATGAGATATATATATATATATATATATATATATATATAATGTAGGAGGTGAGTTTTATTGTAGTACAATAAAGCAATGCAGATATCGGATAAGAAGCACTCTACAGTTTGTAGGACTGGAGTATGCATAATATAAGATCAAAAGATGGTTAAAGGAGTTCCATATATTTTATTATGCGCATTTCAAAAACAAACATCATCATGCAATAATATTTGTGTTTTCATCAGATAAAACAGGAGAACATGATATGAAGGCTAAAAAACACTTGTGGATAGTGTAGTTATGTTGATTTAAAACTGCACTATCCACAAGTGTTTTTTAGCCTTCATATCATGTTCTCCTGTTTTATCTGATGAAAACACAAATATTATTGCATGATGATGTTTGTTTTTGAAATGCGCATAATAAAATATATGGAACTCCTTTAACCATCTTTTGATCTTATATTATATATATATATATATATATATACATATATATATATATATCATTATTTAATGTCCATCTTCCATGCTAGCATGGATTAGACGACCTTGTTCCATTTGATGCGGGATTGGTTGGGAGACCGTGTCTCTCTCGTACGGAACCATGTATATATATATATATATACATATGTATATATGTGTATATATATATATATATATATAGACCCAAATAATATTCCACTCTTTTGTAGTATCCTTATCTCCCCACCCACTCAAGTATGTAATTTCCTCTTAGTTTATATTATTTTTCATTTTGATGTTTATGCTTTTTGTTATAAGACCGCTGTGAAGCTAAATCCATGATCAGTATTTTGGTAATTCACTTAGGGACTGCATTGCGACAAAACTGGTCGATGTTCCAGAATTATGCGACAAATCTGGTCGATGTTCCAAAATAGAACATTGCCCAGAAAATCACATCTGCTATATCTGTACGGATCCCGAAAACTCATTCCGTAATCGTTGGGTCGAATGTGGAACCTGTCACATCTCTGTCTGCCTTCAATGCGCCACAGGCTTCCGGAAGATCCCAGGCCAAAACAAGAAACATCATATTGATATGATGGATAGACTCTGGGAGATGGTCCAGCTAACAAATTGGTCCTTTCGGTGCCTGGACTGTATGCCTGCCTCTACCATTGCTGCGGAACAACAATAACAACAAAAACAGAAGATTGTGTCTTCCTCTACCATTGTTCCCGAACAAGAACAACAAAAACTGAAGATCGTGTCTTCCTCTACCATTGTTCCTGAACAACAGCAAAAAACCAACGACCGTAGCTTCTGCTACTACCCCCGTTGAAGGACTTCATCAACAACAGCAACACATGTCTTCCTCCCCCGTTACTTTTCAACAACAACAACCGATGACTGTGTCTTCTCCTACCATGCCTGTTGAAGGAGAAGAACAACAACAAAAATCGACCGTCAATACGGAGTTTGGGAAATACGGCAAATGATTTCCGCTTTAAGCCGAGAAATAGCGGGAATAAAATCAAGCGTTCGTGTAGAACCTCACAATGAGGGATCTTACCGGAGTGCCTTGTTAAAAAATCTCCGCGTACCTCATGTTGAACCTAGACGCATTGAGAATGCCACTGAATCTGCAAACCACGAAGTGATTGCCATTGGTGTACCAGAAGACATAGTTGATCTTCAGGCATTTGCTGCCAGTTCATCCAAAGACTTGGGCTGTGCTCCCGCAAAGGGTGCTCTACGCCTTGGCCGACCAGGCCCGAAACCCAGGCTAATTAGATTATCATTTTCAAACGCAACTGAGGCACGTTCATACCTTGAAGCCTCTGATAAAGCTAGGCGTGAAAGTCGGATTGCTTTCCGAACATGCCCTGGTTTTCCACCTGATGTCCGCCCAAAGCTGCGTGCTGCAGCTTCCTTAAACCGCAGCTCGGCAGAACATGAAAGCATCAGCCTACGAGATGATGGGCAGATATGGAAGTTTGTTAAGGCTGGTGAAACATGGAAAAGAGATACCAGCTGGTCTGAAAACACTGTACCCACAACAACTGACAATAAAGAAACTGAAAAAACTCTGGGAAACTAAATCAGAACAACCTGCCATCCCCTGCACATAATCATATACTGGAATCAAGGTACAAATTGTTATCCTTGAATGCACGTAGTCTATGCAGTAAGATTCATCTTTTTGACTCCTACGTCAAAAGTATCAACCCTGACTTCATTACAGTCACGGAAACTTGGGCACATTCCTTACTCTGTGATGGTGTTTTCAGCATAACTGGCTACAACCTGTTTCGTAAAGACCGCATTAATTGTGGTGGTGGTGGTGTAATGGTCTACGTTCAGTCAAATTTGTCGGCAATTCCTTGTGTTGATTTTAACCAATCACAGCAGGAAGTTTTTTCTGTGATATACGTATGACCATGTCAACACTGCTACTTGGAGTCGTTTACCGTCCCCCAAATCACCATCAGGACACTCAACTTTGTGATATCCTCAGAGCTGCTGCCAGGAAAACAGCCACTTATGTTTTCATTGTGAGAGACTTCAATCACCCTGAGATTGACTGGGAAACCTTTCGTTGGCCGCCAAGTGAAAATGACTTCCTTGAGCTAGTGCTGGACTCGAATTGGTCCCAAGTAGTCACCTCCCCAACAAGAGATGACAACACTTTGGACCTACTCTTCACCACTACTCCTGAAACGGTCATTAGTGTTACTGCTGAGGAACCTTTAAGTGACTCTGATCATGCTATGATCATTACCAATCTATCCCTCATGGGCAGTAACAAGAACCACAACCATCTCCAAACTGCTCACTTTGACTGGAATAAAGCAGACTGGAACTGTTACTGCACCGAGTTGCAACGGCCAAACTGGCTTGAGTTCTATGACTCTGGAGATGTCAACACTGTACTCCAGAACATCCTGAGCTCAATATGGACAGCATGTGCAGCATTGGTGCCACGTAAGCGGAAAAAAACATCCCAAAAGTGCAATTTGGGAGACTGCAGCAGTCCGTCTTGCCAAAAAAGAACGGCGCAATGCTGAATGTGAGTACAAACTTCACAAATCAGACATTAATAGGAAGAGGCGAAATAGATCGTCCAACCACCTCAAACAGGTGACAAAAAAAGCAGTGCTTCAATTTGAGCAGTGCATAGCAACCAGCCCTGACAGTAAGGTGTTCTGGAAGTATGTTTACTCAAAGCAGAGGCCTCACTCTCCAGTTGGTCCTCTTCACAACCCCCACACAAGCCAGGTTACTGATGACCCCAAGGAATGCGCAGAGCTCATTGCTGAATGCTATGCAGGCATTTTCACTATTGAAGACCAGAGTGTACCATCTCCACCACCTCTGACATCGGATTCTATTACAACCATGGAATTTACACCTGCAATGCTGCGACGTCACCTAAAAAATAAACGCAACCATGCCTCTCCTGGTCTTGATGGTGTTACGTACCTGCTTCTTAAACGTGGTGGGTACTTCCTTCTGCACCAGTTATCACGCTTCTTCCAATTCTGTCTGAACAACAGTGCTATTCCAGAACAGTGGAAAACTATCAGTGTCATTCCTCTGTTCAAAAGGGGTGACCGCACATCACCTGTGAACTATCGTCCAGTCAGTCTTATTAGTTGCATTGCCAAACTGATGGAATCCTGTGTCAGAGAAACACTTTGGAACTTCTGGAACTCTCACAGTCTTATCCGGCCCTCGCAATTTGGATTTATCCCCAACTCCAGCTGCTGTGATCAACTTATCGAGTTTCTTGAAGACATCACCCGGATCACTGATGGCAGCTCATGGGTGGATGTTGTTTACCTTGACTTTGCGAAAGCTTTCAATTCTGTGCCACACAAAAGGCTTATGGCAAAACTCTCTGCAATGGGTGTGAAGGATGATCTTTTTAACTGGTTGAAGTCCTTCATTCTCAGTCGAAGAGAGGTAGTCACGGTTCTGGGACAGCATTCCTCACCATATGAGATGTCATCTGGTGTACCACAGGGATCTGTTCTTGGCCCCCTTTTGTTTGTGGCATATATTAATGACATAGATGCCAACTTAAAGAATTCTACAGTACTAAAGTACGCAGATGACATCAAGCTGTACCTTGAGATAAAAAGGACAGATCCTGAACACTATAGATCTTGCTTGCAGTCTGACCTGGACACAATGCAACAATGGATCTCAGACTGGCACTCAAGCTAGCTGTGGATAAGTGCACCACCATGCATTTTGGGAGTAAAAACCCAGCGTCCACATACTCCCTCCACAGTACTAATATCAAGAAGTCCTCTTGTGAACGTGACCTAGGCATTACGGTCAGCAGCGATTTGCGTTGGATGAAGCACGTCTCTAAAATTGTCAAGAGGGCCGAGTGTGTCTTAGCATCACTCAGCAAGACCTTTGTCAGCCGCTCTCCAGATATCTATTTAAGGCTGTATACAGCTATGGTGCGGCCACACTTAGAATTTGCATCACCAGTCTGGAACCCCTATCTTGCTCAGAACATTGACCGCCTGGAAACTGTTCAGAGACGTGTAACCAAGCGAATACCCTCCATCAGGCATCTACCATACTCTGAGCGCCTTGCTTCCCTGGGCATGGATACATTGAAGCTCTGACGCCTGGCAACTGACTTGGTAAACACCCACAAAATAGTTAACCATCTTGCCAACAACAACCCTGAGTACCTTTTTGATTTCCATGTGTCTAACACACGTGGGCATGCCCACAAAGTCAGAAAACAGTACAGTTCCCATGACTTTTGGAAACATTTTTTCACGCTCAGAGTTGCTGAAGCATGGAACAAACTACCTGCATCAGTTGTTAGCTGTCAAGACACTGCATCCTTTAAGGCTTCCATGCTTCCCGAGATTCGCCAGCACTACACTTAATGTTCTCCCTCCATACACACATGTATATCATGACTCATACACTATTGACTTCCCTGACATTTGTGTATTATTCTATGTACTATACATGCACCTTTGACGAGTTGTAGTGCACCTGAGCACTTTTCACAATATATCATTATTATTGTTTTGTGTATCTAAAATCAAATGTCACAAAGCCAGTTAGCTATTGACGGTAGCGATTTTTAGACATGAATTAATTGCTGTACAGAAATGTCTGGCAGGTTTTCTACGGCTGGATGCTCTTCCTAACCCCAACCACATTTACAGTGTGGACTGGGAGCCTTTTTACCATGTCTCCTATATACACATATATACATCATACACACATATCTATTATATACATATATGCACTTACACATATGGTAAACGCCAATTTGCCATGTATTTTATATAATAGATATGTATATAAATATATATCATCATCAGCATCACCACCGACATATATATATATATATATACATAAAACTTATAAATAAAACATTTGAAATGTCATACCTATCTTTAACATTTGGCAAATGCTTCCAATTAAATCATGGAATCCCTACATGGAGTCAATTAATTATTAGTAAAGCTATTAAACAACTCTGTAAATATTAATTGGAGAGATCAGTTGCTTGATAGACATGAATAGCAAATATAGAATAGTAATTTTAAAAAAAAGTGCCTAATTAAGAGGATCCTTGTTCCCACCACAAAAAAATCATACATGCATTCAAATGAGCTCCAAAAAGTGAAATCAACCATAACATTTTTCACCACACCCTCTCCACTCCCATACTGACAACTGTACTGTCAATTAAAGATAATCAATAAAAAATAATTTTCAATTATCACAAAAAATGGAAAAAAAAAAATTACATGACAACTGTGATCTTATACACACACACACACACACATATATGTGTGTGTGTGTATATATACATATACATATGTATTTATATATATACTCATCATCGTCACCGTTTTACGTCCGTTCTTCCAGGCTAGCATGGGTTAGACGGGTTGTCCTGTTGTGAGCAGTGTCCGGTTGGCTGACCTTGACTTGCTCATATGGGAACTGATTCTGGCTTGATTTCTACAGCTGGATGCCCTTCCTGACACCAACCTCATTTACAGTGAGTGCTGGGTGCTTTTTTTTCCGTGGCACCTGCACGTCCACTTTACAGTGTGGGCTGGGTGCTTTTTTGCCATGGCACCTCCACGACCACTTTGCAGTGGAATGATAGGGACTCCAGTACTATCGTCGCATTTCTACAGCTGAGTAAAGTGGAGCAATGTGAAATAAAGTGTCTTGCTCAAGGAAACAACACATCACCCATTCCGAGAATTGAACTCACAAACTTTTGATTGCAAGCCCAATGCTCTAACCACTAAGCCATGCGCCTTCACATATATGTGTATATATATACATACATATATGTGTGCATATATATACATACATATACATGAGATACATGAGATCGAGATCGAGATCGTGTAGGTGTCACGAGAAAAAAAACACAGTCCATGCTGTAATGTGGCCATGTAGGTAACACGGTAAAAAGTTCCCAGTTCCACACTGCAAATGTGGTTGGTGTTAGGAAGGCCATCCAGCCGTAGAAAAGCTGCCAGATAGTCCTATATGAGCGAGACACGGTCACCCGACCAACCTTGCCTCAAGTGGGACAACTCCCGTCTAACCCATGCTAGCGTGGAAAATGGACGTTAGACGAAGATGATGATGATGATGATACATGTATATGTGTGTACATACATATACAAATATATACAGGGTGTCCCCCCAAAATATATACACATTTTGATTACCTGTACAGGTAATATTTCTTAGAATAGTGTATAAATTGTTTTGGGACACCCTGCATATATATATATATAAAACACACACACAAACCCATATATATATATATATATATAAATACAAACATGCACATGTATATCAAGCACTCTGTCAGGTGGTGGACATTAGGAGAGTATCCAGATATAGAAACCAAGCCAGAAACAGATCATATGAACAAGGAGAGGTGGGTATTTGAGCATGTATGAGAGGCTGAGTGTTAAGATGGAAGGCGGTGGGGTGGAGCACACTAGATGTATGCTTCAGCCTGTGCTCATGGGCAGTGTATGGAAGAGTGAGGTGGGGTGGGTGGACATGAAGGTCGTGTATACTATATTTATGCTTCAGCCTGTGCTCATGGGAAGGAAGGTCTTCTGTATTACAACATAATGCCAGAGATCTTGGTCCGGTGTCATTGCATTTAAGGTGCAGTTGGGCAAGGTCAGCTTTTATCACTTCATCCAAAGTCTTCCCACTCCATGGCTTCCATCAACTTTCAGCACTCTGCACGTTTTTATACTGCTCTCATCCTTCATACACATCACATGTCCATACCAACATAGTCTCCTCTCCTGCACACTGCAGTTGATTCCTTTTATGCCTAGTTTTCTTTCAGTTCGTTTATGCTTTGCCGTTCACGTATATTACTGTTACAAATCCATCAAAGCATGCAAACTTCATTTCTTTCCAATCTTCGCAAGTCTTCTGCACACAGCTTGAATTCCTGTACCTTGAATTCCTCACTAAACTCACGTCCTACTCTCACTTTACTGACAGCTCCTCTGTATATGGCTTGCAGTGCTCTCACAAGCCATTCTTCTACACCTAATTTACTTAAGGATCACCAGATAATAGATCGAGGTACTCAGTTAAAGACCTTTTCTAAATCAAGGAAAGCTAAATATAGTGGCTTATTTTTGGCTAGGAACTTCCCTTGTAGTTGCCTCACTAAAAAGCGGGCATCTGTAGTACATTTCTCAGGTGTGAAACCAAACCTCATCTCCTCTAATTTGACTCTTTCCCTAATTAGTTGTGCTATAACTCTTTCTGTTACTTTCATAACTTGGTCCATTAGCTTAGTGATTTAACAAAAATCCATGGTATATGTATAAAGTATGGTTATATAAAATAAAGTATCATCATCACTATTTAACGTCCATTTTCCCATGCTAGCACAGTGAGGTAAATCTAATGATGTGTTAGGATGAAGGTGCATACTAGATGCATGCTTCAACCCATGCATGAGGGTAGGCGGGGCTTGTGTCATTGCCTTTGAGAGGTGCAATTGTGCAAGGTTAGCCTTTATCACTTCATCCCAAGTCTTTCTAGGTTTTCCTACTCCATAGCTTAAGCCTTTAATGTTCAAACCGGCCAAAACTGGCCAGAATTCTCTACCTCTTTCTGTTGAAACTGGCTGTAACTGGCCACTCATATTGATTTAAGGTATTGTTCTCAAAATAAATACTTTCAAAATCTCATAGATTCCATATTATGTGAGATAATTATGCGAGGTAAAGCCTTTACCATAAAAATATAATAGTATATATAGAATAATGTGAATGCTAAAGGGTTAAATCAACTTTGAGCGATCTGCCCCATTTGAAACAGCTGTCATCCTTCATACACATCACATGTCCATACCAATGCAATCTCCTCTTCTGAACACTGCATCTGATCTCCCTAGTTTCTCTATCTGTTCATTTATGCTTTGCGATTCATGTATTACACATCCGTTGAAGTATGCCAGCTTCATTTCTTTCCAAAGCCTCGCTACCATGCAACATCGCTGTTCGATTACAGACATAAAATGTGCCCTTCATTTTGAGGGAAAACCTTTAATAGTGGTAGTAGCTCCCTGAACTTTTTCCATCCTATTCTCACTCTGGTTACTGTACTTTCAGAACACCCACCTACACTGCTTATTTGGTCACACAGGTAGTAGAAGTTGTCTACTGCTTCTGCCAAACCATCCAAGAATTAGATAGAGCTTGTCTCCTGTAAGCATTTTCTATTTACAGCTCCTGTGCAACAGCCACATGTAAAACCTAAATTCTTAGCTAACCTACCTGAGATTCCACTACATCATTTGTATACCCATAGTTTGCATATATATATCGTCACATCACTATCCTTTTTATGTCCACTTTTCCATTCTGGCAGGCGTTAGACACAATGATTAGAGACAATGTCTCACAGCTCGATGCCCTGCCTGATGCCAAAACAGTTGCTTGGGATAGACAATATATATATATATATATATTTGTCTAACCCATGCTTGCATGGAAAGTGGACGTTAAATGATGATGATGATATTTCATTTGAAGCTGATAAAACACTCTATCATTATTCTGAGGTTTGTGAATAAACAAACTCTAGTATATGTATCAAGTACTGTTTTCATGTTTGTATACATGTGGTTGAAAGGGTATGTGTGCATGTGTACGTAAAAGATTAACTTACCTGCATAAAGTAAATAATTCTGTAAGCATTTTGGTAAACCAAGAAATGGAACTGCTGACAAAAGTGTACGCCCCAGCAGTTTACGAATATTCCTTCGGCAGATGTATTGCAGAGGCATCATCTTGTCTAGAAAAATACATGAAACCAACTTTTAAATATGGATTGGTTACAAATAAATTAACCCTTTTCATACCAAATGCTCCTGGTTCTATGATAAAAAGCTGTTTATTTTAAAGTGTTTACATTTATCAAAAAACCTTCCATCATAATTTTAAGTAAGAATCTTTGTTAAATTATGTTTTAAACAGCAGCATAATAACAAGGAAATTAGTTATATTATTACTAAATCCTTTCAAAAGGTTTAATGACATAGACAGTGTCTTTCACTAAATATATGATAACTAGAGGGTTAAGGAAGGGCTGCCAGTACCATTAGACTTTACAGATATTCCCAAATAGATGGAGTTCAGCTTCAATTTATGTGGAATGGGGCCAATTGTAAAGAATAAAAAACCGAGGGCCATCACCAAATCAAATATTTTCTATATTTTCTCTGCTGTAATTTCTTTATTGATTAACTAATTATGCAATACACACCTGATGATGTCGCCAGGATCTTACATAACCAGGCTATTGAAATATATATAGTATTTTTTGCAACAATAAAACTTTAAAGGAATACTACCAGTCTGGCCTCCTGTTATTTTAATCAAATTAATATTTCACTCCTTTCCTGCACCAGCCACAGGATTCAATGTCAATGATGGATGAGTGGTGTTATGTAAAGTGCTTTTCCTACTATTATATCATGGTTAACTAAATGGAATGACCAGTTCTATCCATTGGTGAACCACAAAACATAAATGTATATATATATATACATACACACAGTCACACACACACACATATATATATATGCATATATATACATTCATATACATATATATACATATATATGTAAATGAATGTGTGTGTGTATATATATATATATATATATATATGCATATACACTCATATGGTGTTTCATGAGGCTCATATGGTGTTTCATGTTTTGTAAACAAACTGAATATTAATAATATGATATTATTATAATATTATTGTCTCACAAATACATTTAGGTATCCTCCATGTTAACCTCTTCAGTGCCATAGATGAGATAACTCGTCCTAACATGTTTGAACTCCTTTCCCACAGTTCATAACTTCAAAGTTATGAACTCGTTTCCAAAAGTTCATACTTCAAAGCTAGATGGGGCTACTAGATTATTGATGTGACATTTTTCAATGAAAATAGTCATTTTACTGAAAAAAAAAAAAAATGGCACAGCAACTGTGTATTCTCAGCAGTTCCAGTGGATGGCAGACAGGAGAATACGCAATCTCTGAACCAATATTGTTGATTGTTTTCTCTCAGCTACTGCTGGAACAAAATATTCATCTATCACGTGGTGTTTTATGAGGGTGTTTATTGTAAACAAACTGAATATTAATAATATTATGGTATTATCATAATATTATTAATATACATAAAGGCGGTGGATTGGCAGTATCGGTTGAGAGTCAAACGCCATACTTTGCAGCATAGAGTTACAGCCTTTTACGATCTGAGTTCAAATCCTGCCAAGGTTAACTTTGCCTTTCATCCATACAGGGTTGATAAAATAAAGTACCAGTAATGCACTGGGATAATTGCTGGCCTTGTGCCAAAAGTAGAAACAATTATCATAATATTATTGTTATTCACTCATGATAAGAGCGAAAACTAATTTTGTTTTTATATATATAATGCAGTGGGAGGGGATGGGGCATATTGTCTATATGCTTCAGCTTCGGCTTGTTCCCGTGGAAAGTCAGGTCTTCTGTATATATATATATTTATACACACATATGTATGTATATATATATATATATATATATATATATATATATATATATATATATATATTTATATACATATACATGTATAGATGTGCAGAACAAAATGGATGTGTCAAACAAAAGGAAAAATGACTTAATTCTTTAATTTAATTCTACTAGATTTCCTCACTTTTATACCAAATTTGACTTTTCCTTTCTTAATGACAGTGATAAAATAAATAGCAGTGTACAGTTACTGAGATTTATATATAATTGATGAAAATAACCAATTCATGAAGTGCACCAGCATGGCCAGAGTTCAATGGCTAAAAGCAGCAATAGAATTATATAAAAGAATAGAATAAGGTGATTATTTGAGAGGTGGGTAGTGGGAATTAAATAAAAATGGTGCTTTTACCTGGTAAGGAGAACACTTTAATGGGAGTCGGGAGATCTTCACCAATATCCCATGTATCTTCTGCAACTACAAGGAATCTTCCATCATAAGAGAGACTAACAACAAAGGGATTACGCAGTCCTTGTGCAGCTCCAACAATTTCACCATCATATTCGAGATCAGGTGTTAGTCGTATCACACAGTTCCCTTCTCCATTGGATGCATATATGCATCCTCGATAAGGATCAGGACAAAGGCCACTGGGGTTGAAACCATAGTCACTGTACTGAGTAATAACTTCTCCTTGGAGTGTACACATTACCAGACCTCGGATGTCTTCATCACTGACTATTATCACATCTGGGCTGATAGAGCTGATGTACCACACAAAGCCAATAGGTTTCTGTTTGTCTCCCATCTGGTAGTTACGAAACATCACCTAAATTAAATAAATTAATTAATATAATGAAAATCATCATCAACAATATCATTGTCATCATCATCATTTAATGTTTGTTTTCCCTAATAGCAAGGGTTACAAATCTATGTATGAACGAACTTGCAATGCTTGATAGAGTCCCAGGAGTGCCTGCCATAGTGCATTTTGAACCAGGTGGAGCCCATCACCTCTTCAGGTACTTTTTTATCGAGCTCAAAAGGATGAAATGTAAAATTAACTTCAGTGGGTTTTGAACACGGAGATCCAGAAAAAATACTGCAAAGTATTCTATCCAATTTCGCAATGACTTCAATTTCCCACCTCAAGGGTTACAAATATAAACATAGAATAAAGTTCAGGCAATATCTAAGGAACAGGAGAGTATTCAACAATAACATTAAAATGTTCAACTATATGCATTTTATCATCATCACCACCTTTTAACATTTACTTTCTGTGTTTGCATGGGGTGGACGGGCTGTCATATACTGAGGCTAGACTGATCAGGTGAGCATATCTTACTCATATGCTCTGTTTTTTGCATAATTCTTCAACTGGATGCGCTTCTTAATAGTAAGCACTTCACAGCATGTACTGGGAGCATAGTTTCTACAGCTAGATGCCCTTCCTAACTAACACCAAGCACTTTAAAGCCTTTATTGTTATATTTATTTTATTTTTTTATGTTATGCCATGTGTAAAAGTGAACATAAAATCGATGATGAGAGCACTGATGATATGCATTTTGTGAAAGTTAGCGCTATTGGTTTCAAATTTCCAAAGGACAAATTCTGGGTCCACTGCAGTAGTCAGCAACATTACATTTTGAATTTCTACTCTTTCCATTCTGAAATTCAACTCTTTACATTCTGAAATTTTGATTTTTACATACTGAAATTCAACTCTTTACATTCTGGTATTCTGTTCTTTACATTCTGAAATTCAGTTTTTTACATTCTGAAATTGAATTGTTCTAAGTTCAATTTTGCCTTTCATAAATTAGATAAATATCATAATACACTAAGGTTTGATTTGGTTATACACCATACCTGCAAATATTAACATTAAAATCCATACATGTGAGACATATATTATTTATTCATGTAACTGAATTATTAAATCATGTAACTGAAATATTAAACATTATTTATTCATGTAACATTATTTATTCATGTAATTGAGTTCAAATCCCGCCGAGGTTAACTTTGCCTTTCATCCTTCCAGGTAATTGCTGGCCTTGTGCCATAAGTAGAAACAATTATTTATTCATGTAACAGCTTTCACAACTTTCAATAATTCATAAAAAGTATAAAAGCTTTCCTTGCCGCTTACTTTAAGATCATTCAGTTCATAGGAAGTATGCTGCATGAGTTTGAAAAAATGTATTAGTAAAAGTTATTAAAGCAGGAGATGCACTGTCCTTAAATTTTCTCCAGTCCAAGCACATGAATAAAGAAGTTGCTGTTATTCTACTTTTTTTTCCAAAAGATGAACTAGCTGGTGTGTTGTGTGTCACTCCTGCATTATATAGTTGAGTAATTGTGTGAAATTTCAACAAGTATACAAAAGAAAAATTAATCCCAGCTCAAATGCTTCAAACCTGTTTCGACGGGTAAACGTAATTTATTACCTAGTTTATCCTCCTTCACCTCCTCAAGTGTCCACTGTTGCAAGCATTCAAAACAAGTGAGCAACCTTAACAAAACTCATAAACCACGATAGGTTATGGGCATTGTTCCCGTCCCTCCTCTAACTAAGTTATATATAAAAATGCTGTATATTTTAACTCCATTCAATGCATCTATGTAGGCTAAACCAGTGATGGTGGTGGTGATGGTGGTGGTGATGGTGGTGGTGACAGCAACAAATAAAGTGATCTTTAGTAATCCCTGTAATTCTGCCCTGCCTCTTGTATATCTATAGTTTGCACGAGGATCATGTAAGGCATTTCTACCTACTCTTTTTCTGCATATCAAGCACATTCATTTCCTTGGTGGTAATAAGGACCTGTCCTCTTTCCTACTAAGTAAAACTTTATGTTAGGTGAACTCTGAGACCACATGGTTCTAAGTTGCTGCTATGCAGGAGACATTACAGTGGGTCCCTGATGTACAGGGTTTCCTATAGAGAGTAGGTCACTGGTATGGTATACAGGACATTCTACAGAGAGCGGAAACTGATCTGGATCAGGTGAACAACAACAACCTGAGACCAACTTATATACAAAAATAACACAGCAAGGTCACAGGTATACAGGACTGCCTAGAGACAGAGGGTATTAAACTGCTTTATAAATAGTGACAGATAGAATACAATGAAGGTAATATCTGGTAAAATATTCAACTAAATGACTTTTATAATTATCACCACTGTTTACCAGTTATTTTTCCTGGTAAGATGGTACTAACACTGGTTGGAAGGGACTTTTTGAAACAAGGTTTCACAGTTGGATTACGTTTCCGACACCAAACCTTTTAGTTGCTTCTTATTGTATGCAGGGATACAATGTGCCTATTCTAAATTGGATACACATGGAATAATATAAATAAAACAGATGAATATGAATAAAATGATAGTTGTGGGGTTCATGTTTGAAAGGGCACCCTGCTGTTGAAGCAATGTAAAAATTGGAACATATGAGCAGGTCATGGTCACCTAATCAGTCTATAACAGAAAGATCTCAAGAACTGAGCCCTAATGCAAGAGTAAAAAAAAAGAAAGAGGATATATATAAAACAACTGATGATTTCAAATGAACGAAACAGATCTAGTCATGTACAATTCACCTCTCGCTCTCTCTCTCTCTCTATATATATATTTATGTCGTATGGTTGCTAGGATGCATCCATAGGCAGTATGCCGGTTGAGCACTCTATGCTCCTTTGGAGTAGAGTATGATAAAATGGAAAACGAAGAATCAGTGATGCGTCTAGTGATTTCGAAGCAAGAAAGAGAATTTGCTTCGAAATCACTAGACGTATCTGAGGAACTTGCAAATCCAGAATCAGGTTTGATCCACAAACAGATCGCACCTCAAGCTGTTCACCGGAGAAACAATTGTAATATGTGTGTAATAAATTGTGTTCCGATGCATCACTGATTTTTCATTTTCCATTTTTATATATGTGTGTCTATGTGTGTGTGCATGTATATATGTACACACACATTTATGTGTGTGAGTCCAGGGATCAATCGGGTGTAACCACTGTAAGTAAAGTACTCAATACATTAGTAGAGACATACAACAAATTTAATATAAAAGTGGACTAGATCTGTTTCATTCAAAGGAAATCATCCTAATGATTTCCTTCAAATGCAACATTTCTAGTCGTGCAGAAGCTCTTTCTATATATATATATATATATATAATCATTGCCAGTGACATTTTTGAAAGGGACAAATATCACGGGTTTATGGTCATTAAGAAGGCTAGCAAAAGGTGGACTATTGGTGAGTAAAAGAGATCCTAGAAGAAGCAGTCTATTTCAGCCTAACTTTTTACTCAACTGTAAGGGAGTATAGATGAAAATTATTAAAGATATCATCATCATGATCATCATTTTACATATATACACATAAGTATAAACACATATACAGGGTGTCCATCTTTTACCAGTTATGCTTGATGAATAAATTAATTAAATAAATGATCCATTAGTTAGAGCTGCTGCTGCTTCTTCCTCTCCCACTTATCCCTGAGAGCGCTGTGGGGGAAGAGTCCTCAAATACTTGTTCCAGTGGATCCTGTCAGAAGCAACCATCTCCAATAGATCTGTCTGGATTCCCAAGCGATACCAGCCAAGTTCATGGATGTTATCCAACTATCTTCCTCGAGGTCTACACCTGGGTCTTTTGCCGATTGGTTTTGCCCACAAAATCTATGCAGCAATTCTTTCCTGAGACATTCTAACCAAATGCCCATAGTATCGGAGCTGTGATATCTCAATGGGAGAAGTAGCAGCTCTACCTTGAATGACTTTCTGATCTCTGAGTTACACACTCTAACATTACCACAAAGACCTTTTGGAAGGAACCCCCATTTCGGCCACTTGTATTCACAATCGTATTCTTTCAGTCATTACCCAAGATTCATAATTATAGGTAAGGGTTTGAACGGATACCAAATTGAAGATAGCAAGTTTAGCTTTTATGCCTACCTCGTTTCTTCTGATAACTGAATGCTGAAGCTGGCACATTACTGCACCAGCTCCTGAAATTCTTGCACTGAATTCAGCCTCCTGCCTTCCATCACTTGTGAACAGAGCCCTAAGAGACTTGAACTTCTCTACCTGCTTCAGTGGAACTCTATTCACATGTAGAGTGTACTTCAAAGGCTTCCTTCAGAGGACAAGCCGTTCTGCCAGAGAACATGTCACAGGTGGTGGATAGGGGTATGGCTACCAGATATGATGGCTAGTTGCAATATAAACAGCCAACTGCTGGATGAATAAGCAGCCTCAATATATTGCAGTCTCCATTTCTTGCCGCAAAAAACTGGTGATGGGCTTGTAACCTGTCCTGTGAGGTGTGGGATGGATACACAAAGATTGCCTATCCCAAACCCCCAAGAGGGTCTGGAAGGAAGTAAACCTTGACACTTGGAACCTGCAACATCACAACCCTCACAGCTAAGGAGCATGAAGAAGTGGAGGAGGCTAGATGCTACTGGCTAGATATAGCCAGGGTTTCCTCAACTAAGTTCCCTGGCTCTGATATTGTAGATTTGGATGGAGGATGGAAACTTGACTATTCAGATATGGCACCAAAAATGACTGCACAGGCAGGAGTGGGGATACTCACAAGCCCCCGGCTGTCAGAATGTTATGAACTGGATCCCTGTAGGAGGGAGGATGTGCCTCTTGAAGCTTTGGCTGAAAGATAGGTCTCTGTGGGTGGTGCAAGTTTATACACCAAACAAGGAATCCGAATATAGGTCCTTCCTTGAAGTCATTGCAGCATTAGATGTAGTTAAAACTGTGTCATATATTCTGATGGGGGACTTCAATGCACATGTTGGCGCTGACTACCTGACACGTAAAGGAGTGATGAGAAGGAATGGCGACCCCAATCTAAACATGAATGGAGAAGCCTTATTAGACATCTGTTCTAGCAATGGACTCTCTATTATGAACACCTTCTTCCAGCCCAGAGCCATCTATAAATATGCATGGTATAAGGGGAATCAGGGTCAGAGATCAATAGTTGATTTTGTTATTGTCTCTGATCTCCTTGATTCTGTGCTCGATGTTCATGTTAAGAGAGGGGCTGAGATGTCTATCATCATCTAGTTATCTGCAGCTTGAGACTATCTAAAGCCAAAGAAGATCCCAAAACTGGCAGGTCCAAGGCAACCTACAGGATAAAGTGGGAAGCATTGGGGGGGATAAGGCAGTCAGGACCAGGTATGCAGATACTATTGCATCCAAATTCAGAGAATTTCCGGAGTAAACTGAAGACGTTGAGACAGAGTGGAGATATAAGGATTTTAATTATATATATATATATATATATATATATATATATCCACACCCATGCAAGCGTGGAAGACGGACGTTAAATGATGATGATATATATATACATCATTTTCAGTACCATTTGCTCCCTATATGGCTTTGGGTGACGTATATATAAATCCGGTAACTAACCTAAGATAGGATTTAACCAGTATATCTTTGCTGCTGCTGCTCTAGCTGCGATTTTTCATGCAGTGTCAACAATCGAGAGGGTTGAAATACAACTATAGGCAATCACTATAAATAACCGTGAGCAACAAGTTATCTCCCTTGTATTTCTACTAACTTACAAACTTTTTATACTATAGAATAATATATATTCTATCTCTAAATTTTCATATCAAAGTAACATTAATAAATAATAGAGACTCCCTATTGTCTTTGGATATTACAATATAAAGAAACATATTTTTTACGTGGAATCGATGCTGAGAATTTAACCATGGTGATATTAATCAAAGTTTTACATAACATGACCATGTTTAGAAGAATCCAGCAACAGGCCAGTAGTGCAGGGGAAGTAACTCTAAGAAACCTTCATGGAATAAACCGGAAGAGAAATTTGTAAATAAATAACACGGAATCAAATGTTTTTCAACCTAATTAATATTCTTAATAATTATATAATTTGTAATGAAAAAGTAAATCATTTACATTGGTATTATGCATCTTAGTTGTGTATAGTGTTATAATAAAAGATTAAGTTTTCGTTATTCAACTATATTAACATGACAGCGAGAATCTATTGTTAATGCGCAACTAGGAATAAGACAAGTGATGGTGATGATAGTCATGATGATGATGATTATGATAGCGGTGATGATGGTGGTGGTGATCATGATAATGATGATGCAGATGGTGATAATGATAGGGATGGCATTGATGAAGATGATAGTTGTGGTTGTGATGATGATTATCATGGTGAAGATGGCAGCTATCATCATCATCATTAGTATGATAATACTAATAACAAGAGCAATATCACATAAAAATACACCTGACCGATTTCATTTTTATAAATGAATACGTAGAAGTGAAAGGTAATGTTAACCACGTAGGATTCGTGTCAATATATTTTCAAATCCATTTCGTATTAAACAATTTATATTTATTTTATAAAACAATAAAAAGATTCCAGATTATTTATCGAAGAAAAGTTGGAAAAGAAAAAGAAATCCAGGTATAGCTTCACACTGTACATATTCACACGTAAATATTTCGGTAGATAATTGTAACAGTTGTGGTGAAGACGTACTCGATAACACAAAAAGTTGTAAACATTAACGAACAATAAATAATCACAACAGTTCCTGTCTACTTATCAGATATAGCTTTGATAAAGTTATTCTTGCTTGTTCCCATCTCCTTTAGCTGTCTTCGTCCAGTCTCCAGAAGTATTTTACCCGCTTTGTTTCACTATTATTTAGTTATTCACTTGCATTGTGGTGACTATTTTCAAATAATAATAATAATTTTTTTTATTCGTACTCCTTTCCCACACTCTATGTATCCTGCCCTTATAAGGTACCATTTGCTTTTGTGGCAAATAAATAACAACAATAATGGCACAAGGCCAACAATTTGCGGGGAGGGAAAATTCAATTAAATAGACCCCAGTGCATTACTAGTGCTTTATTTATCGACCCCGTAAGGATCAAAGGCAAAGATAACCTCGGCGAATAATAATTATCATGACATAGAGTTACGTCCCTTTACATTCCGAGTTCAAATCCCATTGATGTTAGCTTTGCCTTTCATCCTTACGGGGTCGATAAAATAAAGTGGGTCAATTTAATCGACATCCCTTCCCCAAATTTGTTGGCGTTGTGCCTAAATCAGAAACCATTATTATTATTATCCTGTCGATGTCAATTTTTTCCTTTCACCCTTCCGGGGTCGATAAAATAAAGTATCAGTAAGTATTGGAGTTGTTATAATAGACTTTCTCTCCTCCACCAAATTGCTGGCCTTGTGTCAATATTTGAAAGAATTATTGCTGTTGCTGTTCGTTTCACATTAGTTGCCAAAATTCCTTTAGTGAAGTTAGAATTATGAGTATCGTTATACGTAATACCTTAAGGTAAACCAACTGATAAATTAAGTTTAGTTAACGCTATGCTTTACGTAACAGTTACTCGAGTTAAACAGAAACAATAAGACAGAAGCATTACGATATTTCATTTCTCATTTCTAAATCACATACACCTACACGCGTATCTATATACATATTCGTGTGTAGGTACAATGCCTTAATGGCTATGTAAACAATGACGTGTTCTATGATCTTACCTCAACACAGCTGTCCTGTTTGGTTGTGGCTACATGACCCTGGCGTGCCAAAACTAGACCACGGTCAACACCCAGGTCACATACTGACCAATAAGTGTAATCACCTGTATCCACTTCAGCTTTGATCTGTCCGAATTCATCACCTGAGCTGCCGTCTAAAATTAGTACTCGACCAGCAGATTTCCCTAAGAAAGTAGGTACAGCTAATCGTCCAGGAATATACGCTTCGTCGTTCCATTGTTTACCCAGACAAGAAATCTGTCGACCATAGGAACTCTGAAGACAACAAACACCTCCTAAGTAGCAGTCTGGTAACTTGAGACGTCCAACACATAGTCCCGTTAGAGTATATTTTGATACACAACTTTCTTCTTCAGCAACACACAGATGGTTATCTGGTGTCATTGTCATATCTGATATACTGTATTCGCATACGAATTCTGTGACAAGTTTTGCTGTTCTCGGAGGGCTTTCGACTTTTGCCATAATTAGAAAATAGCTCCAAAATGTTCTTTAGCTTTGTATATTTACTCAAGCATATAAATATATATGCATTCATGTATATATAAATATTTAAAGTATATACAAAAATGAGTGAGTAGAATCTGTGAAATTTCGAACTTTTAAGTCAAGGGAAATAACTCTACTCTTTACGAACTCTCATATCTGTATTTCCGGTTTTTCAAAATATATATATTTATGTGTGTACATGCATATATTTTTATACATGCTTTGATATATAATTATATATACTTTATTTCATAAATATATCCTTCATAGTTGCACAAACAACATTACAAATCGTTTGCAATTCCTTCAGAATGAAAATATAAATAGAGCATGTCAGGTACCTCGACGACGCCTGTTTGGGAGGGAACTCCGGATATGGTTCTCGCCACTGCCAACAGGATTGTGGAGGAGTTTGGCCGCCGGGGTTACCAGATCAATAGCTCCAAATGTGAGCTCTGGATCCTCAACCACCCGGCTTCTCAACACCAACAGCTGATCGACCTGTTCGCAGAGTCCTTCCCTTCCATCGCGGTCCCTCCCCCGTCGGCTTGGTGCTCCTTAGGAGCCCCAATCACAGACCTGGTCTTCAAGTCAACCTTCCAATCGAAGATGGTTGACCTTGAGCAGCTGCTGAGGAATATCGAAGTTATCGAACCCCATCAAGGTTTCTTCATACTCAGGAACAACCTGTCTATTCCTAAGCTTCTGTATCTGCTCAGGGTCAGCCCCTCTCACAAATTTCCATCCTGCCTCCAACGCTTCGACTACCTAACCTTCGAGAGACTCGAGTGTCCGGTCAATGTTAGACTCTCTCCGGAGTCCCGCGATCAGGCTACGTTGCCCAAACGATTTGGGGGTCTTGGTCTTCGTAAGTGTTACTCCCTCTCCCTCCCCTGCTTCCTTTTCTCCACCCACGCTTGCTCCACCCTGGTGAGCAGCATCCTCTCCTCTCCAACATGGACTTGTTGTAATAGGGAGTTGGATGAAGCTCTCCAGCAATGGAGTGAGCTGGGCTTCTCTCTTCCTGAGAAGGTGGAGGGCAGTCAAAGTCAGAGAACTTGGGACAGCATAAGTTAGAAGGCCACTTTCGACTCCCTCTTCGTCCAGTCAGATCAGTTTGTAAGGTGCCGCTTACTATCTGCCAGCGCCAAATACTCAGGCGACTGGGTCGATGCCCTACTCGTGGCCAACGTTGGTGGCCTACTCAGCCTGGACAAACTTCGTGTCTCCATCGCCCTCAGAGTGGGAGCTGACGTCTGCATGGGTTTGAGGTGCCGATGCGGCAAACTCCTCGACTCTACAGGCCTCCATGGTCTTTCTTGCCGCTTCGCGCGTCACACGGAGCTAAACCTCATTCTCAAGAGAGCTTTGGCCCGGACGAATATCCCCTCAGTCTTGGAACCATCTGGGTTGTCCAGAAGTGACGGCAAAAGACCTGACAGTCTTACCCTGTGCCCCTGGTCGAGAGGCAGGTGCCTTATCTGGGACGTCACTGTTAGTGACTCTTTTGCTCTTTCCCACATCCTGGATGCTGCGGTTAGGACGAGAGCCACAGCTTCTGCAGCCGAGCGGAGTAAGACCCACAAATACTCTGATCTGTCGGCCAGCTACATTTTTCAGCCTGTGGCTTTCGAGACGTTTGAGGGAGTCGGGCCGCTGACTGTGAGGTTCCTTTCCTCACTGCCTGATAGAGGTGACTGGCGAATCTCGCGAGGGTGCTTGGCTGTTTCAGCGCATCAGCCTCGCCATCACCCGAAGCAACGCTGCAAGTGTGCTAGCTTGCCTCAAAAATATATTAGAGAGGTTGCCCAGTACTCGCGACGCTGCTGTCTTTTGCTCTGGTGTTGGCTCCGTTGTTCACCCCTTCCTTTACATTTTCTTTAATATTGTAGAATTGAAGGAATATATCTTTCATTGTATCATCCTTTGTAGTGTTACTGATGCATTTGTAATGTTATTTATGTATATATTTAAAACATATTTGTTAAATATATATTGTTTTTAACATTGGCGCAAGGTCAGACATTTTAGTGGGTGATTGAGTGGGGTGGGAAAAGACGATTATATCGACCTCGTACTGGAATGGTAGTCTATTTTATCGACCTCGGAAGGATGAAAAGCAAAGTTGACCGCGGCGGAATTTGAACTGAGAACGTAAACATCCCTCGCCCCCCCCCCAAAAAAAAGAAGAAAAGATTATGCTACGCATTTGTCCGATGCGCTAACGACTCTGTCAATCTTCCCTCGTCCATATTATAGAATATAAATCGAAACTATTTCTAAAATTATCAATAAAATCCGATTGTATTAAACATTTTAAATTATATATGTAGGCACCATTCATGCTGTTCAAGAAAATCGGAGCAAAGGAATATAAAAATAAAAAAAATAAAGTGAGTTAAATTAGAAGGTTATTGCACCGACACTTTCTGCAGTCGCAACCTGGTGCAGTCTGCAACTAACCCAGGTTCTGCTGCACGTCGGGCTGAGGGAGCCAAACCCCTCAAATACCGGTCGCTCTACGACAAGTTTGCGGTTGTACTCCTGGCAGTGGAGACTTCTGGTGTCCTCGGCCCTAGGGCTACCTCCTTACTCACCACCATAAGTGCTGAGCTGGCCAGCCGCAGGTGTGAACCCCGCGAGTTGGAGTGGCTTTTCCAGCGCGTCTCCCTTGCCGTCCTCCGGGGGAACGCCTTCACCATCCTGTCCGCCGGGGCTATGTGTGTGGCATCACGTAACATTCCATATTTAAGTATGTGCACTATCTCATATAGATATATCCCACCTCCCATATCTTTTTAGAGGTTCTACATATACAAAAAGGCAGGACTGTTACAGCAGAAACATATTTGATTATAAGTCTGCTTAATCACATAGATCCTGTGTTATTGTTGACGTGGAAGCTACATACAAGGGTTATCATCTTCCTACATTTGATATCTACAATCGATCCTAAGTCACTACCTCTACCATTCCATTTAATAAAGATTCTGTAGGTGTCTCTGTTAATATGAAAGTTATTAATGTTCTGGTCACGATATCGCAGTTCTAAAAAGAGTTGTCTTTCCTGAACCTGCGAGAAATACATCACACCTCATCTTGAAGTGAAGGAGATATTTTCGCTATTAAGGAACGTAAGAAATACGTGTGCCCCAAACCCTTGTGTTGTGATAAAAAATATTGATTAAGATAAGTCTTCACTATTAAAGAATGTGAGATATGGGTGGTTTAAAACCCCTACACTGTATAGAAAATGTTCATTGTGTCATCATTGTGGAAAATATCCCAATAATGTCTGAAAGGTACCGTCACTGTATGTGACACGGTATATATACAAATCATATTTACTATGTTATTGACGCAAGGAATGCTCTGACCAGAACCAGAACCAGAATGTACTCACATCTTTATAATTAAGGAACACTAGTGGAATATTCTTATAGAACCAGCAACACAGACCGTAGTAAACAGACTGTATGTATGTAGGTATGTATGTATGTATGTATTTTTTTTTTTTTGTGGAGCGAGAAACTCCTAGTCTCCATTAAGATATCTCTCTAGGAGAAGGTCACTCTGATAAAAACCTGCGACTTCGTTTAAAAAAGCTTCAAGCACTGGCATTGCTTTATACGGGACATGTTTTGCGATGCATGGTATTGTTGGCCATAGGTAAGTCCTATTACAGGACAAAAAAAAGCCATGTCTGTGACGCTCATGCTTACGTATCAAGCGATGGCATTTCTCGAAATCGAGTTGTAGTCATGTATGTATGTTGGTCGGGTCACTCTTGAGTGCTACTGGTAACATGTAACCCAGTACATGCGCGGGGACATAGAAATAGTCGGGCTGGACACCCGATGCGTGGTTAAACCACTGGGAGTGAAGGAGCCCTAGCCTTTCTCAGGGCATTCTTCTACGAGAAGGCAACTCAGGAAACTGGGATAACCCCAATTTAAAACCTGCGGCTCAGTAGTTACCGATGATGTTGATCTTTTCTTCTTTTCGGGTTATAGCTACTGTCGCTTAGAGAGTGGGATTGGCTCAGTGCACAGTCTTTCATCACTTAAAAAAAATATCTTCATTCACAGGAATTGCACGATAGAATTAATTAATAATTATTAATAATGGTGTATCGTGCAATGGCCATACTCGATAACGAGGGGGCAGCCATCATGTATGTATGTGTATGAAAAATAACCTAAGTTGGTCAAGAACGATAAGTAGATACTAATACCTGATAAATAACAGGGATATGGATATCTCCAAACCCTTAAGTGGTGATAGAAAATGTTGACTAAGATAACTCTTGGCTATTAAGGAACACAAGAAACCTACTACATACCTTATGAAGAAGAGAGATACAGGAGCCAACAAAGTTGTGATAGAAAAAAATGAAAGAATAAGACAAGATATAATAGTTAATTCGTCCATTAGTAACTGATGATTGAAGGGAGATTAGATGTGTTTTTTAGAAACTTGGTATAGAGTTGCACAACCGTTATCGATTGGACTGCACATAGACAATATTTGCCCTCTGAAACGATCCTAAAATAATGAATAATTAAAATCCTGCAACTTTTCTTATTCTTTAACTTTTTAATATTATATATCTGATTCTGTAGTTGTGAATATTCAACGTTATGTAATAGGATAACATCTTTCCAGAAAAATGGATTTCACTTCGCTTTGAGGGGGTATTTACACCAACACTACATTAAGTTCTAAATTGGTTATAAA